>JAEOAD010000821.1:0-15232 GCA_036365145.1 Orientallactaga sibirica | reverse complement strand
GCAAGGTATGGAAAAATCGCCAGTACGTCATTTCTTCATTGAGTCACACTTGCAAAACATCGCAAAGCCAAAATAACAAAAAGAAAAAGAAGGGAAGGAAGGAAGGAAGGAAGGAAAAGAAAGAAAGGAAAGAAAGGAAGGGAAGGAAGAAGGACAGACAGCAAAGACTCAAGCAAGCAAGCAACAGAGAAAGAAAGAAAAAACTAAAATATACAATAAATGAAATGAATTACGATCGAAACAGACTGAAGCTTTGACTTTACATAGCCTAAATGCCGGAATAGTTGTGAGCGAATGACACACACACAACCCATTTGGCAAACGTCTATTAGGTCGTGCTAAGGAGACGAATCGATCATCTTTAAAAATTACAAAAAACAATATGTGCTCTATCTTTGCAGGAGACAGACAGATGGCTATGCAGGCCTTTGTCATGATAGAGAAAACTCTGTGCTGGTTTCAGAAACTTTCCAGCAGATCACCTGGGAAAGAAAATAACACAGACACAAAGCCAGAGTCACCTGGTGTCATCACATGAAAAGTCGATATCACAGAAGCCTCCCTTTTACTGATATCCAGAGAATGCTCGCTGGCACTTACTATGTATGTTAGACATTAGAAGGATTTAATTCTGAGATTGACACTTCTTAGAAGTTATTCTAACATTTCCAGGAAACCAATTGTGAATAAGAACATGTTACAAGGGTTTGGCTGGAAGTTCAAGGCCAGACAGAGATGCCACAGTGAATGCTGTGTTAGCCCGGCTACAGCCACTGCTACCCTGTACCCTCCAAAAATTATGTATGTATGTATGTATGTATATATATATATATATATATATATATATATATATATATATATATATATGTGTGTGTGTGTGTGTGTGTTTATGTGTGTGTATGTTTCTGTGTTGATGGATACACATTTACATATGGCCTTAAACCTAATCCTATTGAGATATATATAAAAATTTATATACATTCACATATAATTATATATGTTAGTATATGTATGTATTATGTATTATAAATAACGTATAAAAATCTATAATGCATGTAATTATATTTTATACATGTCATATATGTAAATATATAATATATATGTATATATCTAATATATGTATAAATTTCCATGTATAGTCATATATGAAGTCATATATTTACACATAAGTTTATATATAATTTAAATATATATTCATATGTGTATATATTCTGGGTGAGCGAGCAGTAAAAGAACACAGTTCCTCGTACCTCACGGAGTTCTCACTCGCCTTCCAGGATCCTGGACCGACATCCGAGCTCACTTCAGAAAACCTGAGTCCCTCTCGTCATCAACGACAATGACAGGCGAGACAGTGGTCCAAGTAATTGGACTCAGAGCCCCGGGAAGATTTTTCAATCTCTCTACCTAACTATTTCAAGCAGGGCCTTGGTCTCTAGCGGCCGGCTTCTAACCCCTCGAGGCCCCTTTCCTGTCAACCCTCCACGATCTCCTTAGTTAGGCTGGGCCATTCCTAGGAAAACACACCCTCTGTGACCTGTTTGTTCATTTTTCAGACATCCCCCTTCCGGGAGGCTCAGAACTAAGAGTGATGGCATGAAATGTAAGATATCGCTCCATTTCCAAAAAGACCCTTCCACACACCGCCTGTCCCCTGGCTCAGCAGTCCAAACTCAGGCGGCCATTTGGAGCGTTTTTTTGAACTAGCAGATTTTTCTAACCTCGGGTGACCGCGACGCGTTCACCTGAGGTTAGAGAATCTGGAGCCGGACGGGCCAGGAGAAGGCCTGGGTGTTCCAGGGACTCTCTGCGTGGGAGAAAAACGGGACTCCCGACAAGCACCTGAGTCATCTGCTCACATCTGTCTGGGACCTCCGGAACTGACAGACCTTTGAAGATATTCAGTAGGAGTTTTGAGCGCCTTCTGCCTGAGGCTCACACTTCTGGTAACCCAGCAGACCTGGTGGAGTGTCAGAGATGGGCGGGCAGGCATTGTCTCAGCTGCTGTGCACGAAATCAAGATGTGCGCGCCCCCTTGTGTCCAAGTGGGGCATTGCACCCTGCGTAACTTTGCATCTGACTAAACGTGGGACCTGGAGACTGAGATCCCACTCAGGATTCGAACCAGTGTTCTTAGGGTTAGAAGCCAGGCGCCTTATCCCCTAAGTATTCTCTCCAGCCCAGAAACTCCTTTAATTCCTTATAAGCCTTATGAGCTGAAGAGTGGGCAGAAGGAATCAAGAACCTCAGACTTGGAAAGTGTACCTTGAGGCACGGAGTCCAGAGAGGGAGGCGCTTGAGAACCTTCCTGACAACACGGTGGATGCAGGTGTGGTGATGGACCACAACAAGGGCAAGGTATGGAAAAATCACCAGTACGTCATTTCTTCATTGAGTCACACTTGCAAAACATCGCAAAGCCAAAATAACAAAAAGAAAAATGAAGGGAAGGAAGGAAGGAAGGAAGGAAGGAAGGAAAAGAAAAAGAAAGGAAGAAAGGAAAGGAAAGGAAGAAGGGACAGACAGCAAAGACTCAAGCAAGCAAGCAACAGAGAAAGAAAGAAAAACTAAAATATACAATAAATGAAATGAATTACGATCGAAATAGACTGAAGCTTTGACTTTACATAGCCTAAATGCCGGGAATAGTTGTTGGCGAAGCGATGACACACAACCCATTTGGCAAACGTCTATTAGGTCCTGCTAAGGAGACGACTCGATAATCTTTGAAAATTACAAAAAACACTATGTGCTCTATCTTTGCAGGAGACACACAGATGGCTATGCAGGCCTTTGTCATGATAGAGAAAACTCAGTGCTGGTTTCAGAAACTTTCCAGCAGATCACCTGGGAAAGAAAATAACACAGACACAAAGCCAGAGTCACCTGGTGTCATCACATGAAAAGTCGATATCACAGAAGCCTCCCTTTTACTGATATCCAGAGAATGCTCGCTGGCACTTACTATGTATGTTAGGAAATTAGAAGGATTTAATTCTGAGATTGACACTTCTTAGAAGTTATTCTAACATTTCCAGGAAACCAATTGTGAATAAGAACATGTTACAAGGGTTTGGCTGGAAGTTCAAGGCCAGACAGAGATGCCACAGTGAATTCTGTGTTAGCCTGGCTACAGCCACTGCTACCCTGTACCCTCCAAAATTATGTATGTATGTATTTATTTATGTAAATATATATATATATATATATATATATATATATATATATATATATCTGTGTGTGTGTGTGTGTGTGTGTGTGTGTGTGTATGTTTCTGTGTTGATGGATACACATTTACATATGGCCTTAAACCTAATCCTATTGAGATATATATAAAAATTTATATACATTCACATATAATTATATATGTTAGTATATGTATGTATTATGTATTATAAATAACGTATAAAAATCTATGATACATGTAATTATATTTTATACATGTCATATATGTAAATATATAATATATATTTATATATGTAATATATGTATAAATTTCCATGTATAGTCATATATGAACTCATATATTTACACATAAGTTTATATATAATTGAAATGTATATTCATATGTGTATATATTCTGGGTGAGCGGGCAGTAAAAGAACACTGTTCCTCGCACCTCACGGAGTTCTCACTCTCCTTCCAGGATCCTGCACCGACACCCGAGCTCACTTCAGAAAACCTGAGTCCCTCTCGTCATCAACGACAATGACAGGCGAGACAGTGGTCCAAGTAATTGGACTCAGAGCCCCGGGAAGATTTTTAAATCTCTCTACCTTACTATTTCAAGCAGGGCCTTGGTCTCTAGCGGCCGGCTTCTAACCCTCGAGGCCCTTTCCTGTCAACCTCCACGATCTCCTTAGTTAGGCTGGGCCATTCCTAGGAAAACACACCCTCTGTGACCTGTTTGTTCATTTTTCAGACATCCTTTCCGGGAGGCTCGAACTAAGAGTGATGGCATGAAATGTAAGATATCGCCCATTTCCAAAAAGACCCTTCCGCCACCGCCTGTCCCCTGGCTCAGCAGTCCAAACTCAGGCGGCCATTTGGCGTTTTTTGGCCATTCGGAGACCGTTCACCCTTTGAGAATCTGGAGCCGGAGTCGGGCCAGGAGAAGGCCTGGGTGTTCCAGGGACTCTGTGCGTGGGAGAAAAACGGGGCTCCCGACAAGCACCTGAGTCATCTGCTCACATCTGTCTGGGACCTCCGGAACTGACAGGCCTTTGAAGATATTCAGTAGGAGTTTTGAGCGCCCTTTCTGCCTGAGGCTCACATTTCTGGTAACCCAGCAGACCTGGTGGAGTGTCAGAGATGGGCGGGCAGGCATTGTCTCAGCTGCTGTGCACGAAATCAAGATGTGCGCGCCCCCTTGTGTCCAAGTGCGGCATTGCACCCTTGCGTAACTTTGCATCTGACTAAACGTGGGACCTGGAGACTGAGATCCCACTCAGGATTCGAACCAGTGTTCTTAGGGTTAGAAGCCAGGCGCCTTATCCCCTAAGTATTCTCTCCAGCCCAGAAACTCCTTTTAATTCCTTATAAGCCTTATGAGCTGAAGAGTGGGCAGAAGGAATCGAGAACCTCAGACTTGGAAAGTGTACCTTGAGGCACGGAGTCGCCAGAAGGAGGCGCTTGAGAACCTTCCTGACAACACGGTGGATGCAGGTGTGGTGATGGACCACAACAAGGGCAAGGTATGGAAAATCGCCAGTACGTCATTTCTTCATTGAGTCACACTTGCAAAACATCGCAAAGCCAAAATAACAAAAAGAAAAAAGAAGGGAAGGAAGGAAGGAAGGAAGGAAGGAAGGAAGGAAGGAAAAGAAAGGAAGGAAGAAAGGAAAGGAAGGAAGAAGGACAGACAGCAAAGACTCAAGCAAGCAAGCAACAGAGAAAGAAAGAAAAACTAAAATATACAATAAATGAAATGAATTACGATCGAAACAGACTGAAGCTTTGACTTTACATAGCCTAAATGCCGGGAATAGTTGTAAGCGAAGCGATGACACACAACCCATTTGGCAAACGTCTATTAGGTCCTGCTAAGGAGACGACTCGATAATCTTTGAAAATTACAAAAAACACTATGTGCTCTATCTTTGCAGGAGACACAGATGGCTATGCAGGCCCTTGTCATGATAGAGAAAACTCAGTGCTGGTTTCAGAAACTTTCCAGCAGATCACCTGGGAAAGAAAATAACACAGACACAAAGCCAGAGTCACCTGGTGTCATCACATGAAAAGTCGATATCACAGAAGCCTCCCTTTACTGATATCCAGAGAATGCTCGCTGGCACTTACTATGTATGTTAGGACATTAGAAGGATTTAATTCTGAGATTGACACTTCTTAGAAGTTATTCTAACATTTCCAGGAAACCAATTGTGAATAAGAACATGTTACAAGGGTTTGGCTGGAAGTTCAAGGCCAGACAGAGATGCCACAGTGAATTCTGTGTTAGCCCGGGCTTCAGCCACTGCTACCCTGTACCCCTCCAAAAATTATGTATGTATGTATTTATTTATGTATGTATGTATATATATATATATATATATATATATATATGTGTGTGTGTGTGTGTGTGTGTTTGCGTGTGTGTGTGTGTTTCTGTGTTGATGGATACACATTTACATACGGCCTAAAACCTAATCCTATTGAGATATATATATAAAAATTTATATACATTCACATATAATTATATATGTTAGTATATGTATGTATTATGTATTATAAATAATGTATAAAAATCTATAATACATGTAATTATATTTTATACATATCATATATGTAAATACATAACATATATTCATATATCTAATAGATGTATAAATTTCCATGTATAGTCATATATGAACTCATATATTTACATATAAGTTTATATATGATTTAAATATATATTTCTTTGTGTATATATTCAGGGTGAACGGGCAGTAAAAGAACACTGTTACTCGCACCTCACGGAGTTCTCACTCTCCTTCCAGGATCCTGCACCGACACCCGAGCTCACTTCAGAAAACCTGAGTCCCTCTTGTCATCAACGACAATGACAGCCGAGACAGTGGTCCAAGTAATTGGACTCAGAGCCCCGGGAAGATTTTTAAATCTCTCTACCTTACTATTTCAAGCAGGGCCTTGGTCTCTAGCGGCCGGCTTCTAACCCCTCGAGGCCCTTTCCCGTCAGCCTCCACGATCTCCTTTAGTTAGGCTGGGCCATTCCTAGGAAAACACACCCTCTGTGACCTGTTTGTTCATTTTTCACACATCCCCCTTCCAGTAGGCTCGTAACTAAGAGTGATGGCATGAAATGTAAGATATCGCTCCATTTCCAAAAAGACCATTCCGCTCACCGTCTGTCCCCTGGCTCAGCAGTCCAAACTCACGCGGCCATTTGGAGCGTTTTTTTGGAACGAGCAGATTCTCTAACCTCGGGTGACCGCGACGCATTCACCCGAGGTTAGAGAATCTGGAGCCGGACGGGCCAGGAGAAGGCCTGGGGTGTACCAGGGACTCTCTGCGTGGGAGAAAAACGGGGCTCCCGACAAGCACCTGAGTCATCTGCTCACATCTGTCTGGGACTTCCAGAACTGACAGAGGTCTGAAGATATTCACTAGGAGTTTTGAGCGCCCTTTCTGCCTGAGGCTCACACTTCTGGTAACTCAGCAGACATGGTGGAGTGTTCCACGTCTCCAAATGAAAAAAATGCTGGCATCTTAAACCCATATGCACCTACAGAAAAAATATTTTTTTTAACTTTTTATTTTATCTTATTTTTTTTTGGAGAGAGACACTGAGACAGACAGGGAGACAGACCCCCCCACACACACAGAGAGAGAGGGAGAGGGAGGGAGGGAGGAAGACAGAGATAGGCGGGGGAGCAATGTCTAAGCTGCTGAGAACTAAATCCATATGTGCGCGCCCCCTTGTGGCAAATTGCAGCATTGCGCCCTGGGTCACTTTGCATCAGATTAAACGTGGGACCTGGAGATTGGAATAGCTGGAGATTGGAACCAGTGTTCTGAGGGTTAGGAGGTAGACGCCTTAACCCCTAAGCCATCTCTCCAGTCCAGAAGTTACTTTTCCCTCATAAGCCTTATGAGCTCAAGAGTGGGCAGAAGGTATCGACAACCTCAGACTTGGAAAGTGGACCTTGAGGCATGGAGTCCCCACAAGGAGGCGCTTGAGAACCTTCCTGAACAAACAGTGGATGCACGTGTGATGATGGACCAAAACAAGGGCAAGGTATGCAAAAATGGCCAATATGCATTTCTTCATTCAGACACACTTGCCAAACATCGCAAAGCCTAAATAACCAAAAGAAAAAAGAAAGAAAGGAAGGAAGGAAGGAAGGAAGGAAGGAAGAAAAGAAAGGAAGGAAGACAGAAAGCAAAGACGCAAGCAAGCAAGCAACAGTGAAAGAACGAAATACTAAACTATAAAATGAATCAAATAAATTACGATCGAAACAGACTGAAGCCTTGACTTTACATAGCCTAAATGCCCGGAATAGTTGTAAGCTGAGCGATTACATACAACACGTTTGGCAAACGTCTATTAGGTCCTGCTAAGGAGAGGACTCGATTATCTTTGAAAATGACAGAAAAACCCTATGTGCTCTATCTCTGCAGGAGATACACAGATGGTTATGCAGGCCTTTGTCATGATAGAGAAAATTCACAGTTGGTTTCAGAAACTTTCCCGAAGATCTCCTGGGAAAGAAAATTCCACAGACACAAGGCCAGTGTCACCTGGTGTCATCACGTGAAAAGACGACATCATAGAAGCCTCCCTTCAACTGAGATCCAGAGAATGCTCGCTAGCACGAAGTATGTATGTTAGGATATGAGAAGCATTTAATTCTGAGATTGATACTTCTTAGAAGCTTTTCTCACTTTTCCTGGAAACCAATGGTGAGTAAGGACATGTTAGAAGAGTCTTGGCTGTGAGTTCAAGGCCAGGCTGAGAGACGCCACAGTGAATTGTGTGTCATCTAGGCTACAGCCGGTCCCTAGGTGGCACCCTCCCCCGAAAATTGTATATATATTTTGTGTATGTATGTATTTATGGATATAAATTTACATATGGCCTTAAACCTAATCCTATTATGATATATATATAAATTCATATATTTACATATAATTATATATAGCTGTATATGTATATATTATGTAGTATAAATAACGTATAATAATCTATCATACATGTAATTATATTTTATACATGTGTCATATAAGTATATATATATCACATATATTTTTGTATATTTGATATATGTATGAATTTTCATGTATATTCATATATGAACTCACATATTTACATATATGTTTATATATAAATTTGAATATATATTCATATATATTCTGAGTAATGTATAATAAAATGAAATGAATATATAGTATACATAATATATATATATATATATATATGTGTGTGTGTGTATTGTGTGTGTGTGTATACATAATGTATCTATCATCCTCTAAACACCTCCTCCTGCTTTTGGCTGCATGACAATGTACTTAGGGTAGATGTTACATTTATTTATTTGGTTTTTGGGGGTTGTCTTCATTTTCCTGGTAGGAGTGGCTCTACCCCAGGCTGAGGTTGAATTCTCTCTGTCGTCTCAGCGTGGCCTCGAACTCACAGCCACGATGCTCCTCACTCTCTGCCTCCCACCTAGTGCTGCTGGGATGAAAGGCATCAGCGCCACCATAGATATATTTTATTATTATTATTATTACTTCATTTTATTATTTTTATTGTTTATAGGAGATATAGAAGGTGTTAGAGAGAGAGAGAGAGAGAGAGAGAGAGAGAGAGAGAATGTGATTTCCAGGTCAGCCTGTGCTACATTGAGACCCTACCTCTCAAAACCAAAAAATAAATAAATAAAATATAGATGGGCTGGAGCGAAGGCTTAGTGGTTAAGGCATTTGCTTGCGAAGCCAAAAGAACCAGGTTCGATTCCCCACGTCCCACCTTAGCTGGATGCACATGGTGGAGCATGCATCTGGAGTTAATTTGTATTGCCTGAGGGCCCTGGGGCGTCCATTCTCTCTCCCTCTGCGTCTTCTTCTGTCTCTCAGAAATCAATCAATGAATCAATCAATCATTCAGTAGAATCAACAAGTGATTCCGAAACACATTTGGCCAAGGTCTATTAGGTCCTGCTCAGTAATGGACTCGATATTCTTTGAAAATTAGAGAAAAACCCTATGAGCTCATTCTCTGCAGGAGAGACCCAGAATGTTATGCAGGCCTTTGTCATGATCAAGAAAACTCAGAGTTGATTTCAGAAGCTTTCCAAGTGAGAGCAAAGTGGGCCGGATGGTAGAGCAACCGCAACAGTGGCTCTCCTACAAAAATCCCACGGCCTTCTGTGGCATAGAAACCGATTTGCCAATGCAGACTGCGGCTGACTGCGTGTTTTGCTTTTCTTTGTTTTTTTTCCTTACACAGAGGCAACGAGATGCGAGGACAAATTCAACAAAATTCATGAAAAGATACCTGAACCCCTATAAAAAGAGAGGAAGCTGGGCGTGGTGTCGCACACCTTTAATCCCAGCACATGGGAGGCAGAGGTAGGAGGATGTCCACGAGTTTGAGGCCACCCTGAGACTACAGAGTGAATTCCAGGTCAGTCTGGGCTAGAGTGAGACCCTACCTCGAAAAACCAAAAAGGAAAAAAAAAGAGAGAGAGGAAGAGCGTGCCAGCTGAAAGAGCACCCCAGACAGTGTACAGAGATCTTGAGGAGAAGAGCCACACGGCTGGTTGAGGGCAGACTTTGGAAACGTACACTGGTGAGATGGGGAGGAAAAACAAAATGTACGAGGGAGCAGAGTTCTAGAGGCTGCTAACCTCTGAATATTAGAATAGACTCCAATCAGCACAAAGGTGAAGGAGATAGGCACAGAGAACACTCGACTCCCACGGAGTCCAGAGTCACACAGATCCAGAGACACAGCGGCTCCCAGACCTCATCAGCGAAGTAGCCATAACACTCAACTGGGCCAGCAAATAGAGATTCATTCAAGTGTAGGCTGAAAGACTGTGAGAGCCACAAGGCGGGACAGAGACATGGCCTCGCCCCGATACTGACGGCTACCCCAAATGCACGACCCACAATAGCCATGGAGATGTAACCGCATCCCCAGGGAGCAGGGTCCCTTGGGGGGAGGGGGCGCGGACGAGGGTGAGCATGGAACCCACACGTGCTTTTATGCACTCACGGAGTGGGTCTATAACTAGCAAGCAAACACGCACCAGCAAAATCAAACAGAGCCACGAATGTTCAGGAGATTGTGCAGAAGAGAGTGTGCAGAATCCAGAGGGCGTGGGGCAACATGGACAGGCACTGAATCCCACCACTGGTGGACTGCTGCTGCCAAAAGTTAGGAACCAGAGCAACGTGGCGAATGCTCACCTTCCCACAGTGACGCGTCCTCCATCGCCTGGCCGGGGTGAAGATGGGCACGATGGTACTAACGTATGGTGGACACTTACAAGGGGTTCCTCTGAAATGAAAAGGGTAAAAGAGTCATAAAAGAAGCAACTTAAGAAGCGAGAATGACAATGCGACTGGCCTTCAGCCTAGGAATCAGGTTCCTACTGGCCTGGGTGAGGGGGCAGTAAAAGAACACTGCTCCTCGGACCTCACGGAGTTCTGCCTCTCCTTCCAGGGTCCTGCACCGACAACCAAGCGCACTTCAGAAAAGCTGAGTCCCTCTCGTCATCAACAACAGTGACAGGCGAGTCAGTGGTCCAAGTAATTGGACTCAAAGCCCCAGGAAGATTTTTAAATCTCTCTCCCTTAGTATTGGAAGCAGGGCCTCGCTCTCTAGAGGTCGGCTTCTAAATCCTCGAGGCCCTTGCCCGAGATCCCTCCACGATCTCCTTAGTTACGCTGGGATATTCACAGGAAAACACACCCATGGGACCTGTTTGTTCATTTTTCACACATCCCCCTTCCGGTAGGCTCGTAACTAAGAGTGATGGCATGAAATCTAAGATATAGCTCCGCTTCCAAAAAACCCTTCCACGCACCACCTGTCCCCTGGCTCAACAGTCCAAATTCAGGCGGCCATTTTGAGCATTTTTTTTGGAACGACCAGATTCTCTAACCTCGGGTGACCGTGACACGTTCACCCGAAGTTAGAGAATCTGGAGCCGGACGGGCCAGGAGAAGGCCTGGGTGTTCCAGGGACTCTCTGCGTGGGAGAAAAACGGGGCTCCCGACAAGCACCTGAGTCATCTGCTCACATCTGTCTGGGACCTCCGGAACTGACAGACCTTTGAAGATATTCAGTAGGAGTTTTGAGCGCCCTTTCTGCCTGAGGCTCACACTTCTGGTAACCCAGCAGACCTGGTGGAGTGTCAGAGATGGGCGGGCAGGCATTGTCTCAGCTGCTGTGCACGAAATCAAGATGTGCGCGCCCCCTTGTGTCCAAGTGCGGCATTGCACCCTTGCGTAACTTTGCATCTGACTAAACGTGGGACCTGGAGACTGAGATCCCACTCAGGATTCGAACCAGTGTTCTTAGGGTTAGAAGCCAGGCGCCTTATCCCCAAGTATTCTCTCCAGCCCAGAAACTCCTTTAATTCCTTATAAGCCTTATGAGCTGAAGAGTGGGCAGAAGGAATCGAGAACCTCAGACTTGGAAAGTGTACCTGAGGCACGGAGTCGCCAGAAGGAGGCGCTTGAGAACCTTCCTGACAACACGGTGGATGCAGGTGTGGTGATGGACCACAACAAGGGCAAGGTATGGAAAATCGCCAGTACGTCATTTCTTCATTGAGTCACACTTGCAAAACATCGCAAAGCCAAAATAACAAAAAGAAAAAAGAAGGGAAGGAAGGAAGGAAGGAAGGAAGGAAGGAAGGAAGGAAGGAAGAAAGGAAGGAAGAAAGGAAAGGAAGGAAGAAGGACAGACAGCAAAGACTCAAGCAAGCAAGCAACAGAGAAAGAAAGAAAAACTAAAATATACAATAAATGAAATGAATTACGATCGAAACAGACTGAAGCTTTGACTTTACATAGCCTAAATGCCGGGAATAGTTGTAAGCGAAGCGATGACACACAACCCATTTGGCAAACGTCTATTAGGTCCTGCTAAGGAGACGACTGATAATCTTTGAAAATTACAAAAACACTATGTGCTCTATCTTTGCAGGAGACACACAGATGGCTATGCAGGCCTTTGTCATGATAGAGAAAACTCAGTGCTGGTTTCAGAAACTTTCCAGCAGATCACCTGGGAAAGAAAATAACACAGACACAAAGCCAGAGTCACCTGGTGTCATCACATGAAAAGTCGATATCACAGAAGCCTCCCTTTACTGATATCCAGAGAATGCTCGCTGGCACTTACTATGTATGTTAGGACATTAGAAGGATTTAATTCTGAGATTGACACTTTTAGAAGTTATTCTAACATTTCCAGGAAACCAATTGTGAATAAGAACATGTTACAAGGGTTTGGCTGGAATTTCAAGGCCAGACAGAGATGCCACAGTGAATTCTGTGTTAGCCCGGGCTACAGCCACTGCTACCCTGTACCCCCTCCAAAAATTATGTATGTATGTATTTATTTATGTATATATATCTGTGTGTGTGTGTGTGTGTTTGCGTGTGTGTGTATGTTTCTGTGTTGATGGATGGATACACATTTACATATGGCCTGAAACCTAATCCTATTGAGATATATATAAAAATTTATATACATTCACATATAATTATATATGTTAGTATATGTATGTATTATGTATTATAAATAACGTATAAAAATCTATAATACATGTAATTATATTTTATACATGTCATATATGTAAATATATAATATATATTTATATATCTAATATATGTATAAATTTCCATGTATAGTCATATATGAACTCATATATTTACACATAAGTTTATATATAATTTAAATATATATTCATATGTGTATATATTCTGGGTGAGCGGGCAGTAAAAGAACACTGTTCCTCGCACCTCACGGAGTTCTCACTCTCCTTCCAGGATCCTGCACCGACACCCGAGCTCACTTCAGAAAACCTGAGTCCTCTCGTCATCAACGACAATGACAGGTGAGACAGTGGTCCAAGTAATTGACTCAGAGCCCCGAGAAGATTTTTTTTAAATCTCTCTACCTTACTATTTCAAGCAGGGCCTTGGTCTCTAGCGGCCGGCTTAACCCTCGAGGCCCTTTCCTGTCAACCATCCATGATCTCCTTAGTTAGGCTGGGCCATTCCTAGGAAAACACACCCTCTGTGACCTGTTTGTTCATTTTTCAGACATCCTCTTCCGGGAGGCTCGAACTAAGAGTGATGGCATGAAATGTAAGATATCGCCCATTTCCAAAAGATCCTTCCGCTCACCGCCTGTCCCCTGGCTCAGCAGTCCAAACTCAGGCGGCCATTTGGAGCGTTTTTTGAACCAGCAGATTTTAACCTCGGGTGACCGCGACGCGTTCACCCGAGGTTAGAGAATCTGGAGCCGGACGGGCCAGGAGAAGGCCTGGGTGTTCCAGGGACTCTGTGCGTGGGAGAAAACGGGGCTCCTGACAAGCACCTGAGTCATCTGCTCACATCTGTCTGGGACCTCCGGAACTGACAGACCTTTGAAGATATTCAGTAGGAGTTTTGAGCGCCCTTTCTGCCTGAGGCTCACACTTCTGGTAACCCAGCAGACCTGGTGGAGTGTCAGAGATGGGCGGGCAGGCATTGTCTCAGCTGCTGTGCACGAAATCAAGATGTGCGCGCCCCTTGTGTCCAAGTGGCATTGCACCCTTGCGTAACTTTGCATCTGACTAAACGTGGGACCTGGAGACTGAGATCCCACTCAGGATTCGAACCAGTGTTCTTAGGGTTAGAAGCCAGGCGCCTTATCCCCTAAGTATTCTCTCCAGCCCAGAAACTCCTTTTAATTCCTTATAAGCCTTATGAGCTGAAGAGTGGGCAGAAGGAATCGAGAACCTCAGACTTGGAAAGTGTACCTTGAGGCACGGAGTCGCCAGAAGGAGGCGCTTGAGAACCTTCCTGACAACACGGTGGATGCAGGTGTGGTGATGGACCACAACAAGGGCAAGGTATGGAAAAATCGCCAGTACGTCATTTCTTCATTGAGTCACACTTGCAAAACATCGCAAAGCCAAAATAACAAAAAGAAAAAGGAGGGGAAGGAAGGAAGGAAGGAAGGAAGGAAAAGAAAGGAAGGAAAAGAAAGGAAAAGAAAGGAAAGGAAGAAGGACAGACAGCAAAGACTCAAGCAAGCAAGCAACAGAGAAAGAAAGAAAAACTAAAATATACATAAATGAAATGAATTACGATCGAAACAGACTGAAGCTTTGACTTTACATAGCCTAAATGCCGGGAATAGTTGTAAGCGAAGCGATGACACACAACCCATTTGGCAAACGTCTATTAGGTCCTGCTAAGGAGACGACTCGATAATCTTTGAAAATTACAAAAACACTATGTGCTCTATCTTTGCAGGAGACACACAGATGGCTATGCAGGCCTTTGTCATGATAGAGAAAACTCAGTGCTGGTTTCAGAAACTTTCCAGCAGATCACCTGGGAAAGAAAATAACACAGACACAAAGCCAGAGTCACCTGGTGTCATCACATGAAAAGTCGATATCACAGAAGCCTCCCTTTACTGATATCCAGAGAATGCTCGCTGGCACTTACTATGTATGTTAGGACATTAGAAGGATTTAATTCTGAGATTGACACTTTTAGAAGTTATTCTAACATTTCCAGGAAACCAATTGTGAATAAGAACATGTTACAAGGGTTTGGCTGGAATTTCAAGGCCAGACAGAGATGCCACAGTGAATTCTGTGTTAGCCCGGCTACAGCCACTGCTACCCTGTACCCTCCAAAAATTATGTATGTATGTATTTATTATATATATATATATCTGTGTGTGTGTGTGTGTGTTTTGTGTGTGTGTGTATGTTTCTGTGTTGATGGATACACATTTACATATGGCCTTAAACCTAATCCTATTGAGATATATATAAAAATTTATATACATTCACATATAATTATATATGTTAGTATATGTATGTATTATGTATTATAAATAACGTATAAAAATCTATAATACATGTAATTATATTTTATACATGTCATATATGTAAATATATAATATATATTTATATATCTAATATATGTATAAATTTCCATGTATAGTCATATATGAACTTCATATATTTACACATAAGTTTAT
>JAEOAD010002066.1:0-12500 GCA_036365145.1 Orientallactaga sibirica | reverse complement strand
CGCCACGTTGATCTGAGGTCGCGTCTCGTAGGGGCGGCGGAGGGACGGGACAGACAAGACAGAGGGGCACCGGTCGGACCGGACGCCCCACAGGCCATTCTCGCACACACGCGCCGACGGAACCAGGCGCTCAAGAGAGGGAGGGAGACGACGGGACGGAGACGCCGAGTCGGGAGAGGGGGAGAGAGGAGACGGCCCCGAGGGTCCGCGGACCGCGCGCGCCAGACACCAAGCGCCCCCTTCATTGACCTCCGCCCACGACAGAAGGCCCACGACAGACCCGCGAGGGCGGCGTGTCGGAGGGTTCGCGGGGCACGCCGCGCGCGGGCCACGCGGGCCCGTCAACGGGAGCACGGGCCGGTGGCCGCGGCTTCGACGGGCTCGGAGCTCGCGGGCGCCTCGGGACGCCCCACACGGGGAGAGACGCGCATCGGCGGACGGCAACCGCGGCGTCTCGCGGTGCCGCCTGCCGGGCGCACCCCCGAGGGGCAGGAGGTGGGTCAGAGACCCGCGACCCCGCTCGTGGCACCCCGCGGGCCTCGACGCGAACCCCACCGCCGCCGTGACGCGAACGGGGACTCCCGTGGCGAACGGCGACGGCCAGACGCGGGACACGTGCGGCGCGAACAAGCTCCGGGGGGGACCGTGGGATCGAGGGCTCGGGAGCCTCGAGGACGGATCTCTCCACCCTCCCGAAACACGGAGCGGCCTCACCACGTCACCATCCACACCTCTCCGTGCACGCCAGAGGGCGGCAGCACCCAACCTGGCAGATCCCATCCTCAACCACCACGAGGACGACCGGCCCCGTCCCCACCCCCCAAACACCACAAGGGGCGTTGTTCCACAGGGGGCAGACGACCGGACGGAAGCGCCCGAGGGGGAAGGAAAGGACGCAAGGGGAGGCCGACACTCTCTCTCGTCTTTACTTGAGGGGACGGAGGGCCTCGCCCGCCCCGCGAGGAAACCCCAGCCGCGACCCCCAGGGCGAACCCTCCCAGGGGGCTATTGATCGCCGTTACGCCAGACAGGGCGAGCCCCGGGAGGAACCTGGGCCGCAAGTGTTCGGCGTCGATGATCAATGTGTCCTGCACCACATTAATTTTCGCAGCTAGCTGCGTTCTTCATCGATTTCACGAGCCGAGAGATTCAACGCTAAGAGTCGTAAGAGCTTTGACAGGTGTCGGGAGGGGACGACGATCCTGCCACCCGGCTGACGGTAACTCAGCCCTCCACCGGAGTGAGGGGGTACGCCGCCGCTGCCAGCGAAGAAACGATAACGGACCTGGCGGGGTCGGGAAGAGACGGGCGACGTCCGCGCCCACGCCCGCGCCGGCGAGCGCGAACGACCCCCACAGGCGCCTGGGGAGTTCCCGCCCCCAAACCGGTCGCGCGAGGTGCCACAGGGGGGCGGAGCGCCACCGGAAGACGCTTTAACCCGCGAGCTCCCGCCTGCCCCCACTGGCCCGCCCACCCTGACCCCGTGGGGACGGCGACTCCGAGGGCCTTAAAACCTCCGCGCCGAACGCGCTAGGTACCTGGACAGGGGCGGACGAGCGCGGCAGGCGGCGACCGGCACCCGCCTGCCACTCCCACGACACGCACCACCTACGCGAGGCACAGACGCTTAGCTCACACGCCACGGTCGAGCGGCCAGTCGCCCACCCTCGTGCTGCCCCCGCCAGGATCGCATCCTGGGGCGGGGGGCGAGGGGCGCAGGGCGGGACGGTGAGCCTCAAACGCCCTCCAACGGAAGGGAGGGGGAGCCGATCCACATCCACACCTCACACCGACGCACAACGGGGAAAGGAACGACTGGAGACAACCGCGTCAAGAGTGGCGACCACCTCACGCCGCGAGAGGATGAGGCGGGCGGAAGCGGAGACGGCACACGACCCTCCCCCTACACGCACGAGCCGCCCTAGGGCGAGGAAGCCGCATGAACGAGGACCCGCCGCAGCATAGCCGGTTGCCGCTTTCGCCGCCGACCGACAGCGGCGGACCGACGGGACGACGGGATGGAGCGATGGAGGATGCGGAGGCGGAGGCAGACGCGGCGGGGTCGCCGCCCCGGCGGGAAAGACCGTCACAGACGTCCCCTTCCCCCGGGGGGAATGAGAGGAGGACTCCGACCGCTGGACGGAGGCACGGAGATGCGCCGGGCGCGGGCGGAGGAGCGAGCGGACCCGCCTCCCCGCGACGACGACACACCGCACCCCGCGCGCCCCAAGCCTCAGCCCACCAGCCACCTTCGTCGACGTCCGTGGCCTCACCCGCCCGACCGAGCCCTGACCGACCGCCGGCCTCACGACCATCCGATCCTCTCACGCCCGTCCTCCCGTGCTGACCATACCGGTGACGGCCAACGACGGCTAACGGACTGGACTGGCCAGCCCCCGGGGTCCTCCTGCAACAAGCATTCTCGGACATCTGCCGCAGACGTCACGGTCTCATGTTAATGATCCTTCCAGCAGGTTCAACACGGAAACCAGAGTTACGCACTTTTACTCTCTAGATAGTCAAGTTCGACCGTTTTAGCGCTTCCGCTAGCCGCGGTCGACGGGCGGCGCGTGATCTGATCCAGGGCCTCACTAAACCATCCAATCGGTAGCGACGGGCGGTGTACAAAGGGCAGGGACTTAATCAACGCAAGCCGCGACCTGCATTTACTGGGAATTCTCGTTCAGGGGAAGACTGTAACCCCCATCCCCATCGTACGAATGGGGTTCAACGGTTACCCGCGCCTGCCGGCGGGTAGGTACCACGCTGAGCCAGTCAGTGTAGCTAGCAGCCCCCGACATCTAAGGGCATCACAGACCTGTTATTGCTCAATCTTCGGGTGGCTGAACGCCACTTGTCCTCTAAGAAGTTGGGGACGCCGGACCACTGGGTCGCGAATTCATAGCATGCCAGAGTCTCGTCCGTTATCGGAATTAACCAGACAAATCGCCCACCAACTAAGAACGCGGCCATGCACCACCACGGAATCGAGAAAGAGCTATCAATCTGTCAATCCTGTCCGTGTCCGCCGCGGTGCTCCCGTGTTATCAATTGGCCGCAGGCTCCACTCCGGTGGTGCCCTTCCGTCAATCTCCTTTGGTTTCAGCTTGCAACCATATCCCCGGAACCCAAAGACTTTGTCGAAGCCCGGCGGGTCATGGTCAAACGCCACGCTACATCAAATGTTTAGCGGTCGGAACTTATGGTCGAACTACGACTTCGTTCGGATTAATGAAATATCGCTTTCCTCTGGTCCGTCTCTTGACCAAGAATTTCACCTTAGGCAATACGAATGCCCCGGCCGGTCCTCTTAATGCATGGCCGCAGTTCCAAACTAACAAAATAGAACCGCGGTCCTATTCCATTATTCCTAGCTGCGGTATTCAGGCGGCTCGGGCCTGCTTTGAACACTCTAATTTTTTCGCAACGCTTCGCCCCGCGGACACTCAGCTAAGAGCATCGAGGGGCGCCGAGAGGCAAGGGGCGGGACGGGCGGTGCCTCTCTCGCGGGCGGACCGCCCGCCCGCTCCCAAGATCCAACTACGAGCTTTTAACTGCAGCAACTTTAATATACGCCATTGGAGCTGGAATTACCGCGCTGCTGGCACCAGACTTGCCTCCAATGGATCCTCGTTAAAGGATTTAAAGTGGACTCATTCCAACCACAGGGCCTCGAAAGAGTCCTGTATTGTTATTTTCACTACCGGGTCGGAGTGGGTAATTTGCGCCGCTGCTGCCTTCCTGGATGTGGTAGCCGCCTCAGGCTCCCCTCTCCGAATGAAACCCCGATTCCCGTCACCAAACAACATGGTGGTGCACTACATCAACCATCGAAAGTTGATAGGGCAGACGTTCAACGGGTCGTCGCCACTAGGGCGTGCGATCGGCCCGA
Organism: Orientallactaga sibirica; assembly: GCA_036365145.1. NCBI lineage: Eukaryota > Metazoa > Chordata > Mammalia > Rodentia > Dipodidae > Orientallactaga > Orientallactaga sibirica. The sequence continues at coordinate 8,608 of JAEOAD010002066.1, read as the reverse complement.
GGCTATCTCCAGAGTCACCAAAGGCCGCCGGCACTTTCGTCCTTCGGGCCGGAGGGGAGCTAACCGGTTGGTTTTGATCTTGGATAAATGCACGCATCCCCCCGCGAGGGGCCAGCGCCTGTCGGCATGTATTAGTTTCAGAATTACCACAGTTATCTGGTAGAGAGGAGCGAGTAATAAAGGAACCATAACTGATTTAATGAGCCATTCGCAGTTTCACTGTACCAGCCAGCATTTTAGACATGCATGGCTTAATCTTTGAGACAAGCAATGCTAATACCGCAGATCAACTAGGTAGGAGCGCTGAACGAGCCGGGCGAGAGAGTGCGGGCGGCAGACGGGAACCGCCCTTCTTCCGCCGGCGAGCCGAACGCCGTGAACGAGCAAATGTGTAAGGGAGGCGAGGGGGGACCATAAGCACCTGAACAGAACACAGGCCTAAAACCTCAGCCGTGGTAAGTGAGGACGAGGAGGGTGGAAGACGGGGCGCCCGGGATGCCACATCCTCAACAAAGACCTCACCTGGGCGCCGTGAGATGAGACCACCACCGCTGGCAACCCGCCCAGTCACCGAACGCGGAACCCATAAACCCTTCCGCCCAAAAAGGGGGGAGGTGGGGAAGAGGCAAGCTGACGAGGGCCCTACTGCCGCGGATGGCGGGGCGCGGGTGGTAGGCCGCAGCGGGCCCACAGCCATGGTACACGCAGCGGACGCGCCCTCTCTGCGGGTCGGAGGCCGAGCACCGGAAAGCAATGCAGATAGGCTGGCAGAACGCTGGCGGCAAGGCCGCGTGAGACAGGAGAGAGCGTCAAAGGGCGCGCAAGCACGGGGCGCCAGCATCCGGGCAGGCCAGCGAGGCTCGAGCGAGGAGACTTCGGAGCCGATACGACCGACGTCGCGTGGACCATCGCTGCGCCGAGGGGGCGCCTGGTGCAGATACCGCGCGTGTCCTGGGCGACGCCCGGTCGTCGGCTCCGGAGGGTCTCTCCCTTCCCGGGCCTCCGCTGGCTGCCGGATGCTGGCGCCCCGTGCCCTGCTGGGGTTTGCCCCTTGTGACGCTCTCCTGTCTCCTGCCGGCCTTGCCGCGCGTTCTCTGGCCTATTCAGCGTGCTTTCCGGTGCTCGGCCTGACCCCGCAGAAGGAGTGCGGCTGCGTCCGCTGCGTGTGGCTCATGGCTGTGGGCCCGCTGCGGCCCTGCCTTACCCGCGCCCTGCCATCCTGCCGGCGGTGGCCCTCGCCGAGGGCTTCGCTTCTTCCCACCTCCTTTTGGAGCGGGAAGGGCTGTGGGTTCCGTTCCGTGACTGGGCGGGTTGCCCGCGGTGTTGGTTCATCTCACGGGCGGATGGGTGAGGTCTTTGTTGGGATGTATCCCGGCCGCCCCCTCGTTCCTCCCCACACCTTCCTCGTCCCCCCACTGCCACGGCTGAGGGCTTCCAGCCTGCGTGTTCTGTGGGTGCCCGCGGTCCTCCCTCCCCCGCCTCTCTCTTACCCTGGCACATTTGCCCGTTCGGTGCTCCTCGCTCGCCGACGTCGTGGAGGAAGGGGCGGTTCCCGTCTGCCGCCCCCTCTCCTCTCGCCGGCTCGTTCCGCGCTCCTACCTGGTTGATCCTGCCAGTAGCATATGCTTGTCTCTGAAAGATTGCCATGCATGTCTACACGCACGGCTGGTGCGCAGTGAAACGCGAATGGCTCATTAAATCAGTTATGGTTCCTTTGGTCGCTCGCTCCTCTCCTACTTCTGATAACTGTGGCAATTTAGAGCTAATACATGCCGACGGGCGCTGACCTCTCGCGGGGGATGCGTGCATTTATCAGGATCAAAACCAACCCGGTTAATTCTCCCGGCCCGCCGGGGACGGCGGCGGCTTTGGTGACTCTTAGATAACCTCGGCCGATCGCACGCCTTCTAGTGGCGGCGACGACCCATTCGAACGTCTGCCCTATCAACTTTCGATGGTAGTCGCCGCGCCTACCATGGTGACCATTAAGATTTCGGGAATCAGGGTTCGATTCCGGAGAGGAGCCTGAGAAACGCCAATACATCCACATGTAAAGGCAGCAGGCGCGCAAATTCACCCACTCCCGACCCGGAGTAGACGTGGTCAATACCACAGGACCCTTCGAGGCCCAATTGGAATGAGTCCACTTAAATCCTTTAACGAGGATCCATTGAGGCAAGTCTGCGCCAGCAGCCGCGGTACTCCAGTAGCTCCAATAGCGCAGGCACAAAGCTGCTGCAGTTAAAAAGCTCGTAGTTGATCTGGGAGTGGGCGGGCGGTCCGCCGCGAGGCGAGTCACCGCCCGTCTCGCCTTGCCTCTCGGCGCCCTCGATGCCTTAGCTGAGTACACCTATGGGGCCCAAAGCTTACTTTGAAAAATTAGAGTGTTCACAGCAGGCCTGAGCTGCCTGAATACTGCAAAGCAGGAATAATGGAATAGACCGCGGCCCGCTTTTTGTTGGTTTTCGGAACTGAGGCCATGATTAAGAGGGACGGCCGGGGGGCATTCGTATTGCGCCGCTAGAGGTGAAACGCCCTGACCGGCGCAAGACGACCAGAGCGAAAGCATTTGCTAAGAATGTTTCATTAATCTAAGAACGAAAGTCGGAGGTCTGAAGACGATCAGATACCGTCGCAGTTCCGGACTATAAACGATCGACTACGCGATGCGGCGGCGTTATTCCCATGACCTGCCGGGCAGCTTCCTGAAACCAAAGTCTTGGGTTCCGGGGGAGTGGTTGGTTGCAAAGCTGAAACTTAAAGGACTGACGGAAGGCACCACCAGGAGTGGAAAGCCTGCGGCTTAATTTTGACTCAACACGGAACCTCACCTGGCCCGACACGACAGGATTGACAGATTGATAGCTCTTCTCGATTCCGTGGTGGTGGCAGAAGCGGCCGTTCTTAGTTGGTGGAGCGATTTGTCTGGTTAATCTGATAACGAACGAGACCTGGCATGCTAATTCAGTTACGCGACCCCCGAGTGGTCGGCGTCCCCCAACTCTTAGAGGGACAAGTGGCGTTCAGCCACCCGAGATTGAGCAATAACAGGCCCGTGATGCCCTTAGACAGTCCGGGCTGCACGCGCGCTAAGCACTGACTGGCTCAGCGTGTGCCTACCCTACGCCGGCAGGCGCGGGTAACCCGTTGAACCTCATCTTCGTGATGGGGATCAGATTGCAATTATTCCCATGAACGAGGTAGAATTCCCAGGCGCGGTCATAAGTTTGCGTTGATTAAGTCCCTGCCTTGTGTTACACAATTCGCCCGCTCGCCACTACCGATTGATGGTTTAGTGAGGCTCTTTGGATCGGCACCCCAGCGGGGTCGGCCTAATGGCTCTGGCGGAGCGCTTTCGAGAAGACGGTCGAACTTGACTATCTAGGAGGGAAGTAAAAGTCGCAATGCTCGAGGTGAACCTGCGGGAAGGATCTTCATTAACGGGAGACTGTGACGTCTGCGGCAGATGTCCTGAGAATCGTGCTTGTTTTGCCGGGAGGACCCCGGGGCTGGCTGGTCCGGTCCGTTAGCTGTCTGCGCGCCACGCGGTGTGGTCGGCACGAGGACGGGCGTGGAGGAGGGATCGATGGTCGTGAGGCCCGCGGTCGGTCGGGGCTCGGTCCCGGGCGGGTTCCGGAGGGGCCACCGGACGTCTGACGAGGTGGAGCTGGTGGGGCGGAGGGCTTGCGGGGCGCGCGGGGTCGCGGTGTGTGTCGTCGTCGCGGGGGAGGCGGGTCCGCTCGCCCTCCGCCCGGCGCCGGTATCTCTGCGCCTCGTCCCGCGGTCCGGGTCCTCCTCATTCCCTTCCCGCCGGGAAGGGGGATTCGCGCGACCCCGGCTCCTCCCTTCGGGGCCGGCGTGACGCCCCCCGCCGCGCCTGCCTCCGCCTCCGCACATCCTCCATCGCTCCCGTCCCGTCCGTCCCGTCCGGTCCATCGCTGTCGGTCGGCGGCAGAAACGGCAACCGGCCAGCGCCGCCGCGTGGGTCCTCGTTCATGCCGGCTTCCTACGCCTAGGGCGGCTCGTGCGTCGCAGGGGGAGAGAGAATCCCGTGCGCCCGTCTCCCGCTTCCCCGCCCGCCTCATCCTCGCGGCGTGAGGTGTCCCGTCGCCACTCTTCGGCCGCGGTTGTCTCCAGTCGCTCCTTCCCCTGCTGTGCGTCCCCGCGGGTGTCCTGCGGTGTGGATCGGCTCCCCTCCCTTCCGTTGAGGAACGTTTGAGGCCCGGTCCCGCCCTGTGCCTCGCCTCCCGCCCCAGGATGCGATCCTGGCCGGGGCAGCACCCCGGGGGTGGGCGACTGGCCGCCTGACTCGTGGCCGTGAGCTTGTGGCGATCTGTGCCTCGCCGCAGGTGGGGTGCGGTCGGAGTGGCAGGGGGTGCCCGGTCCCGCCGCTCGCCGCGCCTGTCCGCCCCCTGTCCAGGTACTCTAGTTCCGGCGCGGAGGCTTAAAGACCGGGAGGGTCGCCCGTCCGCCCACGGGGTCGGGTGGGCGGGCCAGTGCGGTGGGGCGGGCCTCGCCCCGTTCGTCTTCCCGTGCTCCGCCCCGCTGTGGCCACGGCCACGGCACCGCGACCTGGTTTGGGGGCGGAACCCCCGGGCGCCTGTGGGGTCGTTCCGCGCGCCTGCCCGCTTGCGGCCGTGGCGCCGACGTCGCCCCGTGTCTCTTCCTCACGACCCCTTGGAGTCCCCGTTATCGCTTTCTCGCCGGCTTGGCCTTTTGAGGGTACCTCCCACCCGGTGGAGGGGGCTGAGTTGCCGTGCCAGCCGGGTGGCAGGATCGTCGTCCTCCCGACACCTGTCAAAGCTCTTGGACGACTTAGCGGTGGATCACCTGGCTCGTGCGTCGATGAAGAACGCAGCTAGCCGAAATTAACAGGAATTGCAGGACACATTGATCATCGACACTTCGAACGCACTTGGCAGGCCCCGGTTCCTCCCCGGGGCTACGCCTGTCTGGAGTGCTGCTTGACGATCAATCGCCTCTGGGGCTCGCCCTGGGGTCGCGGCTGGGGCTCTCGCAGGCCCGGGCGGGCTCCTCCGTCCCTCAAGTAAAAAGACGAGAGAGTGCGTCGGCACTCCCTTTGCGTTCTTTCCTTCCCCTCGGGCGCTTTCCGTCCGGGCCGCCTCGCCCCCTGTGGAACCCAACGCCCCTTGTGGTGTTTGGGGGTGGGGACGGGCCCGGCCGGTCCTCGCAGGCTTGGAGGGATGATCTGCCAGTTGGGTGCTTCCGCCTGGCACGGAGATGAGGTGGATGGTGATGTGCGAGGCTGCCCAGTTTCGGAGGGTGGAGGAGATCCGTCCTCGAGGCCTCGGAGCCTCGATCCCACGGTCCCCTGAGCTTGGTTCGCGCCGCACGTGTCCTGGCGGCTCACGGTCGCCGGGCCCGCCACGGAGTCCCCTGCGTTCGCGTCACGGCGGCGGTTCGTCGAGTGCCCGCGGGTGCCACGAGCGTCGCGGGTCTCTGACCCACCTCCCCGCTCCCTCGGGGGTGCACGCCTCGGCGGGCGGCAGCACCACCTCGGGCGACGCCGCGGCCGCCGTCCGCCGATGCGCCCTCCCGTGTGGCGATCCCGAGGCGCCCCGCGAGCCTGAGCCTGTCGGGAAACCGCGCCGCCGCCCAGGTGCTCCGGTTGACGGGCCTGCGTGGCCCGCGCGCCGCGCTGCTCCCGCGCAACCCTTCCGCTGGAGCAACACGCTTCGCCCTCGCGGGTCTGTCGTGGCCTTTCTGTCGTGGGCGGAGGCCACGAAGGGAGCGCGCAAATCTGGCGCGCGGGTCCGCGACCTCGGGGCCGTCTCCTCTCCTCTCCTGGACTCCGGCGTCTCCGTCCTGTCGTCTCCTCCTTCCTTGAGCGCCTGGTTCCGTCGGCGCGTGTGTGCGGAATGGCCTGTGGCCCGGTCCGACCGCGCCCTCTGTCTTGTCTGTCCTGTCCCTCCGCCGCCCCTACGAGACGCGACCAGATCAGACGGGCGACTCCGCTGGAATGGAAGCGTTGGTTAGTCGCGGAGAAAGAAATCATCCAGGATTCCCAGCACGGCGGAGTGAACAGGGAAGAGCCTGGCGCCGAACTTCGCCGCGCGGCGGGAAATGCGGCGTACGAAGACCCACCCCGGCGCTCGTGGCCCAAGTCCTTCTGATCGGAGGTGCCCAGCCGTGACGTGAGGCCGGTAGCGGCCCGGCGTCCCGTCTTCCCGAGCCGGGTTGTTGGGAATGCAGCTCCAGCGGGTGGTAACCCATCATGCTAATACCGGGCACGAGACCGAGTAATGGCCAAGTACCCGTAAGGGAAAGTTGAAAGAAATCATAGAAGAGAGAGTCTTCAAGAGGGCGAAACCGTTAAGAGGTAACGGGGGTGGTCCGCAAACGCCCGGAGGATTCAACCCGGCGGCGCGTCCGCCAAAAGCCGTGGTGGATCGCGGATCTTTCCTGCTCCTCAGCCCCTGACCTCCACTAACCGTCTCCTGCCCGGAAACCAGGCCTGGGGCGCGCGGGGAGTGGCTGGGGTGGCGGGCTGGGGGTGGTCGGCGGGGGACTGCCCCCGGCCGGCAACCGGCCGCCGCCGTGGGCGTACCACCGCGCGGTGCGCCGCGACCGGGCTCCACGGCTGGCGCCTGACGGGGGGAAGGTGGCTCGTGGGCTCTCGGTCGCCCCGCGTCCTCCGGGGCGCGGTGCGGTCCGGCGGTTCCACCGGAGTGTTACAGCCCCGCTTTCGGCAGCAGCGTTCGCCGGAATCCCGGGGCCGAGGAGCGGAGATGACCCGTCGCCATGCCTTCCCTGCTGGCGCCCCTCGCGGGTTCCCGCGAGGGGCTCTCCCGCGGGGCGCGTCGGTGTTCCCGTGGGCCGGGCCGCCCTCCCACGGCGCGATTGCTCTCCCACCCCTGCGCTTCACCCCGTCCGGCGGGCGGGGCCGGGGCGGGGCGGACTGTCTCCCAGTGCGCCCGGGCGGGTCGCGCTGTCGGGCCTGGGGTTTCGGCCACGACGTCCTCCCCTCCCCGGCGCCAGCCGAGCGCATGCGGGGCCGGCGCGGCGATGTCGGCTACCCACCTGACCCGTCTGAAACACGCGACCAAGGAGTTCCAACGCGCGCGAGTCGCCTGCACGGCCGCTGCGCGTACGAAGGTGGCGCCGCGGCCTTCGCCTGCCGGCCGAGGCGGGATCCTGAGGCCTTCCAGTTCTGCCGAGGCGCACTACCGGCTCGCCCGCCCGCCGCCGGGGAGGTGGAGCATGAGCGCATTAGACCTGAAAGATGCGGAACTATGCCTGGCAGCGAAGCAGAGGTGAAATTTCTGGTGGAGGTCTGTAGCGGTCCTGACGCAAATCGGGCCGTCCGACCTGGGGCATAGGGCGAAAGACTAATCGGAACCATCTAGTAGCTGGTTCCCTCCGAAGTTTCTCAGGATAGCTGGCGCTCGCAGAAAGCCGCACACCCACGCAGTTCATCCGCAAAGCGAATGATTAGGAGGTCTTGGGGCCGAAACGATCTCAACCTTATTCTCAAACTTTAAATAGTAAGAAGCCGGCCTGTGCGGCGTGGAGCCGGGCGTGGAATGCGAGTGCCTGTGTGGGCTACTTTTGGTAAGTAGAACTGGCGCTGCGGGATGAATCAAACGCTGGTTAGCAGCGCCCGATGCCGACGCCCATCAGACTTGAAAAGTGCGTGCTGGTTGATATAGACAGCAGGACGGGTGGGCCGCGGGTCGGAACTGGCTAAGGAGTGTGTAACAACCACCTGCCAAAACTGAACCAGCTCCTTGAAATGGATGGCGCTGGAGCGTCGCCGCGATACCGGCTGTCGCCGGTGCAGTCGCGGAACGGGTGAGCGAGCGGGCGCGGACTTCCGTCACAGGCCCCGCGGACGCCATGCCGCGATGAGTAGAGGGCCGCTGCGGTGAGCCTTGAAGCCTAGGGCGCGGGCCGGGGTGGAGCCGCAGGTGCATCTTGTAGCAAATATTCAAACGAGAACTTTGAAGGCCGAAGTGGAGAAGGTTCATGCGAACAGCAGTTGAACATGGGTCAGTCGGTCCTGAGATGGGCGGAGTGCCCGTTCGGAAGGGATGTGGCGATGGCCTCCGTTGCCCCTCGGGCCGATCGAAGAGAGGCCGTTCAGATCCCCGAATCCGGAGGGCGGAGACGGGCGCCGCGAGGCGTCAAGTGCGGTAACGCGACCGATCCTGGAGAAGCCGGAGCCCTGGGAGAGTTCTCTTCTTTGTGAAGGGCAGGGCGCCCTGGAATGGGTTCGCCCGAGAGGGGCCCGTGCCTTGGAAAGCGTCGCGGTTCCAGGCGGCGTCCGCGAGCCTCGCCACCTTTGAAAATCCGGGGAGAGGCGGTAATCCGCGCCGGCCAAACGAGTCTGCGGCAGGTTCCAAGGTGAACAGCCCCGGGCAGGCGCTGGAACAATGTGGCGGCCGGCAAGCCGGATCCGTAACTTCGGATAAGGATTGGCCTCTAAGGGCTGGGTCGGTCGGGCCGGCGCAGCGGGCTACGCGCCGCGGCTGGACGAGGCGCCGCCGCCCCCTCCCACGCCCGGGGCGCCCCCGCGGCTCCGTCCACTCCCGGTCCCCGGCCCCCGCGCGGCGTCCTCCACTCCGGGGCGGCGGGTGGCGCGGCGCGG
>JAEOAD010000677.1:0-20209 GCA_036365145.1 Orientallactaga sibirica | reverse complement strand
CAATACTCATGCACCAACTTTGCATGTGGATTTATGTGAGGCTGGAGGAATCAAACCCAGGCTGTCAGGCTTTGCAAGCAAATGTGTTGAACTACTAGAGAAATCTCTCCTTTTCTCCTGCATACTGTTTGGATGCCCTTTTTATCCTCCTTCACCATTCTATATAGAAAGATGGTGGGCCCAATACTGAGCAGGTCCTGTTATAATAATAGTCTCTGTGGGGTCATGAATTCAATGACCATGTCCTGTCTAGGAAAGAGTGGTCCACATTATTCTGTACCATCCATAGGAATGGTGTGAGTTATGATTGTTCCTCATTCTCTGAGGATGAATAAAGGACTCAAGGGTCTGTGGAAGGTGGATGTGTATGAGGAAGACAAGCCTTATTGGTGTAAAGGGTGAATTCATGGTGTGAGGATGAAGCAAGAAACAGGGGACAATACAAGATATTGAGTGCTAGATACTAGTGACTAAGGGTGGGTGATTGTCTAAGAGGATTTGACTTTCTGAGAAAGCATGTGAGTGTCAGTGATGGTCATATAGAGGCAGTAGGCATCTGATGCATAAGATATCTGGAAAGAGTTTGGATGGAAAAGGTGATTTGTTGGTCATCTGAGTCAACAGCCAGTTCTCAGGAAGGACAAAGGTTTGAGTTCTGTAAGAGTGATAATATAAATGAAGATGTTTCAGCTTATTTATTTATTTCAGGCTTATAAATTTTAGGAAAGCTTCATTAGGGCAGAAGAAGCTTGATCACTTCATCATCTATGCACAGCACAGAATGGAAGAGTTCAGCCAGAGACCAAGCAGCTTAGAACACACCCTATGTGTAGGTAAAGGATACTCTGCCAGTAGCACACTCCTAGTAAGGCTCTGCCTGCAGGAGACAAAAATAGGAAGCTTAATTTTAATCATAATGAGACTCTGCCTCAAAAATGTATGCAGACATAAGGATTAGATAGAAAGTAGGACCTTTTAGAAGCAGAATGACTCCATCTTGGACTCTGACTGCCATATCATTGTGACCCTTTGTTTCTAAGAGTGATCCAACCACCCTTCCCAATTATTACATGCTTGGAATAACCCAGATCATCCATTCCCATTTTAATTTTACTGGAATTTCCCAAACCACCTGTCTGATTATTACTTCTGTAACATGGCCCACCCTGAGGCAAGGGGACCACATGGCAAAGAATTCCAATATCCTCCCAAAATATGCCTTAAGATTTTTGACCTGCAGGATCAAAGCCCTTCTCAGGATGCCTTGAATAAAGTCTGTTCATGTCTTTCCCGTCTTTTTAAAATATAATTATGAATTTTACTTTTTTATTTACTATGCCATCATTTTCAGGAAGCAGACTTTAAATCTGGTTTCATAATTCATTTACAGACAAATTCTAATATACATTATGTACCTTGAACTGGTTTTAAATCAACAGGAAAAACATCTCTGCAGATATTCTGGTTTTAGTTAGTCATGACTTAGATACTCAGGAGTCATAATATAGACTGTAAGTTCTCAAGGCCAGCATTGTTTCATTGTGGCAGGCAATGCTCCATCAAGGAGAAAAGGGACAGCTTCTCCCAACAAAGTGAAGACATAATATTTAACTAATAACATAATTACAGAACCCATAAAAACCTGGGTTTATCAAGACAGGCTAATTGTTCAGAGATTCTAGGTTTAATAATGCAGATGGCATAATTATGATATTTGGCAAGAGTTTATTGGGAGGGTTGATTGAAAGATGGGTGAAAAGTTTGCCTACTGTGTATGACCTGGAGTCATCTGAGTTCCCATTTATTAAGGAAGAACACACTATTGTATAATAGTAGATGAATTTCATTGTCTAATCACACTATTGAACTATATAACAGTTTGATATTTAAATACTGAGTGGTAGCTGGGTGTGGTGGCGCACACCTTTCATCCCAGCACTCAGGAGGCAGAGGTAGGAGGATCACCGTGAGTTCAAGGACACCCTGAGACTACACAGTTACTTCCAGGTCAGCCTGAGCCAGAGTGACAACCTACCTCGAAGACCCACCCCCATAAAAATACTGAGTGGTAATGGGTATAATACTACCTTTTAAAATCTTCTGTATTTGTAACTTCCCTAAATATATGCCGTGTACCATGATGAAAATCCTCTCCCACCACTGTCTATTTTCTTCCTCCAAAATCCAATTTACATTGATTCCCTTCTTCTTTACAATTAGTCTCTCTTCTCTTTTAATTTCATTTATTTCCCTCTTTTTGTGCAAGTTTTGTGTAGATGGCATCAGCCACTGTGATGTTGTTAATGTCAAGGGAAATTTTTGTCTAGAATTTTGTCACTTACAATTCTTTGTTTTTGGAGTTTAAAATTACGGTCTCACTCTAGTCCAAGCTGACCTGGAATTCACTATGTAGTCTCAGCATGCCCTAAACCTTATGGTGATCCTCCAACATTTGCCTCCCTAATGTTTGGATTAAAAGCCTGTATCACCATGCCCAGCTCTCCCAATTCTTCATCCACCACTTCCACAATGGTTCCTGAATCTTGGAGTATGTGATAGCCTCAGTTAGTACTGAATATTCTGTTAATTCTCAGCAATTTGGCGTGCTTAGAATCAACCTAATTGTAACCACCATATGAAAAAGGAGGCTTCTCTAGCCAAAAGTGAGAGTACCAGTAATATATGGGCATGAACATATTTAGAAGGCACATTTGTGGGAATAATATGTCAAATTAACAATACAAGAGAAGTAGTTCTCCCCTAATATGGCCTGCTGTGGTGGTTTGATTCAAGTGTCTCCCATAAACTTAGGTGTTCTGGATGCTTGTGTCCCTAGCTGATGGCAATTTGACAATTGCAGCCTCCTGGAGGCACTGTATTGTTATAGCCACCTTTCCCTTGCCAGTGCTTTGTAGACTCACCTGTTATTGTTTTGCATCTGATGTCATCAGGGAGGTGATGTCCACCCTCTGCTCATCATATCATTTCCCCCTGCCATCTTGAGCTTCCCCTCAAGTTTGTAAACCAAAATAAATCCCCTTTCCCCACAAGCTGCTCTTGGTCAGCTGTGTTCTGCATTCAATGTGAAATAAAAAGCAACAACTCCCTAGTTATGGGCTTTTGATTAAGTATTCAGTACCAGGTAGAAATTCCCTCTTAAGGAGTAGGCCTCAAGTCTAATCAGAGAGCAGCTGGTTTTCCCCATAATAGGCATAGCACAATTGAACTTTCATGGTTTTCCACGGGGCAACATAATTGTTTACTTTTCTCTTGCAACAGGTCACACAGCTCTTTCCAGTACATTTACAGCCAGATAACTGGGTGGAGGCTTCCATCTTTGCTGCAGCTTGATTTCACACTGTCCTGGATCTCACACATGTGGCATCTTTTAGCAATAGAGTCTTCCTATCTTATTCTGAAGGATAACCAAGGGTCTTGGCAATGCCTGAAGTCTGCTATGGCATCAGTAGACTTTATAGCTAGCAGTAAGTGGAAACCCACCCCTAGCACAGAATTTTTCCAGCAACAATGCTTTGCTTCTGGGTACAACGATATATATGTCCATAAGGTACCATAAGGTACTTCTGCTCAAACTCTTTAAAATACACACACACACACACACACACACACACACACACACACACACACACGGTATGTATATATTACTAGCTAGCAAAGAAATAGGTTGTCAATATATTATCTGTTAGTAAACCATTAGAGTTCAAGAGAAGTGAAAAAGTATCCTACATTTTTGCACTATTTGTAACATACATTTGAGCCAAGATGTTTCAGATTGTGTGTGTTCATTGAATTGGAGTTGCATGGCATAGTGGCATGCACAGTGCAATGTGCTTGTATGGGTTTCCAACATAAGCTGTAGTGAACTTGACTGACAACATTGTAGATTGGTATCAAGACACCTTGAATTCATTTGTTATAACATATTTCATTCTGAATTAACATTTGGTTATTGTTTGCACACAATCATTTCAGGTTTGCCATGTTTATTATGGCCCCTACATTGATGATCAGACTCCATATAGAGTCAAAGTTCCCAACTTTATTAAGAGCATCTATTCCACTATTAGTGTTAGGAATTGAACCCATGGCCTTGTATCTTCTGGGAAGGCATGTACCACAATGTTATAACACAAGCCCTAACATATGCCTTTCCATTCTATTGTTTTTCACTAAAAAAACTAATCTTAGTTGTTTGAATCACTACAGCATGATGGAGGTAGGATATTTATCTTGAGTCTTTTCTTCCATGATACACCATATAAACTTTGTGTTTATTGAACATGTCCCTGCCAAGATACATATAAAAGAGCAAAGTCTAATTTGCTAGTTCCTCTTTTGTAATCTGGGGTTGAAGAGAAATATCTCACTATAGGAGTTGGTGTCATTTGAAGACATAGCTGTGGACTTCACCTGGCAAGAGTGGCAGCACCTGGATGTTGTTCAGCAAAACCTTTACAGAGATGTGATGCTGGATAACTACAGAAACCTGATGTTCTTGGGTGAGTTAAACTTCCATTAATCTCTAAGTAGCAATTCCTTTCTTTTGATTGATAAGTATAGTCATTATTACTAATATTTTGTATTATTTTGATATTGTACTCTTAAACTGACATACTTAAGGAGCATATTATATTGATCAAAGTGGCATTACAGTACACACATAGATAGTAACACGAGTCTGTCAGATCAGGCATTAATTGTATGGGGAGTACTCAACAATTCTTGTAGCTATTTTGTAATACTAATGTAAGTGTTGCCAGATGTATTCTTACTTATTACTGTGATATACAACAACGTGAAGTTATTTCTTGCAAATGCATCCAGTTAATACTAAACATGCTTATTCTATCCCTTTTCTTCTACTCATTTTCCATATTCTAATTATTGTTTTGTTTTCTGCCTCTATTATGTAAACTGAGACTTTCAAGTATAAAGAACATGAAGAATTTTTGTTTTATGTTTGTCATGCTTTATTTATATCCCATGAATTTTTCTGGGAAGTGAAATAATGTCTATTCACTCCAATTATACAGGGATTTGGTAGCCCAAAGGAAAAATCATAAATTCCTCTTCCTGAATGAGTTTATTGGGTTATTTAGAAAGCAAATGATTCTATGATACACATTTGTATGGCCAACAAATCAAACACTAATCTGTTTTATCATTTATATATACACATTACCATTGGAAGATCAAGTGAGAAATTTATGGCATTTATTTCTGGTTGTTGAATGTTGATACTCTATTTCCATTATCATAGAATTATATGTCTTGCAGCTTTCTTGATTTCTTTGATACAATTGTGTTGAAAATCTCTTGGAAGTCAGTAGAGCTGCTTTGATTTAAGATGATGTCAGTCATTTCAAAACCAGAGGAAATAGATATATTACTTCACATAATGTCTACTGTTATGTTCATACCACATTTTTTAGTGTTTTTATTTGGAGACTGGATTTCAGTCTATCCTGGAGTGCACTCTGTAGCCAAGGATGTCCTCAAAATCTTAGTGATTCTCCTGCCTTAGGTATTCCATTGTTTGCAGTAAGTAGTATGCCACCACACATGGCTCCATTTCTCCTTAGAATCTTTTTCCTTCTATATGTCAATTTGACCTACAGATAAGTACATTTTTGTAGTCTGCATTGTGACTTGCATGGACTTTGTTTATGCATTTACCATATATTTCAGCTAAGCCTTTATCTTTTTCTTATTCTTTGAATTGAACTTAGAGGTGCATGCATCATGGAAAAGTGCTCTATCACTAAGCTGTTTTTAATCACTATTACTTCAATAGTGTATTGTCAATGAGTGGTGGATGAGTACATCATTGATTTTTAGAGAAAGTCATTTCCTTGGTACCCAGTCATTAGCATTGAGGCCCTCTGTTATATATAATATTACTTGTTACATTATAGCCATTTGTTGATTTATACAAAAATTTTATTTTTCTTTTAACTTTGTGTGTGTGTGTGTGTGTGTGTGTTTAAAGACATTCATGTGCCTTACTCAGTGGCCATCTTCAGATTATTTGTATTTCATTTGCTTTACTCTGGAACATGGTTACTGTATACATTCACTTACTTAAGGGCAATTCTTATAAATCCAGAGGACATTCCTTCCTTATATTCCTAGTGATTTCTTAATGTGCTTGAGGTATTTTTAAATAGTAATACAATTTTGGCTCTGTTTTATTAATTTAGTTGTGAATTTCTTTTTGTTTTACTTTTTAAAAAAGTTTTATTTATTTATTTATTTGAGTGGTAGAGAGAGGGAAGAGGCATATAGAAAAATGAGTGTGCCAGGGCCACTAGCCACTGCAAACAAACTCCAGATGCATGCAGTAGGTTGGGCATCTGGCTTATGTGGATACTGGGGAATTTAATCTAGTTCTTTTGGCTTTGCAAGCAAGTGTCTTAGCTGCTAAGGCATCCCTCCAACCCCTGTTTTACTTTTTTTAAAATTCATTTCTTTAGTTGAACTCTTTTCCCACATTTCTCCCTTGTTCTTTTTGACCACTCTCTCTTTGTTCCACTTATCACTAATGTCATGTATTCTTTTTCTAGTTTCATTATGATGCACTTCCATGATGCTTTATTCATTTAATGTTCTTTTAAACCATTGTTTAATATTTTTGTCCCAAAATATGTGAGGCTGAGGTAGAAGAACCTACATGAATATGAGGACAGCCTGGGGCTACAGTATCTGTTCTTGATCAGCCTGAGCCATATATTGTAAAATCAGAAGAAAAGAAAGGAAAAATACAAAAAAATTCTTGTATTATTTCATGCTGTTCAATGTCACTTGAGTGAAATATTTTCAGTGTTACTTCAGGAAATATTCCAGTTAATAAACACCTTCAATATAAATTTTATCAAAGCTAACATTGTAGTTCACCTAGTAGAGATTAGTTGTAGAAATGCAGCTGTTATCTTACAGGAGTCCACCTAATGTAACACACTAACACAATTTGTACATTATTTCCCAATTACAGGGAACTGTATGACCAAACCAAATTTGATCTTCAAGTTAGAGCATGGACTTTCACCATGGGGTGTAGTAGAAGAATCAACTCAGGGGCTTCCAGGCAAGTAATGCATACTGTGTAACATAGGTCAATGAGATGAGAACTCATCAGGAATTGTCATGATGAATGGTATTACTGTGAATCAGACACCTTTTGTGACATGAAGAAAGCTCTACTGTGTTTCTGATCTTGAAGAATGTTTTCTCATACATTCCGAAATTTAATTCCCTATATAGGTGTTCTTGGAAAATATGTATTAGATATTGTACTAAATTCTCACTTGACTATTTTCTGTATGTTCCAGTACAAGTGTCATTAGTCATTTTCACTGTTGTGACAAAATCCTTAGAAGAAACTCCTTAAGGAAGAAAAATATTTATCAAGTATACAATTCTATAATGGAGGTTTTGCTTACAATGTTGACATAAAGATAGTATTTAACACAATTATATTTACAGTTACCTGTGAGAGTTAGAAATAACTGAGAAAAAGAGAGCATGAGAGTCCATGAGGGGATGAGAATACTTCTGTGCAATGTGCATGGGAAGAATGTAGGTGACAAAGTATCTTAGATTTGTGAAATATAGGAAGTGTGTGAGGGATTTTAAAAAGACAATTTGGGACTTTGAAGAACAAAAGTATGAATGACAGTGCATAGAAAATTAAGAAATAGTAATAGTACAATCTCATGTTCTAGATGAAAATAAAATGTAAAGCCAAAAGTGCAACATAAGACCAGATAGTACAAAGATCTTTTTTTGCCAAAGAGTGTTATCTGTAGTATTTTAGAAAAATGTGTGTCTTGCAGGTGTTAATTCTAGAGATTCATATCAGTATGGCTGCCACTCAATCTGTAACAACAGGCTCACAATAGAGGAATGCAGGAATTAACCATTTAAAATTTTGAAACCTGAAAACTTGGGTAATCCAGGGAGTCTGGACACATTAAATATTTATGTGTGAGAGATGGACACAAGAAGAAATACTCAATCTCATAGGAATGGAGAAATACTGATCAAGTGTTGCCTTAGGTAGCTCTAGGAGAGAAGTTTTGGTGGTCTCACCCTTCATGCTAGTCAACCATATTGCTTATTGATGTTCAAAGTATAGGGAATGTTAAGCCTATATTGATCATTTTATTGACCTTTAGACATTCATTATCATTATAGCATCACATGTTTAGTTGTAACATGACTCTGAAAATTATGAACACAGGTCAATTTTATGGGTGGATTATTCCCCTTATCACATGTAGTTGACTCTTTCTTGGGTACTTAAATCCCTGAATTGAGCTAAGTATCCTTCTTTCTGGTTTTTCACTGTCTGATACACATTTGAGAGGCCTTGTATTTTTGCCTTTTTGTGCAACAAATGTAGAATTTGCTTGTTATATAGTATATCAATCTCAAGGGTTTCTAGTGGCTTTTTATATGAAAATACAATTTTATTTGCCTACAGGTCTGCCATTGACCTTGCCTATAGGTCCATCCATAAATGCTTATACACCACCATCAACCGTGAGCCCAGAATGACTATATCAGTGTATAGATGAAACACATCATTTCTGCCAACAACCACTTGTAGAAAGAACATGGGTGCTCTCCAATTTGTTTTTTATTCTTTACATATCAACTAGTTTTATGCATTAATAGCTTTGTTTTCACTTAATTCATACTGTGTTGCTTTTCAGATTAATATTTTACTCTTCTTTTCTCTATTTTAATTACTATAATTTTATTTTCGTATTCTAATGTGGTTTGTTTTCATTCTTTCTCATGGATCTTTTTCTTTGTCATCTTCCTTTTCTCCTTCATTCAGAATAATAATGATTGAAAACAGTGTTCATATACTATCATTATTAGATATAATAATTAAAAAATATAAAATAATCATATCCACAGCCATGAAACGCAGCATTAACTCTGGAGATCACTCAGTGGGTAATGTGCTGTTTGCATAATCATGACTTCAGATACCCAGAATCAACCATAACATTGAGAACCCCTCAAATCTCATAGGGAAGAATCATTGCATATACATCTGTTTACAACAGGAGGCACTCTCAAACACTTTAAAGGCAATGAATGACACCCAAACGTGAACGGTTATTATCAAGTATGCATTTGGAAACAAGTATTTCCAAACTGTCAAACACACTTCCACATATAAACATATAATAAATAAACATATCATGAATATGTTCCGTGGAGAAATGTGGTGGTGGAGATACTAGAAACCAAACAAAAAACGTGTCCTATGTAATTGTATTAGAAATCTGCACTAATCTTTATCAATATACCAAACATCTATAGAGGAGAACATCCAGTCATCATGTGCTAAAATGATGTGTTAACACTTAGTCAAGTCACTGCAAGTGGAAAATAAAGAAAAACTTTTTTCTAACTAGTAGGTTATTTCACTGAAAATGAAATTGTTGAATAAACCTAATGAGAAAGAATTTCTGTCTTCAAAAAAATTAGATGAGAACTTACTGAGGTGGCAAGAAAACCAAACAAACAATAAATGAACTCACTTATTGGTCTCTAATAAATTCTGTTAAAAATCTAAAGCATTTGCTGTGTTTGCACTCATGTCTTAGATACCTGAAGTCAAGAAACTTACCATAAAGAATAATAAAGAAGTCAATTGAAAAGCAGTATTAAAATAATTATTTTGAGTTATCTTTTCATAAAATATAATACCCTATCAATTAATAGGAAGCCCTTGTAAGTCAAAGTTTTGTTTAGTATGTGGTATATATAATAATTATCTTTGTATCTCTCAGAATTAAAAATTCAACAGAATATGCAAAGTATAAAGACTGATGATTTCAGACAATGCCAGAATGCTGTTTACCAGAAGTCACATCACACTTGTCAACAAGGAAGAAACTCATGTGAAAAGCAGTATAAATGTGGGACAACCTTGATCTGCATGTCACACCTCACTATGCATCAGGAAACTCACACAGATAAAAAGCTATATGAATGTATTGAACATGGGAAAGCTTTCATCTTCAGTCAGGTCTCACTGTGCATCAGAGAATTCAAACATGTGAGAAACCATATGAACATACTGAATGTGTGAAAAGCATTCATCACCAAGTCAAATCTTAATAAGCATTGCAGAACTCACACAAGTAAACCATATGAATGTACTGAACATGGGAAAGCCTTCATCACCAAATCAGATCTTAATAAGCATCACAGAACTCACACAGGTGAGAAGCCATATGAATGTATTGAATGTGGGAAAGCCTTCACCTCCATGTCAGATCTTAATAAGCATCACTGTGCTCACACAGGTGGAAAGCCATATGAATGTACTGAATGTGGGAAAGCCTTCACCACCAAGTCAAGTCTTATTGTCCATCACAGAACTCACAGAGGTGAAAAACCATATGAATGTAATGAATGTCGGAAAGCCTTCATCTCTAATTCACAGGTAAAGATTCATCAGAGAATTCATACAGGTGAGAAGCCATATGAATGGAGCGAATGTGGGAAGGCCTTCATCACCAAGTCAGGACTTACTGAACATCAGAGAACTCACAGAGATGAAAAGCCACACGAATGTACTGAGTGTGGGAAATCCTTCATCTCCAAGTCATATCGTATCAAGCATCAGAAAACTCACATAGGTGAAAAACCATATGAGTGTACTGAATGTGGGAAGGCTTTCATCTGCAAGTCAAAGCTACAGATTCATCAGAGAATTCATACAGGTGAGAAGCCATATGAATGTACTGAATGTGAAAGGCTTTCTTCTTCAAGTCACAGATAAATATTCATCAGAGAAAGCCATATGAATGCAGGTGAGAAGCCATATGAATGTACTGAATGTGAGAAAGGCTTTCATCTTCAAGTCAGAGCTAAAGCGTCATCAGAGAATTCATACAGGTGAGAAGCCATATCAGTGTACTGAATGTGGGAAAGCATTCATCTTCAAGTCACATCTTATTAGGCATCAGAAAACTCACACAGGTGAAAAGCCTTATGAATGTACTGAATGTGGGAAAGCCTTCATCTGCAAGTCACAGCTAAAGATTCATCAGAGAATTCATACAGGTGAGAAGCCATATGAATGTACCGAATGTGGGAAAGCCTTCATCTCCAAGTCAGTTCTTACTGGGCATCAGAAAACTCACACAGGTGAAAAGCCATATGAATGTACTGAATGTGGGAAATCCTTCACCTCCAAGTCACAGATAAATATTCATCAGAGAATTCATGCAGGTGAGAAGCCATATCAGTGTACTGAATGTGGGAAAGCCTTCATCTTCATGTCAGTTCTTATTAGGCATCAGAAAACTCACACAGGTGAAAAGCCATATGAATGTACTGAATGTGGGAAAGCCTTCATCGCTAAGTCAGATCTCATTAAACATCAGAAAACTCACACAGGTGAAAAGCCATATGAGTGTACTGAATGTGGGAAAGCCTTCATCACCAAGTCAGATCTTGTTAAGCATCAGAAAACTCACACAGGTGAAAAGCCATATGAATGTACTGAATGTGGGAAAGCCTTCATCGCCAAGTCAGATCTCATTAAGCATCAGAAAACTCACACAGGTGAAAAGCCATATGAGTGTACTGAATGTGGGAAAGCCTTCATCTGCAAGTCAAAGCTAAAGATTCATCAGAGAAATTCATACAGGTGAGAAGCCATATGAGTACTGAATGTGGGAAAGCCTTCATCATCAAGTCAGATCTTGTTAAGCATCAGAAAACTCACACAGGTGAAAAGCCATATGAATGTACTGAATGTGGGAAAGCCTTCATCTGCAAGTCACAGCTAAAGATTCATCAGAGAATTCATACAGGTGAAAAGCCATATGAATGTACTGAATGTGTGAAAGCCTTCATCTGCAAGTCACAGCTAAAGATTCATCAGAGAATTCATACAGGTGAGAAGCCATATGAATGTAGTGAATGTGGGAAAGCCTTCATCACCAAGTCAGATCTTATTAGGCATCAGAAAACTCACACAGGTGAAAAGCCATATGAATGTACTGATTGTGGGAAATCCTTCATCACCAAGTCAGATCTTGTTAAGCATCAGAAAACTCACACAGGTGAAAAGCCATATGAATGTACTGAATGTGGAAAAGCCTTCATCTGCAAGTCACAGCTAAAGATTCATCAGATAATTCATACAGGTGAAAAGCCATATGAATGTACTGAATTTGAATGTGGAAATCCTTCATCTCAGGTCAGGTCTTATTAAGCATCAGAGAACTCACACAGGTGAGGCATAAGTAAATGAATGGGCTAAATGTGATAAAAAGCTTCATGTCCAAGATACATCCTACTCTGCATTAGGAATCTCACACAGCTGAAAACCCAAAAGAATGTACTGGATGTGGGAGGTTTTTATTGCCATGTCAGATCTTTATAATCATCAGAAAGCATGGGAAACTTATTTATAAGTCAAATGTTGTTAAACATTACAAAACATGCAGGTGAGGTTCCATGTGAATATATTGAGTGTAGGAAAGCTTTGAGAACTCACATAAAGAAAATTTGTGAATATAATGAATGTGAAACACATTCATATTCATGTGATTATTAAAATAATGAATATGAAAAGTTTTATCAGATGACACAACTCAGTGTGCATCTTAGATAGAGTGAAAAGCCTCATGAATGTACTAAAAGTGAAAGAAAGCCTTTAAACTAAAGTCATAAATAATGTCAAATTTCTTCTTTTGTTTGTGGGAAATGTATGGATTGATTTAAGAACTTACACTTGAAAACCCATGCAATGATATTACCAATGCTTAATGAGCAATTGTGAGGTTGGAATAAGCTAAAATCGGAATGAAGTTTGGGGATAAGAAATTTTCATAGTAGTATTTGGTGTCATGAGTACTTTCTGAGTTCTGACCAGTTCCTGGGAATGGGAAGAATGTTGAATTGAAAAAGGAATCAGCTGTTTTCTTACAGAGAAATTTGAGAATTTGAATTTCAAGACATTGAAGCGTATTTGCTGCAACTGCAACTGTAAAAGAGACTTCCACCTTTGAGGATGGGAATCCCAATATGTATTAGAACAGTATGAGTAGTGCTGGTCAGTCTGAAAATAGGAGTGGTGTGTAATAACAACACTAAAGGATATTATTGTTCTGTTTTGGTCACTCAACTTATATTGCTTTTGGAAGTAGAACAAAGGCAGGAAATTCAGTACAGGAAGAACACAAAGCCTTGGATTGCCACTTTGCAACTAATAGAAATCTTTAATTTCTTGTGGAAATCCTATGATGTCAAAAATCGAGCTGTGAAGATGAAAACTATTTAAGTGTAGCTGCTTAAATTTTCTGGGAATTTTCACTGTGCAGGTTGCTCATGCTGGCATAGTTTAATTTCCCCATGAAACTAGCTTTCAGAGCTGGAGGATATGTTGGAGACTAGGTGATTTAGGTACTCAGGTTACTTAGGTAAAGCTTCAAGGTTTTAGGTTTGTCCTGTTTCTTTTCCCATTTATATTGCTTCAGTATCTTCTTGCTATGTCAATTTTTCCAATGGAAATGTTTACTATGTTTCATTATGTGATAAAAATGAATAACTATTTTGAGCTGAAAAGTTTAAAGTTAATAGACTTTATATCTTCTCATTTGAGATGTTGAATTTTTGAATTTTGAGCAGTTTTATATTTGCTAGTAACCATGGAGACATTTACATCAGAATGAATGCATATGTAATCATAAAATGGTCATTGGTTTATGTGGACCAGGGCAAAATTTGGATGTGTGAATGCAAAGTTTCTCCTCTAGCTTCATGTGTTTGTTCAATTCTTGTTTACCTGGAATTCATTATGTACTCTCAGGCTGGCCCCTAACTCACAGTAATCCATCTATCTCTGCTTTCTGAGTGTGGGCTTTAAAAGCATGTGCCAGTATGCCCAGCTGCTATTGAATTTTTAATGTATGTAATTGATATCAATGTAAAAATTGTCAGAAATAATATCTGAAAAATGATTATCAAATGTTTTAAAGGATTTAGGAGATGGTTAATTGGATAAAGTGCATACTATGCAAGCAAGATGAGGGTGATTTTGGATCACCATACCCATGTAAAAATGCTAGCTGTGGGGTTGGCAAAATTGGTCAGTGATTAAAGGTACTGTCTGCAAAGTCAGTGACTGATGATTAATTCCCCAGTACCTACATAAAGACAGATGGAGAGTGTTACATGCATCTGGAGTTTCTTAGCAAAAGGTAGAGGCCATGGCATAAACCTTTTATTTCTTTCTCTGTCTCTTTCTGCCCTTACAATAAAAATTAAATGTACAAAATGTTTTAAAAATAATGGGTGTGGTTGTTCATGTGTGTAATTCCAGAAAAAAAGCAAGAACATG
The DNA here is from genome assembly GCA_036365145.1 of Orientallactaga sibirica. Classification (NCBI taxonomy): domain Eukaryota; kingdom Metazoa; phylum Chordata; class Mammalia; order Rodentia; family Dipodidae; genus Orientallactaga; species Orientallactaga sibirica. Next base: position 5,808 of record JAEOAD010000677.1, on the reverse strand, counting down.
AGGAAACCCAGATCTCACTATTTAGTTTGTCTCACTGAATTGACAAGCTCTGAGTTCAGGGAAGGACTTAGTATAGATATATCTAACCTCCCAATGTCTAAAACTGGGATTTTGTTTATGTAAACATTTCTATAACAAGCAGTAACATTTTATGACCTTTCTCTTAAACATAGAAGCAAAACTTTTAAACAAAATATGTCACTTATGACAGGAGGAAGAGTATATTCTACAGTTACATGGATGAATCATAAGGTGTGATTGTTTGAAACACTGTGCCTGTTGCAGTCAGGTCTGCATTGGTGGCAGAAATCACCTGACCACGGCAATAATACCCATATGCCCACACCCGACAATACATTCTTTCCAGGAGATGTTAATCCCCAAATCTCTATCAGCTGGGAACCTAGCATTCAGAACACATAAGTTTATGGGGGGGGCATCTGGATCAAATGACCACATTTGACCCCTGACCCCATAAACTGATAACCCTACATGATATAAAATACAATGCCCTCTGCCCAACTTTAAAGTTCTCACAGATTTATCTATCCTAATGATGGTCAAACATGGACATAGTCAAAGATTTTTTTTTTTTTTTTTGATTTTTCGAGGTAGGGTCTCACTTTAGCTCAGGCTGACCTGGAATTCACTATGTCGTTTAAGGGTGGCCTTGAACTCACAGCGATCCTCCTACCTCTGCCTCCCGAATGCTGGGATTAAAGGTGTGCACCACCATGCCCGGCTCAGTCAAAGATCTTTTAAAGGAGCTTTAATAGCAAAATATCCCTCCAAAAACATAGTGGCACAGAATAAACAGAATGCAAAAGATGACACTGGATATAGCAAAACAATATTCAACCAGTACAAGATTTAAACACAGTGAACATCAAACTCTCTCTGTCCAAGTCCAACAACTCTAGTCACTGACTGGTCTTTAAGTCTGATAATTCTATTCAGCAAGAAATCTCTGAAGTGCCAATTCCATCCTCCAGTTAGGCTACTCATTAGTCCTGAAAAAGCCTTTTCTGGGGCTGGCAGCTCTTCTTATCAGCCATCTCATGGTCTGGCTTCTGCACTGTGTCTCACTGCAACCCACAGTCCATCTTTACAGCTCCATAGGGTCTCTATGCAGGCATCAGCAAACCTGCTTCACACTATCCATGGCTGTTTCCAAAATCAAGATGATGTTGCAAATTCAATGATCCTCTCTTTCCTGCATTTATCATACTCATAATACATGTTGGGGTGCCAATATATTAATTGAGGGGAATAAAGCAGACTATGAAGAAAGAGACACTCCTTAAGCATGTAGACCCCTTCAATAGAGTCTATGTTCTTCCTGCTGCCTCAATGCAGGTCAACTTCAGGACAAGGAATTCATTCTTGGTCTGTGGTGGAGAAACCCCACCCACAACCTTAGAAACTGAGAGTTTCTCACTTTTCAGTCCATGGATGACCTAAGACTCCAGGAGCCTTTCATGTGTCATTCCACTAGACAACCCAAACATTATGAGTGCCCAGATGCTCCTCTAATCCATGTATAAGATGACTATTAACCTAGGGTTTATATCAGAGTAACAAAAGATGGCCCTGGCTGGTAACAGGATTCTGTGGTATTCAGATGAGGCCTTGGGAAACATAATCATCATTGTGCTACATATGATTCCTGAGCAGATACATTATTATAGATAAGGACTGGTGAGACATGATCACAAATTTGTCAGAGATGAGACCTGTGGAGACATGATCATCATTGTATTATAGCTGAGGCCTGGGGAGAAATGATCATCATTGTGTCATGGATGAGGCCTTGGAAGACATGATCATTGTGCTTCTGTTGAGGACTGGGAAGACATAATCATCATTGTTTTATATGTGAGGACTGGTGAGTCATGATCATCGATATGTTACAAATGTGGACTGTGGATATATGACCATCATTCTGCTACAGATGAGTTCTGGGGAGACATGAACATTGTGTTACAGATGAGGCCTTGGAGACATGTTCATCACTGTGTTACAAATAAGGCCTGGGAAGACATAATCATTGTGTTGCAGATGTGGCCTGAGAAGTCATGATCATCTGTGTTTTACAGGTGAGATCTTGGAAAACAATCATCAATGTGTTACAGACAAGGCCTGGGTAAACTTGATAACTCTTGTTTTAAAGATAAGGCCTGGCTAGCCATGATCATCCCCATGTTATAGATGTAGCCTGGGGAGACATTATCATCATTGTGTTATGGATGAGGCCTCAGGAGACATGATCATCATTGTGCTACATATGAGTCTTGGGCAGACATGATTATCATTATTACAGATGAGGCCTGTTGAGACATGGATGAGGCTTGTGGAGACATGATGAGGCTTGTGGAGACATGGTCATCATTGCATTAAAGATCAGACCTGGAGTGAAATCAAACCCATTGTGTTATAGATGAGGCTTGGGGATACAGGCTCTTCATTATGTTACAGATGAGACCTGTGGAGATATGATCATCATTTTGTTGCCAATGAGGTCTGGGGAGACACAATCGTTATTGTGCTGCAGGTGCAGACTAGGGAGACATCATCATTGTATTAAAGTTCAAACCTCAAGAAGACATGATCATCATTGTGCTACATGTGAGTCCTGAACAGACTTGATAATCATTGTTACAGATGAGGCCTGGTGAGACATGATCATCATTGTGTTACAGATGTGGCCTGGGGATAAATGACCATGAATGTGTTACAGATGCAGCATGGGGAGACATGATCATTTTGTTACATATGAGGCCTGGGAAAACATGATCTTCATTGTGCTACAGATGAGTTCTGGGGATCTATGATCACCATTATGTTACAGATGATCCCTGCACAGACATGATCATCACTGTGTTACAGACGGGGCTTGGGGAGAAATGATCATTGTGGTACACATTAGTCCTTGCTCGTCTTGATCATTATTGTGTTACAGGTGAGTCCTGGGTAGACATAACTCATCATAGTATTGGAGATGAGGACTGCAGATAAATGATCATTAATGTGTTACAGATGGGGCATGGGAGACATAGTCATCAGCATTTTACAGGTGACACCTGAGTGACATAATCCTTTTTTTTAAACAGATGTGGCCTTTGGAGACATGATCATCATTGTTTTACAGGTGATTCCTTGGAAGGCATGATCATCATTATGTTACATGTGATACCTCGAGAGACATGATCATCATAGTTTTATAGGTAAGGCCTGGGGAGATATAATCAACAATGTGTTACAGATGAGACCTCAGTAAACATGAACATCAATGTTTTACAGATGAGGTCTTTGGAGACATGATCATCATTGTGCTACAGATGAGACCTGGGGAGATATGATCATTGTTGTGTAACACGTGAGGCCTCTGGAGACATGATCATCATTGTATTAAAGATGCGACCTGGGGACACATGATCAACCTTGTGTTAAAGAAGAGGCCTGGCCAGCCATGATCATCACTGTGTTACAGATGAAGCCTCGGGAGACATAATCACTGTGTAACAAATGAGGCCTGGGGAGACATGATAGTCATTGTTTTATATATGAGGCCTCAGGAGACATGTTCATTATTGTGCTACAAATGAGGCCTTGGTAGACATGATCTTCATTGTCTTGCAGATGTGGCCTGGGCAATCATCATCATCAACATTTTATAGGTGAGGCCAAGGGAGACATAATCATCATAGTGTTACAGATGAGGCCTGAGGAGACATGATCATCCTTGTTTTACAAGTGAGTCATTGGGTGACATAATCATCAATGTGTTACTGATGTGGCCTGGGGAGACTTGATCATTCTTCTGTTAAACATGAGGCCTGAACATGATCATAATTGTGTTATAGGTGAGGCCTTGGAAGTCATTATCATTGTTGTGTTACAGATGAGGCCTCAGAATACATGATCATCATTGTGCTACATATGCACACTGGACAGACATTATTATTCTTGTTACAGATGATGATTGGTGAGATATAAACATCAGTGTGTTATAGGTGAGGTCTGTGAAGACATGTTCATTGTTGTATTAAAGATCAGACCTCTGTAGACATGATCATTGTGTTACAGATGAGGCCTTTGGAGACATGATCTTCATTGTAGTACAGATGTTCCCAGCAAGACATGATTATCATTGTGCTACATATGAGTGGGTTTACACAACCATTAATGTGGTACAGATGAGGCCTGGGGAGACATGATCATCATTGCATTACAGATTAGGCTTAGGGAGAAGTGATCATCATTGTGCTACATATGAGTCCTGGGCAGACATGATCAGCATTGTTAAATATGATGACAGGTGAGACATGATCATCAATGTGTTAGAGATGAGGCCTGTGGAGACATGATTAGCATTGTGCTTCAGATACACCTAAGGAGATATGACCATCATTGTGTTAGCAATGAGGCCTGGAGAGACATGTCATCACCATATTACAGATGAGACCTAGGGAGACATGCTCATCATAGTAATCATCATTGTATTACAGATGAGGCCTGGGGAGACAAAATGATTGTATTACAGAAGAGACCGTGGCATTCATGATCATCACTTGGTTATATGTGAGGCCTGGGGAGACATAATCACCATAGTGTTACAGATGAATCCTGGAGAGACATGATCATCCATATGTTACAGATGGGGAATGTGGAGACATGATCATCATTGTTTTATAGATGAAGCCTTTAGAGACATGATGAGCATTGTTTTAGAGGTGGGGACTGGGGAGACATAATCAACAATGTGTTCCAGATGAGGCCTGGGAAGATATGATCACCGTTGTTCCAGATGAGGCCTGGTGAGCCATGATTATCAATGTGTTAGAGATGATGCCTGAGAGACATGATTATCATTTTGTCACAAAGGAGACCTGGGGAGACAAAATCATGATTGTGTTACTGATGATGTCTGGGGAGGAGACATTATCATCATTGTGCTGTAGATGCAGCCTAGGTATACATCATCTTTGTGTTAAAGATGAGTCCTTGGGAGACATGGCCCTCATTGTGTTACAGATGACCCCTGTGGAGAAATGATTATAATGTGTTTCAGATTAGGTTTTGGGGGAAATGATCCTCATTGTGTTTCAGATGAGGCCTGGGAAGTCATGATCATCATTGTGTTACAGGTGAGGACTTGGGAGACATAGTCACCACAGTGTTAAAGATGAGGCTTGGGGAGATATGATCATCAATGTGTTAATGATGGAGCAAGGGTAGATATGATCATCTTTGTTTTACAGGTGAGGTCTGGGGAGACATAATTATCACTGTCATAGAGAAGGGCTAATGAGATGAGAATGTAAAGAGCCAAAATGTTATATTTCTCTATATTTCTTTATATCAAGCTTAGAGAAAAATAGAAGTCACTTCCTTGTAGGAGCTCATAAAAGAATGGAATGAAACACATGCTTAAGCAGATGGGGATGGCAGATAAACAAGATGCTCTGCTGGTCTGAGTAGCATTACACCAGGCCTGCAATTTTGAGAAAAATCCCTAAGTGCAGATAAGTGGGACATTTGGAGTCTCTTGGTCACAGGCCTACTCCCATACCCCCACATGCTTCCTGTAACTGACCAACAGAACTGTTCACAAGTTCGTTTTGTTTTTTCTTCCCTATATTCTTCTAAGAATGGAATGTCCCTGCTGTAATCATGCCAAATTCAACTTTATGTTAAAAATTATTTTTATGTCTGTAACTGTAGCATGAGTTGTGATTTATGGTTTTAGCTCCTATCCTGTTTCTGCAATAAACATTTTGTACTTTTTGCCAATGCTTCTCACCAATG
>JAEOAD010000135.1:0-15929 GCA_036365145.1 Orientallactaga sibirica | reverse complement strand
TTCCTTGACTGTATAAAAATAGTTTTGTAGCAAGTGTTGTCCCGAGAGCGAGGATCTTCGTGTGTCAAGGCCACGAAGAGGGCTGAGAGTTAGGTATTCACCAAAGATAGGCAACAGTGCTGGGGCATGCCATCTCGAAGGAACCTGCCTCCACTTTGGCTTCTGTAAAGAAGATCACTGTCTTGGGGCCCGTGGTGCTCTTCTGATTTGTGCTTGGGTACCTTGTGCTCCTCAGGCAGCCTCCCTTTCTTTGCACCACTGGGACTCATGCTATCCCTTCGGCCACGCGATTGGGTCCTCCTCCTCCGCAGCTCTGTGAAAGCACAGTCCTTGCTGTCCATGAGACGCTGTTGGGCGGGAGGGGGCGTTCCAGCCTTGGCCATCGACGTGAGAGAAAGCTTTCAGTTGCCCGGAGGGCGAGCGGGCGGGCGGGCGGGGCGGGCACTGACACGTCATGGGACGCAAGCAAATCCTGAAACCTTTCCTAGCCAGGCCTGGGCCAGGGCTGAGGATGGATGCTCCCACCGCAGGAGGACGTATGGGGAGCGGCAGGAGGGTCGCCGGCAAGCACGACGGCAACCCCGTCGTCCCTGGTCACTTTTTCCGCCCAGCCATCCTGACGCCAGTCGTCCATGGAGACGCAGGCTGCCGCAGCAGTCAGGGTCCGTCCGTGGTGCTCGCCTTACGAGCGACTTGCCCAAGACGGGCTCCTTCCTAGTCGTTGACGCCCATAGGAAACCCTCCAGGAGCTAGATGAAAGGGAGCACGACGACGAGGAGGACGAGGGGAGGAGGAGGAGGGCGAAGTGAAGAGGAGGAACTTTGGTTTGTCAGTTGGGACACAGCGAGCGCCAAGCTGGCACATGGGCCAACTTTGGGAAATGTCAAGGCCTGAGCGTTCAGGGCTGCCAGAGGGCCAGGCTGAATGGGCGGGCGAGCGTGCATGGAGGGCGCGCTGTAGCATCAGCCGCGTGAGGTGAGGTGAGGGGAGATGAGGGCAGGGAGGAGGGGAGCGGAGGGGAAGGGAGGAAGGGAGGGGAGGGGAGGGGAGGTGTCGGAGGCGGGCGAGGGGGCTGAGGACCAAAGAAGATGGCGAGGTGACAGAGAGGAGAAGGGAGAAAGAGAGACAGAGAGAGAGAGGAGAGAGAGAGAGAGAGAAAAACGGGCTGAGGTGGGCTGTTGAGGCCACGAGAGGGGCGGCGGAGGACTCAGCACGTGTAGGCTGGGGCGAAGGGGCGGGCGTGTGCGCCCGGTGAGTTGTGTGTGTCCTGGTGCGCCAGTGAGTGAGTGCGGGAGAGTGCGGTGATTAGCGTCGTCGGGCGTGTGTGTGTGTGTGTAGGGGCAGTGCGTTGGGTGTTGACTTGAGATGGTGCGCAGGCAGGCGAGGCCCGGGCGTGCTGGGTATGGCCGTGCGGTGTGTGTGTGTGTGTGTGTGTGTGTGTTTGTGTGTGTGTAGGGGGAGAGAGGGGGTGCAGGCTGGCCTGGGGTCCGCCTGGCTGGCGCGTCCTGGCTGGGCTTGCTGGGTGGAGGAGACATTTGGACGCTGGCGGGGCCTGGAGGGCGGGGGGAGGCTGGTGCGACGGGGTGCCGTGACGTCAGCAGGCGGCGACTTCGGAATAGCGCCGTGGCGGCTACAGCAGTTTTCGCCGGTTGTGGTGGCGCGACGCCGTAGGAATTTGCTGAAGAGGCGAGGTGCAGGAGGATCATGAGTCGAGGCCAGCCTGGCCACATTTTTTTAACTTTTGCCTTCCAAAAACCTTACACACGTCTACACCACGCAACACAACATACACCTCAAACACACACGCCCATACCCACACCTTCACACTAACACAAACACAAACACAAACACAAACACTAACACTACCACAAACACTAACACAAAACATGCAAACACAAACACACGCCTCTCCTGCGCCCCCGTCCTTGCTCCCCAACCAACCCTCGCTCCCCCACACCCACTCCCAACACACACCACAGCCTCTCTTCCCACCACTGCAGACACCAAAGGCCCTCCTCCGCAAACGCACGCAACCACGCACAACACACACTGCCTTCACGCCACCACCCTTCCTCCTCCTTTTCCTCCTTCTCTTCAAAACACAAAACAGCCAACACCATCTCAGCGTCCATGGCACACTATTCAACCAAACATCCAACCCACACACCACACAGCCTCACCCCACCCACTTGGGCATGGAGGCCGCAGTGGCTGGAGCTTGCCCCAGCTTTCCTTTGCTTGCTTTCTACCCCAAGCTCTGCTTACTATACCCTTTTCCTTCTCCTTCGGCCACAGGAAAGTCTACCTGCCCTATTACTAAAAGGCCTCTTTGCTAAACCACGCACACCCGCCCTCGCCCCCGCCGGGAAAGACCGCTCCTTGTCTTCCTCCTTGACGTGGAATTCGACTTAGCCTGCAAAACGCCTCCCGCTCACTTCCCTTCCTCACACCCGCGACTCCTTGCCATGTATTTCATGGGACAAGCAGTTCAGCTCCAAAGCCACAAACACTCCCAGGGCTGGAGTATGGTACCTTGGGAGAGACCGCTACAGAGCTCCACTTGGGGCATCTGCCGCCGCCCTCGCCGGTCCCCGACGTCTCCCCGCCCCTGGTGTCCTTTGCAGTCCACGTTCGCTTTCGACGGAGAGCAGTAATCTCCCGGGAAGGATGCCGGGCGACAAAGATGGGGACGTTCCTTTCCAACACCCCTCAGCCACTCACCCTGCAAACCACCCCCGCTGGGAGGGTCGGGGGCTGCCGTCTTGTGCCTTCTGGGTCTCTTTTGTCCTAGCAGGAAGACTTCCATTCATCCCCAGGCAGTGCCTTAGTATGTTCCTCCTTTTGCGGCAACGGAGAGAGTCGCTTTGCCCTCTTCTCCTTTCTCTCCTCCTGTTGCTGCTGCTGCTGCTTCCCTCGGGATCCTCTCCTCCCGCTGCTTTCTGTCTGTCTGTCTGTCTGTCTGTCTGCCCGGTCTGCAAGCAATAGTCTTGCAACCTCGTGTCCCATCTCAAACTTTAAGGAAAGGGGCCCAACCCACAGCCCTGGTATAGCCGCTGACCAGGCAGCTGCGGGAGATCACCTGTCCCTCGAAGAGTGTCAGCAGGTGTCAGCGTGCCACATCCAGTGGCAGGCCGCTGCCGCCTTGCCCTGGCCAGCCCCCGCCCCACCCCGGCTGAATCCAGTGGCCTACCAGCATGGCCTGCTGACGTTGATCGCCCGCGGGGCTACATCTGTTCAAGGCGATGTTCAGGTGACCCCTGCCGCCAGCGCCTGGGTTCTGGGTGGTGCGGTGCCTGCCTGACAAGGCACTCTGGGACTAGCGCTCACCACACGCCTCCACGGGCTTTGGGGGTTACCTGGGCGTGGGTGACAGAGAAAAAGACGACGCACGCCTGTTATCTGAAGGCGATCCTTCCATCCCACCCCATCCAGTGTCTGATTTGAACCTTCCAAGAGATTGGCCAGGAGAAGAGGCAAAGAACGCCCGAGATGATGTTCTGTCTGGAAGGGACTCCTCAACCTATTGCCGTGGAAGCGATGCCCATCATCGTAAGTCAGTCTTCCTCACGGCACGGCACAGCACTCAGAGCCTTGGCGTCAGCTGGTCACTGCAGCACTCCACCTCCACAAAGGCGCTGAGGGACCTCGGCCCCAATAGAGGCATTGGTCGAGCCAGTAAAGAACACATCAAGAAAGAGGTAGAGGGAGATCTTTGTGTCTACGGCCCTCTCACACAAACTGGCTGGAAGAGCCAGGAACCACTGGCGCTTGCTACCTGAAAGAAGTCATTACAGCTGGCAATTTACCATTTCTGTCCTTTCTTCCTCCCTTTCCTTTCCATCCTTCCTTCTGTCCTAAATTCCCCCACTTGTCCTTCCTTTCGTCTCTCCTTGGCAGTTCCTCGCTTCCTCTCTCTTGCTACCTCTCTGATACTCTTCTTTTCCTTCCGTCTTCCTTCATTCCTGACTGTATAAAAATAGCTTTGTAGCAAGTGTTGTCCTGAGAGCGAGGATTCGTGTGTCAAGGCCACGAAGGGCTGAGAGTTAGGTATTCACCAAAGATAGGCAACAGTGTTGGGGCATGCCACTCTGAAGTGAAACCTGCCTCCACTTTGGCTTCTGTAAAGAAGATCACTGTCTTGGGCCCGTGGTGCTTCTTCTGATTTGTGCTTGGGTACCTTTGTGCTCCCTCAGGCAGCCCTCCCCTTTCTCTTGCACCATCTGGGACTCATGCTATCTTCGGGCCACGCCGATTGGGTCCTCCTCCTCCGCAGCTCTGTGAAAGCACAGTCCTTGCCGTCCATGAGACGCTGTTGGGCGGGGAGGGGGCGTTCCAGCCTTGGCCATCGACGGGAGAGGAAAGCCAGGTTGCCCGGAGGGCGAGCGGGCGGGCGGGCGGGGCGGGCACTGACACGTCAGCGGGACGCAAGCAAATCCTGAAACCTTCCCTAGCCAGGGCTGGGCCAGGCTGAGGATGGGATGCTCCCACTGCAGAGGACGATGGGGAGCGGCAGGGTGGCTGCCGGTAAGCACGACGGCACCTCGCTGTCCTGGGTCACGCCCGCCCAGCCATCCTGGATGCCAGTCGTCCATGGAGACGCAGGCTGGGCAGTCAGGGTCTCTGGTCCGTGGTGCTCGCCACGAGCGACTTTGTCTTAAGACGGGCTCTTTCCTAGTCGTGACGCCCATAGAAACCTCCAGGAGCTAGATGAAAGGGAGCATGACGACGAGGAGGGACGAGGGGAGGAGGAGGAGGGCGAAGTGGAAGAGGAGGAACTTTTGGTTTGCCGCTGGGACACAGCGCTGCGCCCAAGTGGCACATGCCAACTTTGGGAAATGTCAAGGCCTGAGCGTTCAGGGCTGCCAGAGGGCCAGGTTGAATGGGCGGGCGAGCGCGTGGGGGGAGGGCGCGCGCAGCATCAGCCGGTGCGAGGCAGGTGGAGATGAGGCAGGGGAGGGGAGGAGGGAGGGGAAGTGAGGAAGGGAGGGAGGAGGGAGGCCGGAGGCGGGCGAGGGGGGCCAGAGGACCAAAGAAGATGTGGCGAGGTGACAGAGAGGAGAAGAGAAAGAGAGACAGAGAGAGAGAGAGAGAGAGAGAGAGAGAGAGAGAGGTGCACGGGCTGGAGGGTGGGCTGTTGGCCACGAGAGGTGGGGGGCGGAGGGACTCAGCACGTGTAGGCTGGGGGCGGAAGAGGCGGGCGTGTGTGCCCGGTGAGTTGTGTGTGTCCTGTGCGCTAGTGAGTGAGTGAGTGCGTGTGATTACGTCAAGTCGGTGTGTGTGTGTGTGTGTGTGTGGAAGCGGCAGGCATGGGGTGTTGACTTGAGATGGTGTGTGCAAAGGAGGTCTCGGCGTGCTGGTGAGCAGGCCGTGCGTGTGTGTGTGTGTGTGTGTGTGTGTGTGTGTAGGGGAGAGAGGGAGGATGCGGTAGGCTGGGCCCGGTCCGTCGGCTGGAGCGTCCCCGCTGGCTTGCTGGTGGAGGAGACATTTGGACTGGCGGGGCCTGGAGGGGCGGGGAGGCTGGTGCGACGGGGTGCCGACGTCAGCAGGCGGCGACTTGAATAGCGCTGTGGCGGCGGCGCCTCGCCGGTTGTGGTGGCGCACGCCGGTAGGAATTTGCTGAAGAGGCGGAGGCAGTGGAGGATCATGAGTTCGAGGCCAGCCTGGCCACACATTTTTTCCACTTTGCCTTCCAAACCCACACACGTCTACACCACGCTCACAACACACACCCTCAAACACACACGCCCATACCTACACCTTCTACACTAACACAAACACAAACACACAAACACAAACACAAACACAAACACTAAACAACAAAACACAAACTATTTCTCTCCTGCGCCTCCTGTCCTTGTCTCCAACAACAACCCTCCTTGCACCACACCTCAACAACACACACCACAGCTTCTTCCCACCACTGCACACCAAAGGGCCCTCCCTCCGCAAAACGCACGCAACCACGCACAACACACACACTGCCTCACGCCGCCACCCTCCCGCTTTTCTCCTTCTCTTCAAAACACACAAAACAGCCAACACACCATCTCAGCGTCCATACACACTCATTCAAACCAAACATCCAACCCACACCACACGTTTCCTCACCCCACCCACTTGGGCATGGAGCGGCAGTGGCTGGAGCTTGGCCCCAGCTTTCCTTGCTTGCTTTCTTCTTACCCCTAAGCTCTGCTTACTGCACCCTTTTCCTCTCCTTCGGCCACAGGAAAGTCTTACCTGCCCCATACAAAAGGCCTCAAAACCACGCACACGTTCCCGGCTGGAAAGACCGCCTCTTGTCTTCTCCTTGGTGTGGAATTGGACTTAGCCTGCAAACGCCTTCCCGCTCACTTCCCTTTCTTCCTCACACCTGCACTCCCTTGCCATGTATTTCATGGATAAGAGTTCAGCTCCAAAAGCCACAAACACTCCCAGGGCTGAGTATGGGTACTTTTGGGAGAGACCGCGCAGAGCTCCACTTTGGGCATCTGCCGTTTTCTTCAAGCCGTCCTCGTGACGTCTCCGCCTGGTGTCCTTTGCAGTCCACGTTCTCGCTCGGACGAGCAGTGGGGACCTCCCGGAAGGATGCCGGCCGACAAAGATGGGGACGTTCTTCCTAACACCTCAGCCACTCACCCTGCAAAACCACCCCTGGGAGGGTCGGGGGCTGTCGTCTTGTGCCTTCTTGGGCCCTTTGTCCTTGCAGGAAGACTTCCATTCATCCCCAGGGCAGTGCCTGCATGTTCCTCTCCTTTTTGCGGCAACGGAGAGAGTCGCTTTGCCCTCTCCCTCTTCTCTCCTCCTCCTGTTGCTGCTGCTGCTGCTGCTTCTCCTCGGATCCTCCTCTCCGCTTTCTTTCTGGTCTGTCTGTCTGTCTGTCTAGTCTGTCTGTCTGCAAGGCTAGTCTTTGGGCAACCTCGTGTCCCGATCTCAAACTCAAGGAAAGGCCCGAACTCCACAGCCCCGGTAGGCCGCAAGTGACCAGGCAGCTGCGGGAGATCACCTGTCCCTGAAGAGTGTTTCAGCAGGTGTCAGCGTGCCACATCCAGTAAGCAGGCCGCGTCGCTCCTGTCTCTGGCCAGCCCCGCCCCACCCCGGCTGAATCCAGTGGCCTCCTACCAGCATGGCCCGCCGACGCCGATCGGCGGGGCCAGATCTGTTCAAGGTGATGTTCAGGTGATTCCCGGCCCAGCGCCTGGGTGGGTGCGGTGCCTGCCTGGACAAGGCACTCTGTGGACTAGCGGCTCACCACACGCCCACGGGCTTTGGTTACTCTGGGCGTGGTGACAGCAGAAAGGACGACGACGCGCTGTTATCTGGAAGGCGATCCTTTCCATCCCACCTCCATCCAGTGTCTGATTGAACCTTCCAAGAGATTGGCCAGAGAAGAGGCAAAGAACGCCTGAGATGATGTCTCTCAAATCTGAAGGTGGGACTCTCTCAACCTATTTTGCCGAGCGATGCCCCATCATCGTGTCAGTCTCTCGCTGGCACGCACAGCACTCAGAGCCTTGGCGGGTCATTGAAAGTCATCATCGTGCAGCACCCACCTGCTGGAAGGCGCTGAGGGACCTCGGGCTTCGAATGAGAGGCATTGGTCGAGCTGTAAAGAACACATCAAGAAAGAGGTAGAGTGAGATCTCATGTGTCTACGGCCCTCTCACACAAACTGGCAAAGAGCCAGGGAACCACTGGCGCTTGCTACCTGAAAGAAGCCACAGCTGGCAATTTACCATTTCTGTCCTTTCTTCCTCCCTTCCTTCCATCCTTCCTTCTGTCCTACCCCACTTGTCCTTCCTCTTTTCCTCCTTGTAGCAGTCTCTCGCTCTCTTGCTACCTCTGATACTCTTTCTTTTTTCGTCTTCCTTTCATTCCTTTGACTGTATAAAAAGCTTTGTAGCAAGTGTTGTCCCTGAGAGCGAGGATCTTTCGTGTGTCAAGGCCACGAAGGGCTGAGAGCTAGGGGCATTCACCAAAGATAGGCAACAGTGCCAGGCATGCCATCTCGGCAGGAACCTGCCTCACTTTGTTTTCTGTAAAGAAGATCACTGTCTTTGGGGCCCGTGGTGCCTCTTCTGATTTGTGCTTGGGCTGGGTACCTTGTGCCCCCTCAGGCAGCCTCCCCTTCTCTTGCACCACCGTGACCTCATGCTTATCCTTCTCGCCACGCGATTGGGTCCTCCTCCGCAGCCTCTGGCAGCACAGTCCTTGCCACGTCCATGAGACGCTGTTGGGCGGGAGGGGCGTTCCAGCCTTTGGCCATCGACGGGAGAGAAAGTCAGGCCGCCCGGAGGGCGAGCGGGCGGGGCGGGCGGGGGGGCGGGCACTGGACACGCCGCGGGGACGCGCAAATCCTGAAACCTTTCCTAGCCAGGGCCTGGGCCAGGGCTGAGGATGGGATGCCCCACTGCAGGAGGACGTATGGGGAGCGCGGCAGGAGGGTCGCCGCAAGCACGACGGCAACTCCCCGTCGTCCCTGGTCACTTTTCCGCCAGCCATCCTGACGCCAGTCGTCCATGGAGACGCAGGCTGGGCAGTCAGGGTCCGTCCGTGGTGCTCGCCACGAGCGACTTGCCCAAGACGGGTGCCTTCCTAGTCGTTGACGCCCATAGGAAACCCTCCAGGAGCTAGATGAAAGGGAGCACGACGACGAGGACGAGGGGAGGAGGAGGAGGGCGGGAAGTGAAGAGGAGGAAACTTTTGGTTTGTCAGTTGGGACACAGCGCGGCGCCAAGTGGCACATGGGCCAACTTTGGGAAATGTCAAGGCCTGAGCTGCCTTCAGGCTGCCAGAGGGCCAGGCTGAATGGGCGGGCGAGCGCGTGCATGGAGGGCGGGCAGCATCAGCATCGCAGAGGTGAGGGGTGAGGGAGATGAGGCAGAGGGGAGGGGAGCGAGGGGAAGGGAGGGAAGGAGGGAGGGGAGGGGAGGTGTCGGAGGCGGCGAGGGGGCTGAGGACCAAAGGTAAGATGGCGAGGTGACAGAGAGAGGAGAAGGAGAAAGAGAGACAGAGAGAGAGAGAGAGAGAGAGAGAGAGAGAGGTGCACGGCTGGAGGTGGGCTGTTGAGGCCACGAGAGGTGGGGCGGCGGAGGACTCAGCACGTGTAGGCTGGGGCGGAAGGGCGGGCGTGTGTGCGCCCGGTGAGTTGTGTGTGTCCTGTGCGCTAGTGAGTGAGTGAGAGTGCGTGTGATTAGCGTCGCCGGGCGGTGTGTGTGTGTGCGTGAAAGGCGGCAGTGTGTTGGGTGCTGACTTGAGATGGTGCAGGCTGCGCGAGCTCCGGGCTGGTGAGCAGGCTCATGTGTGTGTGTGTGTGTGTGTTGTGTGTG
This sequence comes from Orientallactaga sibirica, assembly GCA_036365145.1. Taxonomy (NCBI): domain Eukaryota; kingdom Metazoa; phylum Chordata; class Mammalia; order Rodentia; family Dipodidae; genus Orientallactaga; species Orientallactaga sibirica. Next base: position 6,603 of record JAEOAD010000135.1, on the reverse strand, counting down.
TGTGTAGGGGAGAGAGGGAGATGCGTAGGCTGGCCTGGGGTCCGCCTGGCTGGCGCGTCCTGGCCGGGCTTGCTGGGTGGAGGGGAGACATTTGGGAGGCGGGGCCTGGAGGGGCGGGGGGAGGCTGGTGCGACGGGGTGCCGTGACGTCAGCAGGCGGCGACTTGAATAGCGCTGTGCGCTGGCAGCTCGCCGGCTGTGTGGCGCACACCGGCAGGAATTTGCTGAAGAGGCGGGAGGCAGGAGGATCATGAGTTCGGAGGGGCGAGCCTGGGCTACACATTTTTTCCACTTTTGCCTTCCAAAACCCAGCCACACGTCTACACCACGCTCACAACACACACCTCAAACACACACGCCCATACCCACACCTTCTACACTAACACAAACACACAACACAAACACTAACACTAACACTAACACAAACACAAACACAAACTACGCCTCCTGCGCCTCCCGGGTCCTTGCTCCCCCAACAACCCTCGCCTCCCCACACCCACTCCCAACACTCACACACTCACAGCCTCTTCCCACCACTGCACACCAAAGGCCCCTCCTCCGCAAAAACGCACGCAACCACGCACAACACACCTGCCTTCACGCTCGCACCCTTCCTCCTGCTTTCTCCTTCTCTCAAAAAAACACACAAACAGCCAACACACCATCTCAGCGTCCATACACACCATTCAACCAAACATCCAACCCACACCACACTGCTTCTCACCCCACCCACTTGGGCATGGAGCGCAGTGGCTGGAGCTTGCCTCCAGCTTTCCTTTGCTTGCTTTCTTACCCCCAAGCTGCTGCTTACCACTTTTCCTTCCTTCCTTCGGCCACAGGAAAGTCTACCTGCCCCATACAAAAGGCCTCTTTGCCAAAACCACGCACACTGCCTCCCCGGCCGGAAAGACCGCCTCCTTTGTCTTCCCTTGACGTCGAATTCGGACTTAGCCTGCAAACGCCTTCCTGTTCACTCCTTTCCTCACACCCGCACTCTTGCCATGTATTTCATGGACAAGCAGTTCAGCCTCCAGCCACAAACACCCCAGGGCTGGTATGGGTACCTTGGGAGAGACCGCCAAGCAGAGCTCCACTTTGGGCATCTGCTGTTCCTTCAAGCCGGTCCCCATCGTTCCGCCTGGTGTCCTTGCAGTCCACGTTCGCTCGACGGAGAGCAGTGGGGACTCCCGGAAGGATGCCGGCCGACAAAGATGGGGACGTTCCTTTCCAACACCCTCAGCCACTCACCCTGCAAACCACTCCCGCTGGGAGGGTCGAAGGCTCGTCTTGTGCCTTTCTTGGGTCCCTTGTCCTTAGCAGGAAGACTTCCATTCATCCCCAGGGCAGTGCCTGCATGTTCCTCTTTGGTGGCAACGGAGAGAGTCGCCTTTGCCCTCTCTCCTTCTTCTCCTCCTCCTGTTGCTGCTGCTGCTGCTTCTCCCTCGGGATCCTCCCGCTGCTTTCTGTCTGTCTGTCTGTCTGTCTGTCTGTCTGTCTGCAAGCAATAGTCTTGGCAACCTCGTGTCCCCAATCTCAAACTCAAGGAAAGGGCCCGAACCCACAGCCCTTCGGCATAGCCGCGACCAGGCAGCTGCGGAGATCACCTGTCCCTGAAGAGTGTCAACAGGTGTCAGCGTGCTGATCCAGTAAGCAGGCCGCCGCCTGTTCCTGTTCTGGCCAGCCCCGCCCCACCCCGGCTGAATCCAGTGGCCTCCTACCAGCATGGCCTGCCGACGTTGACTGCGGGGCTACATCTGTTCAAGGTGATGTTCAGGTGATCCCTGCCGCCAGCGCCTGCGGGTGCGTGCCTGGCCTGGCAAGGCACTCTGTGGGATTAGCGGCTCACCACACGCCCACGGGCTTTGGGGTTACCTGGGCGTGGGGTGACAGCAGAAAGGACGACGACGCCTCTGTTATCTGAAGGCGACCTTCCATCCCACCCCATCCAGTGTCTGATTGGAACCTTCAAGAGATTGGCCAGAGAAGAGGCAAAAGAACGCCTGAGATGATGTCTCCTCGCCTGAAGCGGACTTCTCAACCTATTGCCGGAGAGCGATGCCCAGTCATCGTGTCAGTCTCTCGCTGGCACGGCACAGCACTCAGAGCTCATTCGCGGTCAGCTGAGTCATCACCGTGCAGCACCCACCCAAGGGAAGGCGCTGAGGACCTGCCCGAATAGAGGCATTGGTCGAGTCAGGGTAAAGAACACATCAAGAAAGAGGTAGAGTGGGAGATCTTTGTGTCTACGGCCCTCTCACACAAACTGGCTGAAGAGCCAGGAACCACTGGCGCTGCTACCCGAAAGAAGTCATTACAGCTGGCAATTTTACCATTTGTCCTTTCTTCCTCCCTTCCTTCCATCCTTCCTTTCCTGTCCCACCCCACTCTGTCCTCCTTTCGTCTCTCCTTGTAGCAGTCTCTCACTCTCTCTCTGCTACCTCTCTGATACTCTTTCTCTTTCCGTCTTCCTTTCATTCCTTGACTGTAGAAAAATAGCTTTGTAGCAAGTGTTGTCCCGAGAGCGAGGATTCATGTGTCAAGCTACGAAGGCTGAGAGTTAGTATTCACCAAAGATAGGCAACAGTGCTGGGGCATGCCATCTCGAAGGAACCTGCCTCCACTTTACTTTCTGTAAAGAAGATCACTGTCTTAAAGCCCGTGGTGCTCTTCTGATTTGTGCTTGGGTACCTTGTGCCCTCAGGGCAGCCTCCCTTTCTCTCTTGCACCACCGGGACTCATGCTATCCCTCGGCCACGCGCGGATTGGGCCCTCCTCCTCCGCAGCTCTGCAGAAAGCACAGTCCTTGCCGGGCCATGAGACGCTGTTAAGGGAGGGGGCGTTCCAGCTCTGGCCATCGACGGGAGAGGAAAGCCAGTTGCCCGGAGGGCGAGCGGGCGGGCGGGCGGGGGCGGGCACTGACACGCCGCGGACGCAAGCAAATCCTGAAACCTTCCAGCCAGGGCCTGGGCCAGGCTGAGGATGGGATGCTCCCACCGCAGGAGGACGAGCGGGGAGCGGCAGGAGGGTCGCCGGCAAGCACGACGGCAACCCCCGTCGGCCCCTGGTCACTTTTCCGCCCAGCCATCCTGACGCCAGTCGTCCATGGAGACGCAGGCTGGGCAGTCAGGGTCCGGTCCGTGGTGCTCGCTTTCTACGAGCGACTTCTGCCCTCAAGACGGGCCTTCCCAGTCGCTGACGCCCATAGGAAACCTCCAGGAGCTTAGATGAAAGGGAGCAATGACGACGAGGAGGACGAGGGGAGGAGGAGGAGGGCGAAGTGGAGGAGGAACTTTGTTTGTCAGTTGGGACACAGCGCGTAGCGCTGGCGGGCACATGGGCCAACTTTGGGAAATGTCAAGGCCTGAGTGCTCAGGGCTGCCAGAGGGCCAGGCTGAATGGGCGGGCGAGCGCGGTGATGGAGGGCGCTGTAGCATCAGCCGCGTGTGAGGTGAGGTGAGGGGAGATGAGGGCAGGGGGGGAGGGAGCGAGGGGAAGGGAGGGAAGGGAGGGGAGGGGAGGAAAAACGAGGTGGCGAGGGGGGCTGGAGGACCAAAGAAGATGGAGGTGACAGAGGAGGAGAAGGAGAAAGAGAGACAGAGAGAGAGAGAGAGAGAGAGAGAGAGAGTGCACGGGCTGGAGGTGGGCTGTTGAGGCCACTTGCAGAGGTGGGGCGGCGGAGGACTCAGCACGTGTAGGCTGGGGCGAAGGCAGTGGGCGTGTGTGAGTTGTGAGTTGTGTCCTTGTGCGCTAGGGTGAGTGAGTGAGAGTGTGTGATTAGCGTCGTCGGGCGTGTGTGTGTGTGTGTGTGTGGCGGGCAGGCAAGTGGTGTTGACTTGAGATGGTGCGTGCAAAAGAGGCCCGGGCGTGGTGAGCAGGCTGTGGCTGTGTGTGTGTGTGTGTGTGTGTGTGTGTGTGTGTGTAGGGAGAGAGGAGGGATGCGTAGGCTGGCCCGGGTCCGGCTGGCGCCGTCCCGCTGGGCTTGCTGGTGGAGGAGACATTTGGACCTGGCGGGGCCTGGAGGGCGGGGGAGGTTGGTGCGACGGGGGTGCCGTGACGTCAGCAGGCGGCGACTTGGAATAGCGCTGTGGCGGCCACAGCTCGCCGGTTGTGGTGGCGCACGCCGGTAGGAATTTGCTGAAGAGGCGTGGAGGCAGGAGGATCATGAGTTCGGAGGCCAGCCTGGCCTAGCACATTTTTTCCACTTTTGCCTTCCAAAAACCCACACGTCTACACCACGCCTACAACACACACCCTCAAACACACACACGCCCATACCCACACCCCTACACTAACACAAACACAAACACAAACACAAACACTAACACACTAACACAAACACAACACAAACACAAACAAACCACGCCTCCCTGCGCCTCCCCGCCCTGCTCCCCCAACAACAACCCCGCGGCCCCCACACCCACCTCAACACACACCAGCCTCTTCCCCCTCACTGCACACCAAAGGGCCCCTCCTCCGCAAACGCACGCAACACACACAACACACACTGCCTCACGCTCGCCACCCTTTCCTCCTGCTTTCTCCTCCTCTTCAAAAACACACAAACAGCCAACACACCATCTCAGCGTCCATACACACCATTCAACCAAACATCCAACCCACACCACACGTTTCCTCACCCCACCCACTTGGGCATGGAGCGCAGTGGCTGGAGCCGGCCTCCAGCTTTTTGTTGCTTTTTTACCCCAAGCTCTGCTTTTACCACCCCTTTCCTTCTCCCTCGCCACAGGAAAGTCTACCCGCCCCATACAAAAGGCCTTTACAAACCACGCACACTGCCTCCCGCCGGAAAGACCGCTCCTTGTCTTCTCCTTTGATCGTGGAATTCGACTTAGCCTGCAAAACGCCTTCCTCGCCACTTCCCTTCCTCACACTCGTGACTCCCTGCCATGTATTTTCATGGACAAGCAGTTCAGCTCCAGCCACAAACACTCCCAGGGCTGAGTATGGGTACCTTGGGAGAGACCGCTAAGCAGAGCTCCACTTGGGCATCTGCTGTTCTTCAAGCCGGTCCCTGCACGTCTTCCGTGGTGTCCTTTGCAGTCCACGTGCTCCTCGACGGGAGAGCAGTGGGGACCCTGGAAGGGATGCCGGTCGACAAAGATGGGGACGTTCCTTTTCCAACACCAGCCACTCACCCTGCAAACCACCCCGCTGGGAGGTCAGGCTCGTCTTGTGCCTTTGGGTCTCTTTGTCCTTAGCAGGAAGACTTCCATTCATCCCCAGGGCAGTGCCTGCATGTTCCTCCTTTGGTGGCAACGGAGAGAGTCGCCTTGCCCTTTCTCCCTTCTTCTCCTCCTCCTGCTGCTGCTGCTGCCGCTTCTCCTCGGGGATCCTCCTCCTCCCGCTGCTTCTGTCTGTCTGTCTGTCTGTCTGTCTGTCTGTCTGCAAGCAATAGTCTTGGCAACCTCGTGTCCCGATCTCAAACTCAAGGAAAGGGCCCGAACCCACAGCTCCCGGTATAGCCGCGACCAGGCAGCTGGTGATCATCACCTGTCCCTGAAGAGTGTCAGCAGGTGTCAGCGTGCCACATCCAGTAAGCAGGCCGCCGCCGTTCCTGGTTCTGGCCAGCCCTCGCCCCACCCCCCGGCTGAATCCAGTGGCCTCTCCAGCAGGCCTGCCGACGCTGCACTTCGCGGCTACATCTGTTCAAGGTGACGTTCAGGTGATTCCGCCGCCAGCGCCTGGGTGTGGGTGCCTGCCTGCCTGACAAGGCACTTTTGTGACTAGCGGCTCACCACACGCCCACGGGGCTTTGGGGCTACCTGGGCGTGGTGACAGCAGAAAGGACGACGACGCCAGCCTGTTATCTGGAAGGCGATCCTTCCATCCCACCCCATCCAGTGTCTGATTTGAACCTTCCAAGAGATTGGCCAGGAGAAGAGGCAAAGAACGCCGAGATGATGTCTCTCGCCTGGAAGCGGGACTCTTCAACCTATTGCGCCGAGCGATGCCCATCATCGCGCGTCAGTCTCCTCGCTGGCACGGCACAGCACTCAGAGCCTTGGCGGTCAGCTGAAAACACGCAGCACCCACCCAAGGGAAGGCGCTGAGGACCTCGCCGAATAGAGGCATTGGTCGAAGTCAGGTAAAGAACACATCAAGAAAGAGGTAGAGGAGATCTTTGTGTCTACGGCCCTCTCACACAAACTGGCTGGAAGAGCCAGGGAACCACTGGCGCTACCTGAAAGAAGTCATTACAGCTGGCAATTTAATATTTTTTGTCCTTTCTTCCTCCCTTCCTTCCATCCTTCCCTTCTGTCCTACCCTACTCTGTCCTTCCTTCGTCTCTCCCAGCAGCAGTCTCTCTCGCCTCTCTCTCTCTGTTACCTCTCTGATACTCTTTTCTTTTCCGTCTTCCTTTCATCATCCTTTGACTGTATAAAAATAGCTTTGTAGCAAGTGTTGTCCTCTGAGAGCGAGGATCTTCAGTGTCAAGGCCACGAAGGGCTGAGAGTTAGGTATTCACCAAAGATAGGCAACAGTGCTGGGGCATGCCATCTCGAAGGAACCTGCCTCACTTTGCTTCTGTAAAGAAGATCACTGTCTTGGGGCCCGTGGTGCTTCTTCTGATTTGTGCTTGGGT
>JAEOAD010001439.1:0-19612 GCA_036365145.1 Orientallactaga sibirica | reverse complement strand
CATCCTGTTCCACTCCCATTTCCTGGCCTAAACACAAGTTCCGTTTGCAGGTGGCTCTTGCTTAACTGTAAACAACAGGATAGGAGAATGTAAACAACAGGATAGGAGGATGTAAACAACAGGATAGGAGGATATAAACAACAGGATATGAGAACATAACCTTCTAACCCTGGTACATTTCCACAGTGCTGTAAGACTATATATATCACCCTCTGCATTTAATAAATGGCATTCTTGAAGCACGAATGACCCAGTGAATGTCTCTTCAATCCTCGGCACCTCGCCCAGCTCTGGTCTTGCAGTGAGCGCTACAAATGGAGGTCCCACCGAGATTGGGAAAGAAGGAAAACTGCTGAAGGATCGCTCCTGAAGGCTGGCCAGCCATAGAAAAGGTAAGAGAGGAGCGTATTGAAAATGGGTACCGCTAGCTCTTATTCATTGCTAGTAGATCAGTTAGTTAAATTGCTAAGAAAACAAGAAATTGCTAAAGAAACAAGGAACGGGCATTAAACATATTACAGCAAGACAATTTATTAAGACTTTGCATCTTGATTAATGTTTTGGATCGGGAACAAGTAAAACTTGATTTCGCTATGCACTCCTGATCCAGAGAAAAGCCAATTTATTAAGATTTTACAAAAGGCAAGCCCCTTGGTTTTGTTTTTTTGGGGGCCTTAATGTTTTGGATTGGGAACAAGTAATCCAGAAAGCCAATTTATTAAGATTTTACAAAAGGCAAGCCCTTGTTTTTGATTTGGGGCCTTAATGTTTTGGATTGGGAACAAGTAATCCAGAGAAAGCCAATTTATTAAGATTTTGCAAAAGGCAAGCCCTTGATTTTTGATTTGGGGCCTTAATGTTTTGGATTAGGAACAAGTAATCAGAGAAAGCCAATTTATTAAGATTTTGCAAAAGGCAAGCCCTTGATTTTTGATTTCGGGGCCTTAATGTTTTGGATTGTGAACAAATGAAACTTGATTTCGCTCTGCATCTTGATCTAGAGAAAGCCAATTTAACTCTTATCTATTCCTTAAGAATTTCATGTGCTTTGTTCTCAAGCTTAACTATTCTCAACTTAACTCTTCCAATTCCTTTGATGATTCCACTGGATGCCTTATCCTAAGCCCATGGTCAATTGCAGACTTTTCACCTAATTCCACCAACTGTTCTGTACATGCTTTACAGCATATCTGGGACTAATGAAACTCCCTCGGAGATATCCTCAATTGTTCTTCACAGGACTGCCACCTGCCACTGACGCCACAGAAGCAGCTGATTCTCACCCTGCAGTGAAGACTTGACAGACACAGCTGATTCTCACCTGGCAGTGAAGACTTGACAGACACAGCTGATTCTCACCTGGCAGTGAAGACTTGACAGACACAGCTGATTCTCACCCAGCAGAAAAGAGACTTTGGTGTATTTGCAGCTATCGTTGCTGCAATTGCCGCCATAGCTACTGTTGCTGGCATAACCCTTTTCCCAATCTGCTGTTACAGCGAGCACTGTGGACTTGCTCTCAGGGGAAGTAGCTTCTGCACTCAACACTCAAAATCATTTAAATTCTCTCATACAATTGGGCATACTAAATTTAAATCAACAGACAGCTCTACTATAAGGACAAATAGATTTACTTTAAAGGGTTACAATTTTCAGGCCGTCTCTTTAAGGAATAGAATGGGTCTATGGCCCCCTAGGGCTAATCGCCATGGGTGGTGTGGCTTTGTCCTTGGTCTGTCTCTGCCGTATGGCAAAAACTCAAGCCCAGTGCCAATTTCAGACCAAACAGGTCTGATGTCTGGCAGCAGATAACCCACTGCTCAAGTATGGTGAGCTTACAAGATAAATGAGTAATCAATGACGGGTAAGACCTGGGGATGTCTATCAACCTAAGACAGAGAGTCTGCGGGCCTGGGCAGGCTTCTCCATGACGGGTAAGATGGATGTCGACATCCGAGGCAACCTAAGACAGATGCTCATTTATATTTAAGGAAGGGGGACCTGTGGGGTCCACCCTCCCCCCGGGAGTCTGCTGCCCTGCTTGACTGACATGACCAAGGATTGTTTGCCTAAGAACATCCTGTTCCACTCCCATTTCCTGGCCTAAACACAAGTTCCGTTTGCCGCAGGTGGCTCTTGTAACTGTAAACAACAGGATAGGAGAATGTAAACAACAGGATAGGAGGATGTAAACAACAGGATAGGAGGATATAAACAACAGGATATGAGAACATAACCTTCTAACCCTGGTACATTTCCACAGTGCTGTAAGACTATATATATCACCCTCTACATTTAATAAATGGCATTCTTGAAGCACGAATGACCCAGTGAACGTCTCTTCAATCCTCGGCAGAAGGAAAATTTCCTGGGCAAGACTGTGGCCTTGTGTGTGTTGTGCTCTTAACGTGGATGTCATCCTGGTCAGGAATCTCCTTTATGCCCCTGGGTGCCCAGGGCTCTCGCTGTATCTAAATACTGTGTGAGCATGAACACTGAACTGGATTGTCCATTCTGTTGTGACAGAATGCTTGTTCACTAACAGACACTATGTACCATCCCTCTGACTGAACCTGACTTCCTTGATCCCTTTAGGACCACATCCCCTTGGGCCACGCTCACTGCCGGCTGGCAACAGAGCCATCCCCGCTAAGTGATTATAGGCTGGGTAGTGATGCTCCCTTGGCACAGGTAACAAGACTTCTCTTGCGAGGTCTCCACCGACTTTGATCCTGCACGCTTGTAGATACAAACGTTCCATAAACGCCGGAGTGAGCATGAGACATGGAGCAGCTCGAGTCACCCTATATTCCTGTGCAGTTTTCAAGTTCCTGGCTTAGCTCACTTCTGGGCCAGGCCCTCCTGGAGGGTTCACAGGAGGACCTGGTGCCCATGGGGCATCCTATGTCCACTTCTTAGAGTGTCAACTGAAGGGCATTTTTGGTGTGATTGTTGCACAAGGCTTGGTAGTGAAGAGAGAGTTTAGTCTGCCTGACTGATCTTGACACCTTGTTCCCATTAGGACCATACGGACTAGGTCCACGCTCCTTTGCCAGAAGGCATGTGTGCAGGCCCAGCTGGCCGATTGCCTGCTGGACCAACCTGACCCACAAGCACAGCTCATCGCTATTCTTGTCCCAGAAATCCACAAACTATTGTCCTCCGGGTGGATCACTGAAAGTCCCATCAACCTAAGCGACAACAGCAGACACTGAGTAGTCACGCTCTCCACTCACTTCTGCACATGGCGCTGCCTTTCTTGTCCTTCTCCAGGGTGCTGACACTCCTGCCCTCCTTGTGGAGATTTCCAAGGAGGTCTCACCTGAGGGCCTGGCAACCAAGGGGATCACATGCCCGAGGCACATCAGTGCCAGGTGTGTACTCAGATGGAGGCCACGCCCGGCTTGTTTCAGAGCCCAGAGAGTGATGCCTGGGTGCAGGGTGACGTGGATTATGCAAGACGCATTTCTGTATGGCTCTTCACAGTCTAGTTTGGAGGCAGGATTCATTTGTTCGTACATCCTTGGTGATTTCATTTCCCTCGTTGACCACCCTCAGGGGGCCCGTGAAGTCCATCCTGATGCCTCCATGATCTTGGGCCCATCTGATGAGGCAGCACAAGTCAACCTACATGAGGCTGATCCCCGAAGCCAGGTAAGCAGTCTTCTCCTAGGATTCGATCACCTTTCCTACTGAAGGACTGGGAGTGTTTCCATCAGGAAACGCTAACAATGACCATGGGTCTCTTGAGGTGTACCACTATTGTGGTGTCCGAGACTTCCTTTCCAGTCCCTCTACTGGCCAAATGGCAAGGCGGGAGGTTGCTTCTCCAAGCAAGGTGGAAAGGCATCTGTGCAGGCCTGTTGGCTCCTGTGGGATGCTGGATTTTAAGGTGGGTATCACCCTGTTTGGGAATCTCCTAAGACATCCTCCCGTGGCGTCTCGCCGTAGCAGGAGTGACGGCCAAGCCTGAACCCCGACCATCAGGTATCCAGCAACTGTTTCACTGTCCTGCCCATGGGTGGGCACAAAATTCCCATCAACTTCAAAATGAATCTGAGATATTGAGCATTTCGTCATGCCAGTAGTTTTCTCTGGGTGACACTTCCTTTCACGTCCTTCTCCTGGTTGCACACACTCTGCTCTTCCTTCAGAGACTCCCCTGGAAGTCTCACCCGAGGCCCTGGATGTCCTCATTGGGCCTCATCGATTCAAGTGACAGCAGAGCGGGCATATACTAAGATGCTCCGTGGGATGTTCCAGACCTCAGAACGAGACGCAGCGGGTGGTGTGTGTGACAGGAATATTTCACAGTGTTTGTTAGGTGGTTTTTCACAGCCTGTTGGGAGTCTGGACACATGCTTACAGTCTCTGTGATTGCATTTCCCTTTGTCCAATTTCAGGGGAAAAGGAATCCCTGCCCGGAGGCCTCTGCGATCTCTGGAACATTTCACGGGTGGCAGAGGACCGCTTGGATGAGGCTGTCTCTCAAGGCCAGGTAAAGAGTCTATTCCCAGCACGGTGCCATCTTACTTTTGGGATGTTTGTGACTGTTCATTCAACAAAGTCACACGAGGACCTTGAGACTCTGGCACTGTGTCAATATTTCCCTGTCGGAAAGATCCAGTCTCACCACTGATCACATGGGGAGGGGGGCTCCCCAACCAACTTGGAGTTCTGCTTGTGTAAACCTGGAACCTCGTGTGTCATACATGTTCCTATGTTGCATACCATCCTTTGGGGAGTCTCCCATGATGTCCCTTAGTGGACTGTGGCCCTCAGTGAATGTCCTTTGGGGGTGATGATGAATACTGAAGAGGGTCACCTGTCTAGTAGTGGCAGAATGCTTCATTCACAAGACAAACTTTGGTAAAATCTTTCCACTGAACTTGACCTCCCTGTTCCCACTTGGATACATGGATGTGGTCCTTGCTCCTTGCAGTCGGCCAGGAGAGCCGTTAAGGAAGGCTCATCGCAGGCTGGGTCAAGATAGCATCACACCTCAGGAAAACATTATGTCACTCACGGTTAACATGGGTTCTTACTGATATTGGAGAGTGAGAGTATCCCAGAAACACCAGGATGACCATGGGTCACCCAGTGCTTGCCCTCACCTCCATTTTCTGATCCAAAACTTCATTTCATTTCCCTTCATTGGCCAACGAACTCCATGCCTTCTTTCAGCATCGTTCCACATCCAGGTGGACACTCACACACCCCGGTCATTGTCCAAGCACCCTCAGGTGGTTATCATTTATTTTTTTGAAAGAGAGAATAATATAGGTCTTATTTTTTTTTGTCGTTTCATCTCCATGCATGGGTGACAGCAAGCCATTTCCTAGCACCTCCATGACTGATCCCTCCCTCCTTGTTCCTCTAGAGCCCCACCGAATCACTGTGCAGTCCAAGCGGTTCATCAGCTGAGGCAGACCCACTGGCAGACGGGTGCCAGGGACAAGCCCGCACCACAGACCAGGTATGCATGCGCTCTGTGTGGAGGTCCTGTGGGGTTTTCACGTCGTGGTGGGGTTTCAAGAGCCCCTTTGCTAGTGCTGTTACTGATTGAACGCTTCCTCCATGTCTCTGCTCAGGGCAAGATCATATGCCCTAAAGTGTTTGCTAAACACAACAAGGTTTCACCCAGCTGTGATGACATAGTAGAGAGGTATCTCAAAGTGGTGATACGTAACCTGAAGTACCAAGATTTCCGCTGCGTGTACTCATTCCTCAGGGTTTACCGCGCGTTTTGCCACCACCCAGCAGGTCCTTGACCTTGTCTTCAATAGGTGAGTGCACATCCTTCCCAAGCTTTCAGATCATCTTGCCCGCTTCAGAGGTGTTCTCTGTCCATCTCAGAGCCTATCTCTTCACCTTCCCTCTTGTTAGTACACGGGAGTTTGAGATCAGATAACGCTCGCGTGGGTGTCATGCTGGAATGGTGCTTTCCAGGGCTGGGCATGCTGCATGGGTGAAGCTTTTCTCCAGAAAGACATTTTGCACCTTACGCCTCTATTTCTGAGATAGCTGGGCAAATCTTCTCATAATTTTAAAAGAATTCCTGAAACGCATCTTCCAAATGCATCCAGCGTAGGGGGGTCTTGTGGGGAAGCTACATAAAACCCAGTGAATCCTGAGACATCTAGGACAGGGTGGGAATGACTCATTGAACAAAATGCAGTGTCTCTACTCTGTGCAGGCGAATTCCAGGAACTCAGAAACCAGAAAATATAACAATCCACAGAGCCCCAATCCACTCTGGGAATCCCTCTCCTTTTAAATAAATGCCCAGGCAGGTGTGAGAGATGGGCTTTCTTCATCCACTTCCCTCTTTCTTCTCTAGTTATACATGTTTAGAGGTGAGTTCTCCCGAAGAGGACTATGTAAAAAGGTGAGTGTGGTTTGCGTCAAGAAGCCCAACTTTCGATCTATACAGTGGGAAAGTGAAGAAGTGGGTCTCGGGACAAAGCAATCTCCAAATCCCTCACATCTGTTCTGCTTACAATCCCGAGGCCAGAGTCACTGTCTAGAATAGGAAGAAAGCACACCTGGTGTGAGTTCATGGCAAGTGAGGAGGCCCAGAACTGACTCCTGTGAGAAACCATCTTCATACAAGCCGCTCCCTGGCACATTTTCTCTGCTGTTTTTTTTTTTTTTCCCACCAGAGCCTGTGTAACAAGTGGTCTTAGCCTCCTGTGCACTTGGACCTTACCTAGTCCATGTTCTGTAGGGTCTGCAGCTCATGATTGGCAGCCTCCTTGACAAAAGACACTATCAGGGGTATGCAAGGAGAGGCCAGGCCTCTGACTCAGGTGTCCATCTTTTATCGCAGTGCCATGAGCGCCTTCCTGGAGACGTGGATTGACAAGTATCCAGAAGATTTTTTGACGTGTATGGATGTGGAAACCATGAACCAGCTCATGACCTACATTAAAGAAAACCTGGCTGCCTCTAATCTGGTGCCACGTGTGCAGTTTCTGCTATCCCAGCTTGAGAATCAGGAATCAGGTGAGTCAGAGCCTATGGGGAGCAAGAATGGGATAGGCTCCTAAGAACCTGTGAGGAAGAGTCACTACAGGGGCAGGGGCAGAATCCCGAGCCTTGTGTTCACAGGAGTTAGACAGATTTCCTGTTCTTTGGTCATGAACGGAGACGGCCTGACAGTCTGTCTTGGGAAAGGACAGCCTTAGGAAAGGCCCTCATCACGGTGGTATTGCCTCCTGCCTGTCAACTGCCACATCTCTTTAGAGCCTTGTCTCTAGCAGCTCCACCTCACTTTGCGTGCTTAAGTCCAGGGCCCTCCCTCACGCCTCCACAGGCTGAGCTCCAGGCATATTTACTGTCAGGGATCCATGTCCAACGCTGTCAGGACCACTTTGTGCACCACGGGCCATGGGTGGCACTGGTGGTCCTGGCAGTACACTTGCTTCCTGCTGAGGACCTGCCGTGTCTCTCTCACTACACCAGACGAGACACCCGCCTTTCATAGATCATCCTTAGCTGCAGTGTCTCTGATTCCTGCAACAGGGATCTTGAGACCCCTGAGATCCTATGTCAGCCTTTGTATCCACTATGCAGGAAGGGCCAGTTCTGTCCCTTCACAGAGCAGCCTTTGTGTTACCTCCAGCTTGAGTCCTCGTAGCACAAACCGTTTTGCTATGGGCCTGACAAATATGCCTTTTATTTTCTGGTTCTTTGATTCAAGACACCAAGGGTGAGGATGTTGGCAGAGGTGTTCAATGTGCAGGAAGTATGTTGGGTACAGAGATTCCCTGGACTTTCTTGAGGGACACATAGTTTTCAGGGGCTATGGCTGGGCCCCAGTATCAGAAGATACATTGGTAGGGACAAGAGCTGGCAGGCAGGGGTCTTGTTGGTCTTTCAAAGGCTGAGGAAAAGCCATCGTCTTGTGGAAATAGTCTTTCCTGCAACTCCAGTGCCTCGTTTCCTCGAGAGGACTTCCATCAGCAAAAATCTCTTTCTGTCCTTAGATTCCGGGACCCAACCAGGTGCCCTTCCTGAAGTGATGGAATACAAGCCAGAGTCTGCACTTCAAGCAGACGCAGACAATGCAGAAACCACCAACACTGAACACAGCCCAGTGTGTGCACCAGTTTAGCCTGGATCCTTAGACCCCCTCTTGCCTCTTGGCACAAGCTACATTTTTATCGCTATCATTCTCTTCAAGTGAAACACGACATTTTCATTGCATTGTTATCTTGGCAGTGTGTGTTACTTTGTTGCAAATGTTGTTTGAAATAAAACCTCGCCGTTTCTTCTGTGTCTCAATTCAGGGACTTGACACCTACTCCCCATGTTCTGCAGGGCTTACTCATGTCTTCCTGAAGAATAACGAGCCAGGCAGAATGCACGGGTCCTGGGGGATGGGTGGTGGGGCCCATGCACAGGTTATCCTGCAGCAAGGGTGAGGCAAATTCCTGGCCGAGAGAATGATGGAGAGGGCCGCGAGAGGTACAAGGAATGCAGGCACTGGGAGTACTGTGCCTTATGTAGGGGCAGTTAGAACTCTGTTTGGGAAAATGGGTTCCACTGCAGCCTTGGGCCTCTATGTCTGTGAAGCAAGCAGAAGTTCCCCACCCACACCCCAAATTGTGTTAATGAGGAATACCATGCAGTGCCTCCGAGGGCTCCTGGACAACCCTGAGCAGAAGGCAATGTGCATAATCACCCAGGCAACATGCAATGCAGAATTTGAGGAAAGGGAAAGTCAGGATGCACATGGTGTCATTCCCTTGGAGAAGTTTGACACAAAAGTGATTTTCTACAAGGATTCCTAAGATTTCCTACAAGGGCTGAAGCAAGCAGAAGAAGATGAGGAGTGGGAGGGTGTAATGGTAGGGAGGCAAACTCTCATCTCCATGCACCTGGGACTCCTCAGGCCAGTTTCATCTATCACCATCTCCAAGATGGTCCTGATCCCTATGCTCCCAGCACCTCAGGTGCTGACTTCTCAGTAAGAGGCACAACCTATAAGCAGAAAGCTGTCAGCAGTATTGAGAACTCGATCAAATGCAATGCCATGTAAGGTACTTCCTATTGCATCAATTCAACATGCGTGTCCAAATCCTTTAACATGGGCAGATTCATGAAACGTAGATGACATGATCCCACATGAAAGGTTTGGCCTGTACGAAGAACATCCTGGGACTCTTCGAGGTGGTACATTGTAGGACCTTTCTTGAATATACAATTTAAAGCCTGGAGCCTTTCTCTTCAGTGCACTGGAATCCTGTAAACCCCTTGTCAGTGATGCACCAGAAGTCCCGCTCTGGGCCATGCTGATATGCTTTGTGTATCAGCAGGGTAGCTTCTTTCCTGACCGGTTGTCATCTAGGGCCAGAGTCACAGGAGCGTGGAGGCCACCTTGCATTTCATGGCAGCACTAGAACCAGCGCCTCAACTAGTCTCATCCAAGATGCCCAAAGCATGCACTCCTCAGCAAAAGCTTCCTCATTCAGCCATCATCCATCGGGTTCCTACCTACACACCTGAGCCTGGTGAAGAGACTCACGGGAATGGATCCCTGATTCATTAGAAAGACCTGAACCATGTGTGTGACCCCCTTTCTCCAGCAGCTGCTATCCCTGACAGTGACCTTTGCATAGGTGAGGAAGTTTTTCTCAAACTGCCCTCAGCTTTCCAGACATGTGAGATAAAAAAAAAAAAAAAAACAAGATCAAAATCCATATGTAGTGAAAGAACTGTAATCTTACTGCTGGAGAGATGTCCTAATGGTTAGGGTGAACTATCAGCCTGAGAAGCCTAACAACCAATGTTTGACTAACAAGGTCCCATGTAAACCAGACACACAAAGTGATGCAAACACAAGTTCACACATGATTACTTTTATAGTTCGACTTCTGTTGGTAGAACCATGGTGGGTCAATTGACTCTCTCTCTGTCTCTTTGTTTCTCTCTCTCCATCACACTTATTTATTCACACACACACACACACACACACACACACACACACACAAACACACATAGATATATTAGGTACATATTATATATATATATATATGAATATATATTTTATAGAATATTATATGTATAGACAGAACTCTTTTTACTAAGGAAATACAGCAAGCAATCAACAAATGGGACCGCCTGAAGTTCAGACCTTCAGTACCACAAAGGAGATTGTTGAAGGGGCAGCCTTTAGAGTGGGAGAAAAATCTTTGCAGCTACATATCTGAGAGTCTATGAAGGTATAAAATATACAAAGAACTCAAAAAGCTAAACATGAAGAAAATGAACCCAATCAAAAAGTGGGCTAGGGCTAGAGAGAGATGGCTTAGCGGTTTAGGTGTTTGCCTGCAAAGAAGAAGGACACAGGTTCAATTCCCCAGGATCCACGTTAGTCAGAGGCACAAAGGGGCGCACACGTCTGAGGTTCATTTGCAGTGCCTGCAGGCCCTGGCACACCCTTTTTTTACAAAACTACATCTATATGTATATGTATGTGTGTATATGTGTGTGTGTGTGTGTGTGTGTGTGTGTACATGTGTATAGGTGTAAGGATATATATATATATATGTAGGCTGTAAATATATATATAAATATATGTGTATGTATATATTTAAAATTCTTTATTAAATTTTAGTTGGTGTATTACTGTAGTTTTATCATTATCTCCTAGTAATTTCATTCCTCCTATGTTGTCATGTACTATATATGCGGTGTGGTCTGCTTGTGTGTGTGTGGTGTATCTTTCTATATGTGTAGATCTGCCCGTGCAGATGCCAGAGGAGAAAGTCTGGTGTCTTCTCTCTGTCACCTGATATTTTCTTGAGACGGCCTATGTGAATGTGGAGCGGGAGTTTTCTTGAAGCTGAGAGATGTTCTGCTCTAAGCTCTCCACAGACCTGGCATGACCGACGTGCAAGGACACGGGCAACCGGAAATGTGTGCACAAGCCCAAGTGAAACCTCAGTACACACAGACACTATACTCTGTGAACTACCTCCTGCATGGTGTGCACAAGGCCCATTTGTTACCTCAACACACGGAGAAACAAAACACTGCTAACTACCTCCGGCATGGTGTGCACAAGGCCCATTTGAAACTATAGGACACACAGACACTAACCAGTGTGAACTATATCCAGTATGGTTTGCACAAGGCCCATGGGAATCCTCAGTACACACAGACACTAAACACCATGAAGTACCTCAGGCATTGTGTGCATGAGGCCCATATGAAACTATAGGACACACAGAAACAAAACAGTGTGACGTACGTCCGGCATGGTTTGCACAAGGCCCACGTGAAACCTCAAAACACACAGACACTAACCTCGGTTAACTGCGTCCAGCATGGTATGCACAATGCGCATGTGAAACCTCAAAACATACAGACACTAAAAATAGTGAACAATCTCCAGCATGGTGTTCCAAGCCCATGTAAAACCTCAATACCCAGACATAAAACACAGTGAACTACCAGCACCATGGTGTGCACAAGGCCCCGTGAAACCTCAATACACATACACACATGAAAAATTGTGAACAACCTCCAGCCTGGTGTGTCTAGCTCATGAGAAACCTCAATACCCAGACACAAAACACTGTAAACTACCAATACCATGGTGTGCACAGGGCCCTTGTTAATACTGAGGACACACAAACATTGAACACTGAACTTTGTCCGGCATGGTGTGAAAAATGTCAATGGGTAACCTCAGTACACAGTGACAGGGAACATTGTGAACTACCTCCAGCATGGTGTTCACAAGCCCCATGTGAAACCTGAATACACACAGACACTAAACAGGGTGAACAACCACCTGCATGGTGTGCACAAGGCAATGTGAATCCTCAATACACAAAGACAGTAAACATAGTGAACTAAATCCAACATGGTATGCAAGAACTGCATGTGAAACCTGAATACACACAGACACTAAACACTGTGAACTACCTCCAGCAAGGTGTGCACAAGCTCATGCGATACCTCAATAAGACAGAGACACTAAGCACTGTGAAGTACCACCGGTATGGTGTGTACGAGCACATGTGAAACCTGATTACAAACAGACACATAAAACTGTGAACTACATCCAGAATGGTGTTCACAAGCCCATATCATCCCTTAGGACAAGAAAAACTAAACACTGTGAACTTCCTCGTGTGCGGTGTGTGCACAAGGCCCATGAGAAACCTCAATATACCGGAGACATTAAACACTGTGAACTACCTACTGCATGCTGTGCACAGGGCCCTTGTGTAACCTGTGACACACAGATACTAAACACTGTGAACTACATCTGGCATGGTGTGCACAAGGCCCATGTGAATCCCCAGGAAACACAGACACTAATAACTCTGAACTATCTCCAGTATGGTGTACACAAGGTGCACTTGAAACCTAGTGCACTCAGACACTAAAAACTGTGACCTTCCTCCGGAAATGTGTGCACAAGCCCAAGTGAAAACTCAGTACACACATACACTAACCTCTGTGAACTACCTCCTGCATGATGTGTACAAGATCCGTTTGATACCTCAATACACACGGAGACACAAAACACTGCTAAATAACTCCAGCATGGTGTGCACAGGGCCAATTTGAAACTATAGGACACACAGACACTAACCAGTGTGAACTACAACCAGTATGATTTGCACAAGGCCCATGGGAATCCTCAATACACACAGACACTAAACACTGAAGTACCTCAGGCATTGTGTGCATGAGGCCCATATGAAACTGTAGGACACATGGAAACAAAACACTGTAACGTACGTCCAACACGGTTTGCAGAAGGCCCATGTGAAACCTCAATACACACTGACACTAAGCACTGTTAACTGCATCCAGCATGGTGTGCACAGGGCCAATGCGAAACCTCAAAACACACAGGCACCAAAAACTGTGAACTACCTCCTTGATGGTGTCCACGAGGCCAATGTGAAAACGCAATACACACAGACACTAAAAATAGTGAACAATCTCCAGCATGGTGTTCCAAGCCCATGTAAAACCTCAATGCCAAGACAGAAAACACAGTAAACTACCAGCACCATGGTGTGCACAATCCCATGTGAAACCTCAACACACACACACACTCTAAAAATTGTGAAAAACCTCCAGCATCGTGTGCCTAGCCCATGTGAAACCTCAATACCCAGACACAAAACACTGTAAACTACCAGTACCATGGTGTGCACAGGGCCCTTGAGAATCCTGAGGACACACAAACATTGAACACTGTGAACTTTGTCTGGCATGGTGTGAAAAATGTCAATGGGTAACCTCAGTACACAGTGACAGGGAACATTGTGAAGTCGCACCAGCATGGTGTTCACAAACCCCATGTGAATCCTGAATATACACTGATACTAAACAGGGTGAAACACACCTGCATGGTGCGCACAAGGCAATGTGTATCCTCAATACACAAAGACAGTAAACATAGTGAACTAAATCCAACATGGTATGCAAGAACCGCATGTCAAACCTGAATACACACAGACACTAAACTCTCTGAACTACCTCCAGCAAGGTGTGCACAAGCCCATGCGATACCTCAATAAACACAGACACTAAGCACTGTGAAGTACCGCCAGTATGGTGTGTATGAGCACATGTGAAACCTGATTACAAACAGTCATATAAAACTGAGAACTACATCCAGCATGGTGTTCACAAGCCCATATCATCTCTTAGGACAACAGAAACTAAACATTGTAAACTACCTCGTGCACACTGTGCACAAGGCACATGAGAAACCTCAATACATGGGAGACATTAAACACTGTGAACTACCTACTGCATGCTGTGCACAGGGCCCTTGTGAAACCTGTGACACACAGATAATAAACACTGTGAACTACATCCGACATGGTGTGCACAAGGCCCATGTCAATCCGAAACACACACGGACTGTAACCACTGTGCACTACATCCAGCATGGTGTGGGTAAGGCCCAAGAGAAACCTCAGGACATACAGACACTAAACACTGTAACTTCCTGCAGCATGATGTGCAAAAGTACATGTGAAATATCAGTACACACAGACACTAAACAGTGCACTACAGCCAGCACGGCATGAACAAGGCCCATGGGAAACCTGAAAACACACAGACACTAAAGACGTTGAAATAATGCTTGCATGGTTTGTACATGGCCTCGTTGAAACATCAATACACACACTCACGAAAAACTGGGAACAATCGCCTGCATGGTGTGCACAAGCACAGGTGACTTTTATGGACCCACAGCTACTAAACACTGTGGAGTACTGCATTATGGCGAGTCCAAGCACATGTGAAACTTCAGCACACAGACAGGAAAAACTGTGAACTACCTCCAGCATGGTGTGCACAATCGAATATGGACCCACAGGACACACAGACACTAACCACTGTGAACTACCTCCAGCATGGGGTGAACAAGGCACATGCATAACCTCAGGACACACAGACACTAAACACAGTGAATTACCTCCAGCATGCTGTTCACAATGCCCTTGTTAAACCTCAATACACGCAGACACTAAACACTGTGCACTACCTACAGCATGGTATGCAAAATGCATATGTGAACCTCCATACACACAGTCACTAAACACTGTGAACTACCTCAAGCATGCTATACACACGGCCCATATGAAACCTCAATACACAGAGACACAACACACTGAGTACATTATCCAGCAAAGTGCACAAAGCCCATGTGAAACCTCAATACACACAGAACCTAAACACTGTGCACGACCTACAGCATGGTGGGCACAAGGCCTTGTGAAACCTCAATACATGCAGACACTAAACACTGTTAACTACATCCAGCATGGAGCGCACAAGGCCAATGAGAAACTTCAGGACACACAGACACTAAACATTGTGATCTACCTCCTGCATGGTGTGCACAAGGCCCGTGTTAAACCTCAATACACAAAGACAGTAAATATTGTGATCTACCTCCAGCATGGTGTGCCTAAGGCCCATTTGAAACGTTAGGACACACAGACACAACACACAGACACTAAACACTGTGAACTACATCCTGCATGGTTTGCACAAGCCCATGTGAAACCTCAATACACACAGACACTAAACACTGTGAACTACGTCCTGCATGGTATGCACAAGGCCCATTTGTAACTTTAGGACACACAGAACTAGCAACTGTGAACTAAGTCTGGCAGGATTTACACAAGGCCCATATGAAACCTCAATACACAGTGACACTAAACACTGAGAACATCCTACAGCATGGTGTACACAAAGCCCATGTGAAACCTCAATACACAGAGACACTGACCATTTTGAACTACCTCCAGCATGGTGTGCACAAGACCCATGTGAATCCACAGGAAACAAAGATACTAAAAACTCTGGACACCTGCAGTATGGTGTTCACGAAGCGCTCGTGAAACCGAGTGCACCCAGACACTAAACACTGTGACCGTCCTCCAGAAATGTGTGCACAAGCCCAAGTGAAACCTGAACACCCACAGAAACTAAACTCTGTGAACTACCTCCTGCATGGTGTGCAGAAGCCCATGTAAAACCTCTGGACACACAGACACTAAACTCTGTGAACTACCTCCTGGATGGTGTGCACAAGGCCCTTGTGAAACCTAAAGACACGAAAACACTAAAGATTGTGATCTAAATCCAGCGTGATGTGCACAAGGCCCATATGAAACAGTAGGACACACAGATACTAACTTCTGTGAACTATGTCCAGCATGGTTTGCACAAGGCACATGTGAAAGCTCAATACACAAAGACACTAAACAGTGTTAAATACCTCCAGCATGGTGTGCACAAGGCCCATTTGAAACTTTAGGACACACAGACACTAAACACTGGGAACTACATCTGGCAAGGTGTTCACAAGGCCCATGAAAAACTAAATGATCTCTGACACTAAACACTGTGAACTACCTCAAGTACGGTGTGCACAAGGCCTATGTAAAACCTCAGGACACACAGACACTACACAATGTAACCATTCTCAAGCATGGTGTGCACAAGTCCCATGAAAAACCAACAAACACATGGACACTAACATTGTGAACAACATACAGCATGGTGTGCAGTAGCCCATGTATAACCTCAGTACACAGACACTAAACACTGCACTACCTATAGCATGGAGTGCACAAGGCCCATGTGAAAGCTCAATACACACAGAAAATAAACACTGCGAACTACCACCAGGATGGTGTGCACAAGGCCCTGGTGAAACGTCACTACACAAAGACACTAAAGATTCTGATCTATCTGCAGCTGGTGCACACAAGGCCCATGTGAAACATCAATACACAAAGGCACGAAACACTGTGAACTACATCCTCCATGGTATGTCCAGGCCCACGTGAAACCTCAGGATACACAGACACTAATCATAGTAGAGTACCGCCAGTACGGTGTGTACAAGCACATGTGAAATCTCAAGATGAAAGGAGGCTAAACACTGTTAAAAAACCTCCTGCATGGTGTGCACAAGGGCCCATGTCAATCATCAGCGCACACAGATACTAAACACCGTGAAGTAGGTCAGGCATGGTGTGCACAAGGCTAATGTGAAACCTAAAAACACACAGGCACGAAACACTGTGAACTAGCTACAGGAAGGTGTGCACAAGGCCAATGTGAATCCTCAATACACACAGACCCTAAACACTGTGCATTACCTACAGCAAGGTATATAAAAAAGGCATATGTCAAACCTCAATGCACACAGACAATAAACACTGTGAACTACCTCAAGCATGCTATATAGAAGGTCATATGAAACCTCAATACACAGAGACACAAAACACTGAGAACATTATCCAGCACAGTGCACAAAGCCCATGTGAAACCTCAATACAAAGAGACATTGATAACTGTGAATTACCTCCAGCATGGTGTGCACAAAGCCCTTGTGAAACCTCAATATAAGCAGACACTAAACACTGTTAACTACATCGAGCATGGAGCACACAAGGCCAATGAGAAACTTCAGAACACACAGACACTAAATATTGTGATCTATCTCCAGCATGGTGTGCACAAGGCCCGTGTTAATCCTCAATACAAAAGGCACTAAATATTGAGATCTACCTCCAGCATGGTGTGCCTAAGGCCCATTTGAAACTTTAGGACACACAGACACCACACACAGTCACTAAACACTGTGAACTACATCCTGCATGGTTTGCACAAGCCCATGTGAAACCTCAATACACACAGACACTGAACACTGTGAACTACCTCCAGCATGGTATGCACAAGGCCCATTTGTAACTTTAGGTCACACAGACACTAGCAACTGTGAACAAAGTCTGGCAGGGTTTGCACAAGGCCCATGTGAAACCTCAATACACAGTGACACTAAACACTGAGAACATCCTACAGCATGGTGTGCACAAAGCCCATGTGAAACCACAATACACAGAGACACGGACCATTTTGATCTACCTCCAGCATGGTGTGCACAAGGCCCGTGTGAAACCTCAATACACACAGACACTAAACTTTGTGATCTACCTCCAGCATGTTGTGCACAAGGCCTGTGTGACACCTCAATACACAAAGACACTAAACAATGTGATCTACCCCCATTCATGGTGTGCACAAGGCCCATTTGAAACATTAGGACACACAGAAACTAAATACTGTGAACTATGTCAGGCATGGTTTGCACAAGGCCCATGTGAAACTCCAATACAGACAGACACTAAACACTGTTAACTACCATTAGCATGGTATGCACAAGGCCCATGTGAACTTAAGGACACACAAACACTAAACACTGTGAATTTCCTCCTCATGGTGTGCACAAGGGGCAAGTGAAACTGCAATACACAGAGACACCAAACATTGTGGACTACCTCCAGCATGGTGTGCACAAGGGCCATGTATAACCTCAGGACACACAGACCCTAAACACTGTGCACTACCTCCAGCATGGGGTGCACAAGGCCCATGTGAAACCTCAATACACACAGACACTAAACACTGTCAATTACCACCAGCATGGAGTACACAAAGCCCATTTGAAACCTCAATACACACAGACACTAAACACTTTTAACTACCTCCAGCATGGTGTGCAAAGGCCCAATGTGAAACCTCAATACACACAGACACTAAACACTGTGAACTACCTCCAGCAAGGTGTGCACAAGCCCATGTCAAACCTCTCAATAAACACAGACACTAAGCACTGTGAAGTACCGCCAGAATGGTGTGTATGACCACATGTGAAACCTGATTACAAACAGATACATAAAACTGTGAACTACATCCAGCATGGTGTTTACAAGCCCATATCATCTCTTAAGACAACAGAAACTAAACACTGTGAACTACCTCAGCATGGTGTGCACAAGGCACATGAGAAACCGAATACACACAGACATTAAACACTGTGAACTACCTCCAGCATGCTGTGCACAGGGCCCTTGTGAAACCTGTGACACACAGATACTAAACACTGTGAACTACATCTGGCATGGTGTGCACAAGGCCCTTGTGAAACCCAGGAAACACAGACACTAAAACACTGGAACTACCTCCAGTATGGTGTGCACAAGGTGCATGTGAAACCTACTGCACTCAGACACTAAAAACTGTGACCTTTCTCCAGAAATGTGTGCACAAGCCCAAGTGAAACCTCAGTACACACAGACACTAAACTCTGTGAACTACCTCCTGCATGGTGTGCACAAGGCCCATTTGATACCTCAATACACAGAGAAACAAAACACTGCTAACTACCTCCAGCATGGTGTGCACAAGGCCCATTTGAAACTATAGGACACACAGACACTAAACTAGTGTGAACTACATCCAGTATGGTTTGCACAAGGCCCATGGGAAACCTCAATACACAAAGACACTAAACACTGTGAACTACCTCCAGGCATGGTGTGCACAAGGCCCATGTGAAACTGTAGGACACACAGAAACAAAACACTGTAGGCTGGAGAGATGGCTTAGCACAAGGCCCATGCCTGCAATAAGCAAAGAAAAACACTGTGAACTTCCAATCTCCAGGTCCCATGTGAAACCTCAATATGCAAAGACACTAAACACTGTGAAAACCAGCATGGTGTGCACAAGGCCCATTTGTAAACTGGATTTCACAGAGACACAAACAGCTGAGAACTACCTTGGCAGTGCCCACAAGCCCATATCTGAAACCTCAATCACCACTCTCTCTCTGTGTCTCTCTCTACCTCCTGCATGGTGTAAATAAAGTAAAAAACCTCAAAAAAAACAGACACTAAACATATGTGAATCTGGCATGGTTTGCACAAGGCCCATGTGAAACCTCAATACACAAAGACACTAACAACTGTTAACTACCTCCAGCGCATGGTGTGCACAAGTCCCATGTGAAACCTCAAATTACACACAGACACTAAACACTGTGAACTACTCTCCTTGATGGTGTGCACAAGCCCAATGTGAAACCTCAATACACACAGACACTAAAAATAGTGAACAACCTCCAGTATGGTGTTCCAAGCCCATATAAAACCTCAATACCCAGACACAAAACACAGTAAACTACCAGCACCATGGTGTTGTGCCCCATGTGAAACCTCAATACACACACACACTAAAAAATTGTGAACAACCTCCAGCA
>JAEOAD010001527.1:0-41262 GCA_036365145.1 Orientallactaga sibirica | reverse complement strand
CAAATGCAATGTACAGGAAATAAGTGTATTGATCTTGAGTATGTCGCGGTATATATCATATATGCTCGTCTACAGCAGGTGCTCAAAACATTCAGACTGGACAGAAAACTGTACAATGAAACACGATAATTATTTTTGAGAAGTAATAAATCAATCCCATTATATAAGCCCATCATTAAAAAAATCTAACGAAAACGGTTTGGCTTGACAACTGTTGATAAACTATAAAATATATAGGTCTGAAACCAGGTTTGGTCATAGTAAATCTAATGGAAAATAATGATAAAATGAAATCGAATATTTCTAGAACTTTATTATTTTACAATATTCTAACCTCTTTGTTGTCGTTTTGGAATATTTTAAAAATTATTTGTGAGTAGAGAGAAAGAGAAAGAGTGGTGCATGGGCAGTGCCAGGGTCTCTCGCCTCTACAAATAAACTTTAGATATATGTGTCACTATGTGCTTTGGCTTTACCTGGTTTTGAGGAACCAAATTTAGGCCAACAGGCTTTAAGTGCAAGGGCCTTTTAACCATTGAGTCATTTCATTCTTCTTATCTTTTTTTTTCCTGAGGTAGGGTCACTGTAGCCCAGGCTGACCTGGAAATCACCTGCAGCCTCAGGGTGGCCTCAAACTCATGGCAATCCTCCTACCTCTGCCTCCTGTGTTGGGTTTAAAGGCGTGTGCCACCACGCCCTGGCCCTATTAGTTATCTCAAAGCAACTTTTAGCAGAAGAGTTCAGGATGCTTTGGGTCTCTGCATCTGTCCCAGGGCAATTTCACTGCAGCAAGCCCTTCACAGTGGAGCAGAGGTGAGAAAGCCACCACCTCGCACCACGCACACCAGCTAGGCGGCCTCCTCCATCACAAGCTGGCCTTCAAACCCCTGACAAGGTCGCCCCAACCCTCCACCATCCTCCACCAATCTGGGACATGTCAAAGACAAAAGCTCCCTTCCCACCTGTTCCTTCTGTGCCGCTTCTTGGAGTCAGAGTTGGACCCAAGAGACATTTAACTTGTTTTTGTCGCAGCTGGTCCTGGCTTTGCTCAGGCTGCGGACACACCGGCAGGCATGGGATTTTTGTGCTCTCGGCTGTCTATTCTGACGGAGGAGCGAGCAGGGACAACTGCAGCCACAGCCACGACGCCCACAGCACCTGTTCTTTGGGGCCCCTCGGTGGGTTCGCCCGCCCCTCTGAGCCGCCACCGGCCTAGGCTCTTCTTGGCCTGCGCTGGGCCTCGGGTTTTGGCGCTCGGGCTTCGCCGAGGAGCGGTCCGGCGCCCGCGGGCGGCTGGCAGTCTGTGTCCGAGCTGACGCCACAGTCCCAGGCAGGGATGGCAGGCTGCACTGACTGGCAGGCTGAGGAGACTGTGCGGCCTTCAGGGTGGGCTGTGGCCCTGAGCCCCGAGGACACTGTGCAAGTCCAAGCCTCTCCTGTTGGAGTTGGGAGGCATCCCCGCCCTGTGCAGCACGGAGAGTGCCTGAGGAGGAGGGGAGCGAGATCAAGGGCGCGGGGCGGTCCTCGAGAGGCCACGGGCGGGGGAGGAGGAGACAACGCGGGAGGAGCGCCCGGCCCTGGCCCCTCCCAGTCCTCTTCCAATAGTCCTTGAAACTTCTAAGCCTGATGATAGCAAAAGTTGGCCAGTTCCAGCTTTCCGGCAGTGATCAAACAGGTAATATCCTCATGACTCTCCCTGTTGCTGTTCCTGCTGCTCGGTGTGAGGCAGCAGCAGGATGGGAATCATCTCCACAGGCCCCCTCCCTCCTCCCTAAGAGCACAACAGCCTCAGGGTGGCCCCCTCTCCTGAAGGTTACTCCTTTCAGGGGAGCCCAGCTACTGATTGTCTCCAGAGGGCCTCCCCAAACAACCCATCCCCAAAATGCCCTGGAGGGTCACCTAGCCTAACACCTGTAGAGGCCCAAGTCCTGCCCTGGTGCCCAAAGCTGGGCCCTCGCTTGCCTCTCTGGACAGAGCTTTGGCAGAACAGTGATGGAGGAAGAGCCCTGGCATGAGGGAGTTGTATTCCATGAGCTGCGCTTGGCCCGCTTTGGAAGGGGAGGAGGGGATTGGGCCCTTCCTGAGTGTCTGACTCCTTAGGCCAGTGGGAGCCTGGGTTGGAGCCCTGAAGTTTGCCAGACTCTGCCCCGGCCTGAGGAGATAAGGCTCCCACCCACTGAGGTATTTTGCATGGCCACACTTGTTGCCAGCCACCTCAGAAGAGGCAACAGACAGGCTCAGCCCCAGCCATATGGGGGGCAGGGGCAGGGGGCAGCAGCAGCCACTACAGAGCTGAATACCACGCTGCCACCCAGTGGTTTTTGCTGACTTTTCATCATGCCAATTTGTGTGAGCCAAACCCCTTTTCTCCCTAGGCCCCTCATCTCTAGCGGGTGGGTTGGGAATCCATGCAGGAGCTTGAATGGTTGGCCAGGCAGTATTTGGGAAATACATGTGCCCAGTCTCTTTTAGCTCTAGCCCATCTCCAATGTTTTGATTTTCTTTTTACCTGATCCTCAAGAAAGCGCTTCTTCCAAGTCTGACCTGAAATCACTTGCATTTCTCAGGTGTCATCAAACTCATGGCAATCCTCCTACCCCTGCCTCCCAAGTGCTGGGGTTTGAAGGCGTGTGCCACCAC
Organism: Orientallactaga sibirica; assembly: GCA_036365145.1. Lineage (NCBI taxonomy): Eukaryota > Metazoa > Chordata > Mammalia > Rodentia > Dipodidae > Orientallactaga > Orientallactaga sibirica. The sequence goes on along the minus strand of JAEOAD010001527.1, from coordinate 38,622 downwards.
GCCTGGCCCTTTAGTTATCTCAAAGCAACTTTTGCAGAAGAGTTCAGATATGCTTGGGTCTCTGCATCTGTCCCAGGGCAATTCTCATTGCAACAAGCCCTTCACAGTGACAGAGGTGAGAAAGCCACCGCCTTCGCACCACGCACACACTAGCGAGTGGCCTCCAGCACAAGCTGGCCTTCAAACTCCCCTGACAAGGTCAAACCCAACCCTCCACTATCCTCCAATCTAAGGGGGACATGTCAAAAGACAAAAGCCCTTCCCACCTTGTCTCCTTCTGTGCCGCTTCTGAGCCAGAGTTGGGACCCGGAAGAGACATTTAACTTGTTTTTGTCGCAGCTGGTCCTGCTTTTACTCAGGCTGCGACACACCGGCAGGCATGGGATTTCTTGTGCCTCCGGCTGGTCTATTCTGACGGAGGAGCGAGCAGGGACAACTGCAGCCACAGCCACGACGCCCACAGCACCCGCCCTTTGGGGCCTCGGTGGGTTCGCCCGCCCCTTCTGAGCCGCCACCGGCCTAGGCTCTTCTTGGCCTGCGCTGGGCCTGCCTAAGGGCTTGGTTTCGCCGAGGAGGAGCGTGGTCCGGTGCCTGGCGGGCGCTGGGCAGTCTGTGTCCGAGCCGACGCCACAGTCCCAGCAGGGGATGGCAGGCTGCACTGACTGGCAGGCTGAGGAGACTGTGCGCCTTCAGGTGGGCTTGAGCCCTGAGCCCGGGCGGACACTGCAGTCCAAGCCTCCTTGGGAGTTGGAGGCATCCCCGCCCTGTGCAGCACGGAGAGTGCCTGAGGAGGGAGGGGAGCGAGATCAAGGGCGCGGGGCGGTCCTCGGGAGAGGAGCCACGGGGCGCGGGGGGGGGGGAGGAGAATAACGCGGGAGGAGCGCGCTCCGGCCCTGGGCCCCTCCCAGTCCTCTTCCACAGTCCTTGAAACTTCTAAGCCTGATGATAGCAAGTTGGCCAGTTCCAGCTTTCCGGCAGTGATCAAAACAGGTAATATCCCACACCTCCTGTTGCTGTTCCTGCTGCTCGGTGTGAGGCACAGTCACAGGATGTGAATTATCTCCACAGGCCCCCCCCTCCTCCCTAAGAGCACAACAGCCTCTAGTGGCTCCTCTCCCTTGAAGGTTACTCCCCTTTCAGGAGCCCAGCTACTGATTGTCTCCAGAGGGCCTCCCCTAAACAACCCATCCCCAAATGCCCTGAGGGTCACTCAGCCAACACCCTGTAGAGGCCCACACCGCCCTGGTGCCTAAAGCTGGGCCTCGCCTGCCTCCCTGGACAGAGCCAGGCAGTGAACAGTGATGGAGGAAGAGCCCTGGTATGAGGGAGTTGTATCTCATGAGCTGCGCTTTGGCTCTGGGCTTTGGGAAGGAGGAGGATTGGGTTCTTTCCTGGAGTGTCTGACTTTAGCTGGCCAGTGAGCCTGGGTTGGAGCCCTGGAAGTTTGCAGACTTGCCCGGCCTGAGTGACATAAGGCTCCCACCCACTGGAGGCATTTTTCATGGCCACACACTTGTTGCCAGCCACCTAGAAGAGGCAACAGGATAAGCCCAGCCCCAGCCATGGGGGCAGGGGCAGGCAGGGGCAGCACTCAGAGCTGGAACACTCACGCCAAGTACCTAAGTGGTTTTTGCTGACTTTCTGCATGCCACTTGTGTGAGCCAAAACCCCTTTCTCCCCTAGGCCCTCATCTCTAGCGGGTTTGGGAATCCATGTGCAGTGAGCTTGAATGTGGTTGGGCTGCAGGCAGTATTTGGAAATACACAGCCTAGTCTCTTTTTAGCTCTAGCCCATCTCCAATGTTTTGATTTTCTTTACTCTGATCCTCAAGAGCGCCTTCTTCCAAGTCTGACTCTGGAAATCACTATGCATTCTCAGGGTGTCATCAAACTCCATGGTAATCCCCTCCTACCCTGCCTCCCAAGTGCTGGGATTAAAGGTACACACCACTTTGCTCAGCCTGGCCTCTCTTCTCAGTTTCTTAAAGCAACCTTTAATAGAAGAGCAAGCAGATGATGAGGCAGAGGAGAAAGTGAAAGAGAGATTGAGATTTTTCTGGTTTTTTTTTTTTTTTTGCGTTCTTTTCAAACACTCTCTGAGTTTTTTTTTAATAAAATAGTAATTTAGCTGGCGTGGTGGCACACGCCTTTAATCCAGCACTCAGGAGGCAGAGGTGGGAGGATTGCCAGTGAGTTCCAGGCCACCCTGAGATACATAGTTAATTCCAGGTCAGCCTCGGCAGAGTGAGACCCTACTGTGAAAAAAACAAACAAAAACAAACAAAAACAAATAAAATAAAATAAAATAAAATAAAAATAAAATAAAATAAAAATAAATTTTAAATTCCAACAGCTTGAAAGGTAGGAGGAAGAAAAGCAAAAACATCAGCCATCTATATATATCTTACCTAATTCTGAATAATGGTATGAATTAAGTAGCAGAACATGTATTTTTCCTATTAAAACACCCAAATTCTGTAGTTTGATTCAAAACACACATGCAAACAAAAATAAAAAAAACAAAAAAAACTAAAACCTAGAAGACAGCACTAAATGTGATATGGCCGTTCATCCATATTAGTCCAATATTTGTTTCAGACATTCAAGATAGAATCAGTATTTCTAAAAACCTGTCCTAGCTGTGCCAAGAGGTTGTTATCTTGTAGATAAAAATAATGAATAAGTTATAGCAGAGAAAAACTTAGAAAAACTACTATATTTCTGCACGCTGTTTTAGTTTATCTGTTTTATTTTAGCCAAGGTCTTGTTTTCTTTCTTTGACTGTGTGATACTTGCTAAGTGTCGCTCAGACTGCCTTGCTGAACTATGGCAGTCTCCCTGCCTCGTCCTCCATAGCGCTTAGCATTACAAACATGTATCACCTTGGTCAGCATAGCTTGTTTAATTTGGACTATTTCTTCACAGATTGAAGAGCAGGATGAAAAATTTCAGGGAGAAAGGCAATTATTTGCATTTGTGTTTTTGAAGCATATTTAATAAATACTAAAATTCTTTCAATTTCAATCATAGTACTTTTGAAGAGTTAATAAAATGCATTTACATTTTATTCTCTTTGTGTCTACTGAAAAACAGATGCTTTTCTATATTAAAATGGACCATTTTCTCAAAGGCTGTGCACGTAGTTGGCAATTTAGTGTGCTTGCTGCATCCCTACTTATAGGCACACTTTCATCACTTAAGATAGAGTTATTTCTCTAACAGGGTAATTAATAAAGATATTATTTTAAAGAAAATTAGAGAATTGGAGATATAACTGATTTGAAGAGAAAAGGGAAACTTATCCATTTTAAATAGCCTTCATTGTACCCATAACGCAGATACAATAAAAACCGTCACTATGAAATGCCTATCATTTGTTTTATATTCAAAAATAAATAAGTTAGCTAAGCATGGTGCTTTGCCTTTAATCCTAGCACCTGTGAAGGCAGGTAGAGGATCACGAGATCAAGGCCACCTGAGACGAGCATAGAGTGAATCTTAGTCACTGACTTGGTGAGACCCTACCTGAAAAAACTAAAATAAATGAACGAATGGAATGAATAAATAAATAAATTATAAGTTCTAATTTGCAACATTATGAAGCTTTCATTGACTGACACTCATTTATAATAAGTCTAGGTAATATGTTTCAATGTACAACATCAAACATGTTTTTAGAAATGGATATATTTGGGAGACAATGAAAATTATTTTGTTATCATGTTCTTGCTTACTATTTCGTTAACATAACAGAAAAACAATTTATGGTTGAATTCAATGAGAAATGATAAAGAAAATTGAAAATAAAAGCGAATAAGTAATACAACATTAATGAACTGCTATATGTAATGAGTGACAGTGAATAATACAACTTATAATCCTATTCCACTCATTTAATTAATGAGTTATAATGAATGCTAAAACTTGTCATTTATATTTGAGGGAGTATATATATATATTTGAATGGCTATACTTTACTATTGATAGATTAACGGTTAAGCTGTCTCTATCTTTTCTTTTTTTATTTTTTCTTTCTTTTTTTTTTTTTTTTTTTTTTTTTTTTTTTTTTTTGGTTTTTGGAGGTAGGTTCACTCTAGCCCAGGCTGACCCTGAATTCACTTTGTATTCTCAGGTGGCCATGAACTCATGGCGATCCTCCTACCTCTGCCTCCTGAGTGCTGATTAAAGGCGTGCGCCCACCATGCCCAGCAAAGCTGTTTTTGGTGGATGTTTCTATACATACCCTTGAACGTGGAAGTGACGTTAGCCTCTTAACTTCCTCTCTTGTAATATCGCTTCCAGAGTCAAGCACCACTAATCTGCTATTTCTTCTTTCTTTGTTTTGTTTTTTGTTTTTTGCAAAGGTAGGGTCTCACTTGGTCCAGGCTGACCCGGAATTAACTATGTAGTCTCAAAGTGCCTGAACTCTTGGTGATCCTCCTACTCTGCCTCCCGAGTGCTGGGATTAAAGGCGTGTGGCTACCACGTCACGCTTATTTCTTGAGATAATTTCCATGTGCATGAATCGAGTTATAATAATATGTATCTTTGATTGACTTACCATTCTGCATTACTCTGACTAAACACAGATTATGGTCACTGGCCATGTTCTTTAATAGTTTTGGGATGTCATTAGTACACAGAAATGTCATGCATTTTCAGTGCGGGAGTTATAAGGCAACGTGAAGAGCAGTAGCTTCATCCATAGGTAGTGAATGTGGAATAATTAGACCTATATTTAAAGATCCATAGTGTCAAATGGAGCCTAGGTTTTGGTGTGTGTGTACATGTGTGTGTTGTATTTCTCCTAAAATGATTATGCATAAGGTTTGATCTTGATGTGTTTAGCATAGCACACTACAAGACACACAGCAATGAACCTCAATTCTTTTATACTTTTCTTTCCAGGAAAGTATATATAACACCAGATCAAAAATAATACATATATTTTTTGTATTTGAAACTAGACATTAAAAGTTGACATGGCAAACTTGACCAGGTGGCTCATTGGTAGCTCAATATAAAGTTCCGCTTAATAGTGCCCATTGTTCCCAAGAAACAGAGCAATATACTTCCATTAATGCCTTCCCCAAACATCACTTTGTAATATAATTTGAGGAATGTTTTATTATTAAATCACACTATGTATTAATGTTGATTTTTTTATTTAATTCTAGTAAAATATATTCCTTCATTTGATTGTTGTTTTAAATAGAATGCATGCATAGAGGTGAGAGATGAGATGGCTTTCAGTGAAGGCCCCTGCCTGCAAAGCCAAAGGACCCAGGTTCAATTCCCCAGACTCCACATAAAACTAGGTGCACAAGGGTGGTGCATGCATCTGTAATTCATATGCAGGCTGGAGGCCCTGGGCACGCCCATTTCTTTTTCTCACTCTATCTGGGCTCTATTTCTCTCTCCCACTCTCAAGTCAATAAATAAATAAAGCCAAAATATAGAATCTTTATGCACAGGAAAGGGCAACTGGGATTCGTTATGAAACTTTAATATCAACACAGTAATACAGAATTTGCAAAAAGAGAAAATCATCTGATATAGAGGGTCTTTAATCTTAGGAACTAAGAGCTTTGGAAGAATCATGGAAGATGACTTCCTCTTCTAAGCCTAGGAAGCATTAAAAATGTGTAAAGCTCTTCAGTCCTTAATTATCAAAAGCCTTGTCTATGACTTAGCTATCTCTAGCTGTACGCAGTTCTGGAAAGTAGTCTCTTAGTGCTCGATCTATTTTCCTCTGCACTTTTCCTCTCTATGGCAACGATGGGGGTGTAGCAGACAGCTTTCCAGGTTCACTGAGAAGAAGCTGGTCTGCCTTCATAGGACAGAGAGCAGGAATGGTGTCCACTCAGCTTCCCTCTGTCAATTTCTAAGGTACGCACTTGATCAGCTTGTCTCTGTGTCCCACCACGCCTTCCCAAAGCCCGGGAAGTGCAGGCACACACACACACACACACACACACACACACACACACACACACACAATTACATATATGATGCTCAGGAGATACATCCAGGATAGGATATGCTTTGGGTCTCTGCACTGTCCTAGGGCAATTGCACTGCAGCAAGCACATTGCCTACAGTGACAGCAAGAAAGCCATTGCCTTTGCATGCATGTACACTGGCTAAGCAGCCTTCAACCTCCCACAATCTGGCTTCCAACCCTTTACATGGCCACCCCAACCTCCACCATCCTGAAATCTAAGGGGGATATGTCATGCAAAAGCACCACCTGGTCTCTCTGTGCCTTCTGGCTCTTTCTGGAGCCAAAGAGCTGGACTGGAAAAAGATGTCAGGACTGTTTTTGTCGCAGCTGGTCTTGCCTTTGCTTGGGCTTTGGTCGGGCCAGAGTCTAAGAGACCAGCCTGAGAACACACAGTGGGTTCTGGGTCAGCTTGCCTACAGCCACACCTGACCAAAAACCATATTAATAATAATACCAATAACAATAATAAAAAATAAAATAATAAAATAAATTTTAAAAGTAAAATAAAAGAATAAATAACAAATAGAAAGTTAAATAAATATTGAATTAAATTAAATTAAAAGTAAAATAAAGTAATAAAATAACAAATAATAAGATATCAATACCAAAATTTAAAAATTAAATAAATTGATAAATATTATATAAATAATAGAAATAATAAAATAAAATAAAAATAAGAAAAATTGCAGCCAACTTGCTTAGAGGAGGAGCGCCGGCCATGAGTTTGAGGCCAGCCTGAGACGACAGGAGTGATTAGATGAAGCTGACTGGTCATAGAGCCACACCCAATGGGGTAATCATAATAATGATGATGATACTGCAATAAAATAATAATAAATGAAATCGGCTGAGAGATGGCGCAGCAGTTATGGGGACATGGCTGCGGCTCAAGGATCCAGGTGCGACTTCCAGGACCCAATGTAAGTCAGATACAATGTGGCGATGCATCTTGAGTCTGCTTGTAGGGGCTGGAGGTTCCATGGCTCCATTCCTCCTCTCTCTCTGCATCTCTATCCTCTCATTCTCTTCTCTAATTCACAAAATAACTAAAAGTATTTTAAATATGTATTTTCATTTATTTACTTATTAGATACACACAGAGGTTGTACTGGAGCAGGCCTTGAGCCAGGATGCCAGCCATATGGCTTAAGATTTCTTTATCTTTATTTCTTCCTTTAATAATTTACAGTTATTAAGCCGCCATATGGTGACACACATCTTTAATCCCACTCAGGAAGCAGAGTAGAGGATTGCTGAGTTCAAGGCCACCCTGAGATGACTACAAAGGTTCCAGTCAGCCTGAGCAGAGTGGTGAGACCCTATCTCAAAAAAAAAAAAAAAAAAATTTATGTTATTTATTCATTATTTACATTTATTTATTATTATTAGATTTATTTGTTATTTAAATTTATTTATTATTATTTTTGTCGTTATTTCTTTTATTATTTATATTTCTATATTATTTATATTCATTTATTTAGTCTTTATCTTTATTTGTTTATTATAGTTATTTATTTTTTATATCCGCTATTTAATATTTATACTGCTTTGTTTATTATACTTCTATTTAGTAATAATATTTATTTATTGTTTTATTTATTTATTATTTATATTCATTTTTTGATATGTATCCTTATTTATCATATTTATCATTGTTTTATTTATTATTTATATTCGCTTGTTTAATATTCATACTGATTTGTCGGTCATATTTACTTATCATATTAATTTGTTGTTCTATATTTACTTTATTATTTATATTCATTGGATTTAGTATTTATTGTTTATTATGTTGACTTATTCGTAGAAGTTTATTTAATATTTACGCTTATAAGGTATGATTTATATTTATTAATTGATTACTTATATATACGTGTATTATTTATAATCATGTTTAATATTTATCCTTATTTGTTTATTATATTTATTTATTATATTTATAATTTACATTCATTTATTTTAGTATTTAATAATTTATTTGTTTATTAGTTTGTTTATTATTTATTTATTTATTAATTTATTTATCATTTATGTCTATTTATTTATATAGTTACCCTTATTTTGTTTATTATATTTATTCCATAATATTTACTATTGCTTTTCTTATTTATTGGTTATATTCTTTTACTTAATATTTATACTGATTTGTTTCTAATATTTATTTATCATATGTATTTATTGTTTATATTTAATATTTTGGTTTTTATTTTTGTTTTTTTTTGTTTTTTTTGGTTTTGCTCGAGGAAATTCATTCACTTGGTTGAAGCTGATCTGGAATTAACTTTGTTTCAGGGTGGCCTCAAACTCACAGCGATCGATCTTCTCTGCCTCTCAGTGCTGGGATTAAAGGCGTGCATCACCATACCCCGCTATTTTTATTATTTATATTTGTTTGTTTAATATTTATCCTAGCTAGCCATGTGGTGGCACACCTTTGGGTACCAGCACTAACTTGGGAGGCAGAGGCAGGAGGATCACCATGAGTTCAAGGCCACCCTGAGGCTGTTATAGTGAATCCCAGGCCGCCTGGACCAGAGTGAGACTCTACTTTGAAAAACAAATTGTACCAAAAATATTTCTCCTTATTCGCTCATTATATTCATTTATCATAATTATCATTTGTTGTTTTATTGATTGGGATTATATCTTGTTTTGTTTCGTTTTATCATTTCACCATTTAGTGAGAGACAGAATGGGACTACCGCATGCCACGGCTTCCCCAGGGACCATGGCACCGCTTTTGCATTGGGACCTGGGGATTCGAACCTGGTCCTTCAGAATGTCCGCTGGCAGGCGCCCTAACTGGGCTGAGCCACCTTGCCAGACCAAAAGTAGATAGAGCTTCCAATGAATGAAGCTGTCAGACAGCCCGAGAGAACAGAAACCAGCCTCAGTCCTCTTTACACTCTCCCGATTAAAGGAAGGAAGGAAGGGGAAGGAAGGGAAGGAAGGAAGGAAGGAAGAAGAGGGATGGAGGGAGGGAAGAATAGAAGGAAGGAAAGAAAGGGAGAAAGACTTCTTTAACTGACAACCTCCATCAAGAGAAACAATATAAAAAGATGAAAATATCATCCATTTGTAGTGGTGGGATGCCCCCACATCATTCATTCTCCCAGTTAAAAACCCTATGCTATTTCTGCTTTAGCGGTTTCTGGGAGTCCCCTTGATAGAGAATGTGTCTGGGGTACCAACCAACTCTGGGTGAGGGAACCAAAAATTATAGGAGACACAGACATAAGGCTAGCATGTACTTAACCGCCTCCCTCGCCTGGTGAAGAATGGGAAGGGAGGTGGGGGCGGCGCAGCAGACGCAGTGAGGGGTACAGGAGAGGGTGGTAGGAAAGGCTCTCTTCTCACACACACTCTTCTCTGTCTGTCTCTCAAGAGATCAGGACAGGATGGGAGTGGTGGGTGGCACTCATGCATTCCCACACTCCGCTTGAAAGAAAGAGAGAGAGAACGAAAAGACTTTTTTTTTTTTTCACTTCCTCTAACGCATTGTGAAGAACTCTGACATGCAGGCACATGCCAGGAGCGCTTGTTTCTTGGAGTGTTCATCTAAAAATCATAGGAGAGACAGAAGAAACATACTATGTCCATCAAAGCAAGCCCACTTTAAGAAATGTCATGGTTTTATTTCTTACTTTAGAAAAACTGCAGGGCACCTAGAGGAATCACTGCAGCGGGCATGAGGAGGAGGAGGAGGGAGGAGGAGAGGAGGAGGAGGAGGAGGAGGAGGAGAAGGAGAAGAAGAAGAAGAAGAAGAGAAGAAGAAGAAGAAGAAGAAAGAATGGGCCAGAGATAGAGGTGGTGGTTGATCCTGTGGGTTACTTAAAGGTGGGGTCTAAAGTGGGCGTGGTGGCACACGCCTTTAATCCCAGCACCGGGAGGCAGAGGTAGGAGGATCGCTGTGGAGTCTGAGGCCACCTGAGAATACAGAGGAGGAACTCCAGGTCAGCCTGGAACTAGAGTAGAGACCTGACCCTGAAAAAACAAAAAAAAAAAAAGGTGGGGTTCAATTTCACTAACCAGCGTAAAAGCAGGTAATGACGTGGCACTTCTGTGGCCGGAGTTAGTTCCTGCTGCAGCAGGAGAGCCTAGCATTTGTTCTCCCACATGAAAATCCTGGCAAGTCATCTGTGTAAATTAAACATTTTTTTTTCTAGTAGCTTCTGATGAGTACTGCAACTCCACCTGTAGAACCTGTAGGAGACAGTAGAAGCTGGCATGTACACCAAACGCCTCTTCCGCCTGGCAAAGTGCAAGTTAGATGCATAAGGCACATGCCTTGAGTTTGTTTGCAGTGGCTGTGAAGGCCTTGTGTGCCCATTCTTCTCTCTCTATCAAAATAAATAAATAAAAATAAAATACATTTAAATACTTTAAAAAAGAATAAAGAAGAACACACACACACACACACACACACACACATCCACAACAGTACTTAAACGGAGACTGAGTTCATTTGCAGTGGCAGAAGACTCACCATTTGTTCATTCTCATCCATTCCTTTTTATTATCTATCTATCTATCTATCTATCTATCTATCTATCTATCCATCTATCTATCCACTATCATCTATCTATCATCTATCATCTATCATCTATCTATCTATCTATCTATCTACCTATCATCTATCTATATCAATCATCTCTCTGTATGTCTTCTCCATGGTCTACCATTTCATCTTTTAAATAAATAACTCTAAATGATAGATAAGAAAAGAAAGTAAAAGCTGGGTGTGGTGGCTATTTAATCCCAGCACTGGGGAGGCAGAGGTAGGAGGGGATGCCATGAGTTCAAGGCCAGCCTGAGACTACTATAGGCTAAAGTCCAGGCCAGCCTGGGCTAGAGGCCCTCTTACTCCAAAACCAAAAGAAAGAAAAAGAGAAAGAAAACAAAATAAAATAAAGTAGCAGTAAGAGTAAGAAGGGGCTGTGAGGACAGAATGAAAACGCTTTGGCAGGCTCTCTCCTTGCTGACCATTCAGAAAATATCTTTTTTATTTTTAAGGACACATAGTAATTTAGATAAAGACTACAAAGTGCCTAACATGGTGGCGAACCCCTTTACCCAGTGCTCACTGCCCAGATGCTGACCCAGGAGGGATTCCAGTGAGTTCCAGGCCCTCTGGGGCTACAGAGTGAACCTGCACGAGTGTGGCGGGTGGGTGGAGGGCCTGTTTTCACTTCACCGTCCTGTACGTTTCAAACAGCAACCCTAGATGGCACCCGGGTCCCAGGAAAGCATTTGGCCACATCACTAGGATGGTCGCTCTTGTCCTCCCCCTCCCCCAAAATAAAAAAAAAATCAAGGTATGGTGGCTCATGCCTTAATCCCAGCACCTAGAGGCAGAGGTAGGAGGATGTCCATGTGTTCGAGGCCACCCTGAGACTACATAGTGAATTTAGGTCAACCTGAGCTTAGAGTGAGACTCTAACTCAAAAAAAAAAAAAAAAAGCAGAAGTCACGCTGTTGCTGCTGGGGGGGTGGGGCAGCGGGGAGGATGGCTCAAACAAGTGCCATGATGTCTCTGCCAGCAGGGCCTGCTTCCACTGGAGCCCAACACACTGCCCCCCTAGGGCAGGCTGTCATTGCTGCAGGCAGATATACACACACATTGCCAGGCAATCTCCCTGGGCCTTTCTGTCCCACCCAGACTCACAGAGCTTGATGTTTGATGGAGCAGGCAAAATGAGGAGTAGCCAGCCTACCCACCAGGCTACCTATTTCTAAGGGGCGAAAAAGATAGCCAGCCACTCCAAAAATGTATGCATTGTCCTGGAGAGGGCCTAAAGCGCCCAGAGGTTCCTGCTTGAAAATGCATTCAAAAAGAAAAAGAAAATTAAAAAAAAAAAAAGAAATAAAAGAAAGAAAAAGAAAAATGCATTCAAAATAAAAAGGAAAAGAAAAGGAAATGTGCATTCAAGAGCCTGACTCTCACCTCCATAGATCTGTATTTTCTTGACTTCTTTCTTCCTCCCGCTTACAAAATGACGCCCAATTTGTTAAATTTACCTTAAAACAAATGACAGTAAAGTTTCTTTATTTAAAGATAAATAATTTTTGGAAATTTTAGATTTTAGGAACATGTTTTAGGAAATCACTTTTAACATTTAACAATACAATATATAGCAGTTTTTCAAGGACTGAGCCGACTTCCATAACGTGACATCACTTATGGGCCAGCCTCCGCCTACATTTCAACAAGCAGGCAGAAAACTCTCATGCAGCCACGTACACAAAATGGCGCCATCTGAATGTATTTTGGTAGTGCCTGGAGGCCCTGTTGTGCCCATTCCTCTCTCTCTCTTTCCTCCCCATTAATAAATACGAATACACCTGAGACTACATAGTGAATTCCAGGTCAGCCTGGGCAGTATGAGACCCTACCCAAAAAAAAAAAAAAACCCCAAAAAACCAAAAGGAAGGCTAGAGAGATGGCTCCATGGTGATGGCCGGTGGCCTCAGCAAGGTTAGATTCCCAGTACCCACAATACAGCCATGTGTACAAATGGCATCGTGCATACATATGCAGTGCCTGGAGGCCCTGTTATACCCATTTTCTCCTCCTCTAAAATAAATAAAAATGAAATTTTAAGCTGGGAAGTGGTGGCGACGCTTAATCCCAGCACTGGGAGGCAGAGGTGAGGATCGATCGCTGGGAGTTCGAGGCCACCCCTGAGAATACATAGTGATTCCAGGTCAGCCTGGCCAGAGTGAGACCCTACCCTAAAAACCAAAAAAAAAAAAAAATCAAAATGAAGACCCAAACTCATGTGTGGCTCATAGATAATCCCAGCACTTGGGAGGCTGAGTTAGCCCACCAGGGATAGCGATCCTGCTTTTATTTATTTGTTTGAGAGAAAGAGAGGAGAATGGGTATATCAGCCTCCAGCCACTGCAAAACCTTGGTGCATATGGTCACGTGGGTCCTGGGGAATCAAACCTGTGTACTTTGGCTTAAGGCAGGAGCCTTTGAACCACTACGATCCTCTAGCCCGAGATCCTGCTTTAATAAAATGAAAATCCAAAGAAAAAGCGGAAAACCTGTTTTAGGTAAAGCTGTGCAGGAACAGTCAGTCACATAAGCCGCCTTATAAATGTTAGTGTTTTTAGCTTGAATATATATGTTCCATTGGTTTGATAGTTCACCCTGATAGCCATTTATATTATTGACTATCCTCTTCCCACCATAGACTCAAAGGCGTGTCTGAGAGGAGAGGAAGCTATATGAGAATGACAAAGAACAGAGTGTCCTTTAAATACTACCTGCTTGTTCGCCACAACACTTGAAGAGTTGGGGTAGGATCTGCTTGTTTTGGGAAAGGTATGCATGATACGTCTGAGTTATGAGACAGAGCATCCAGGGAGGGTAAAAATAAGGTTGAAGAAAGAAAAGTGAGAGAGGAGGAAACCTTGATGAGGTGGAAAATAAATAAAGAACCTGGCGTCCTGAAAGAGCCAGTGAAAGACAGCAGAAGGAGGCCTCTTTGGCCTAATTTCCAGCATCAAAATAAAATATAAAACCCAACCAACCCTGAAGAATTACCTTGACATGTCAGACGTGCTTATCTTTTTGGTTGGTTCACTGGAAACATTATCATCACCTTACACGGTCACTTACATCCATTTGTAAATGCAATTGGCAGTGAGGCTTTATCCTGCCAGAGACTCTACTCCGCCATCTCCGACATCACCTCTTCGCTTTATGCATATCCGGAAAGCAGGAAACCACAAAGACAGCTGGTACCTGATTCTGCAAATTCCGTAAGGAACCACAGTCTCGCTTACCCTGACTTTAGGGCAGCGCATTCCTCCTGCTCATTATGTCCAGGGCCTTCGGGGCAGGAAAAAGGACTTGCGCATCTCCAGGAGTTCAGCGAACTGCAGCGCTTGATAACCTCTGGCTGGAAGTTTGCTGGCCCTGGTGGATGGAGAAAGCGGGTGAGTCCGGCACCGGACAATACCGGACCAACAGAGGCAGCAGTCGGCAGGGCCCAGAGACCTCCAGAGAGCACTGTGGTTTGTGTTTCTTTTTCTTTTTTCAACATTTTTTTTTTTTTTTTTTTGAGCTTGAGGCAGGGTCTCACCTGGGCCCAGCTGACCTGAATTCACTATGTAGTCTCAGGGTGGCCTTGAACTCTCAGCAGATCCTCCTACCTCTGCCTGTGCTGGGAGTAAATGCAGTACAAAAACATGCTTTAAAATTAAAAGAAGGCATGATGGCGCATGCCTCCTAATCCCACTGGGAGGCAGAGGTAGGATAGATCGCTGAGAGTTCAAGGCCACCCTGAGACTACATAGTGAATTCTCGGTCAGCTTTACTACAGTGAGACCCTACCTTGAAACTAAAAATAAATAATAAAAGGCTTTAAATTTTATTTATTTGAGAGAGAGAGAGAGAGAGAGAGAGAGAGAGAGAGAGTATTGAGAATAGGGCGACTAGGCCTTCTCAGCCACTGTAAACAACCTCAGACTACCACTACCCTGCATCTTGGCCTAATGGGTCCTGGGGAATCTTAACTGGGTCCTTTAGCTTTGCAGGCAAACGCCTTAACCATCAAGCCATCCTCCAGACCAGCTCTGTGGTTTTAAATTCAGCCCAAATAGGTAGTGCTAATGGTTGCAATAAAAGAGAAATAAATCTTGAATCAGCATACACTGGCAATGTCTTGTTGGAGCAGGGAGCTTTGTAAAGTCAGCAGAAAAATAACAGATGACAACATCCTCAGGCACGGGGTTACCATCGATCACTAACTGACAGGCTGTCCAAAGGAAGGAAACGAAGATTATATTAAAATAAGATATTCAGAAAGACGAAATAATGAAGCTTTTTGTTGCTGGTTTGCTCTTTTTGCTTTTGAGGTGAGAGAGAGAGACAGAATGGTGCACCAGGTCCCTAGCCACTGCAAACAAACTCAGATACAGTTTAATTTACTTGGGCACTGGGAATTGTGTCTGAGTCCTTTGGCTTTGCTTGGCAAGTGTCTTAACCACTGCTTAATCTCTCCAGCCCAAACAAGGTTTTGTTTTTTTTTTTTTTTTTCTCGAGGTAGGGTTTACTGTAGCTCAGGCTGACCTGAAGTCACTTGTAGTCTCTCTCAGGCGGCCTTGAACTCACGGGCAGATCCTCCCACTCTGCCTCCCAAGTGTTGAGATTAACATGCACCACCACACCCGGGGCTCCAAACAATGTTTATTTACCAGTTTATTTATTTATTTATTTATTTATTATTTATTTATTTATTTATTTATTTTAGTTTTTTAAGAAGCCTGACAGCTAGCCCAGGCTGACCACTACCATGTAAAGCAGTGGTGGTACAACTCACTACCCCTGAGTCCCCAAGTGCTGGGATTAAAGATGTGTGCCACCATGCCTATTCTCTAATGTTTTACAATTTTTAATGTTTTATTTATTTATTTGGAAGAGAAAGAGGCAGAAAGAGTAGGTGCGCGGCTGCAATGAACTCCAGATCCACAGCACTTGGGATTTGGCAGAGGTACTGAGAATCAAACCTGTCCTTAGCCTTCATGGCCAAGCACCCTAACCATAGTGAATTCTATCCAGCCCTGGGCTACAGGATTTAAATTAAAAACTAAAAATTTAATTTAAAAGGCATGTACAGAAACTGTGAATCCAGGAACAAGTGTAAACATGAGACTATGTGAGGCATAATGCCCAGCATGGCAGGTAATTCACAGACCCATCACCTCAAGTATTATCAATTTTGGGAACTACAAAATAAACATTGAGAATCCTTTATTACCAAGTGTTAATACTATACTTAACCATATACAGTGTATCACCTTATATAATTGGTACATGGAGTGGTTTGAATCTGACTTACCATCAACTCCTGTGTTCTGGAATGCTATTGCCCTAAGATATTACGCAGCTTGGGAGCTGAACTATAGGAGCAGGTGTGTTGCAGCTTGAACCTGGAGGTCTTATTGGACCTAGCTTGTGCGTCACTGGGCTCACTCTGAACTAAAAATGTCCCACCTCCCTTCTCTAACACCCTTTCTGGATGGAGAGGGACAGCAATCAGGGAGAGAAAAAGAGGAATCCTTTCTGGGGGTTTTGTTCTAGGTGGCTAGACTCGGACATCAATAACCAAGAATGTGATTGCATTAAGTATGGGAAAGGGGCCAAGCTACCATTGAGGGCTTCCTTCTTGAACTTTTTATTTTAATGACAACTTCTTTAATTGTAGAGAAGCTATCTTCCATGTTATTCTCCCAACCCCCACTTTCCCTTTGAAACTTCACTTCCATCATATCCCCTCCCCTCGCAATCACCCTTGCAGCGACGCTAGACGGGCAAAGGAGTAAATCTGGGTCCTATTCCCAATGTGGTTTAAGTCCCTGATCTCAGGGGCACAAGGGAGATATAAGCATGGCCAGCCCATGAGTCCTCCACTCTGAGCTCTAGGGTCCCTAAGAGCTTGCAGCTTTGGTTTTTGATTTTTTGAGGCAGGGTCTCACCCTTCCACTCCTGGGCTAACCTACAATTCCACCCCAGGTTCCCAGTGTGGCCCGAACTTATGCTGATCCTGTACCTCTCCACCAGAGTGCTGGGCCCACAGGCGAGGCCCTATGTCTCTCCTTTTTCTGGCTTCTAAATTGATTTTTCCAAGCAAAGTTTGTTATAGTAATGGAAAACTGGGTAACAGGATCACTGCCAACCATTTACCAACCACCTTGGTCATGTTGTCAGGGCAGACTGTTTTTGAGTGAGGCTGAGTGTAAAAACTACTGTGTCCCAAAGACAGGCTTCAACTTGGTTCTGATGGAAAAGAAAAGGCTTAAAAGAAACAGAAACAAAACAGAAAAGAAAGCTCAGCAGTTAAATGGCTCGGTGGTTGCAAACCTGCTGGCCTAGGTTCAATTCCCTAGTACCACTGTAAAACCAGATGCACAAAGTGGCATATGCATCTGGAGTTCATTTGCAACCAAGAGGCCCCATGTGCCTGCACCCTCCAAAAATATGTTTACAAAAAAAAAAAAAAGATTTGCACTGGAGATAAGTAGATTCTTCAGGTGCACCATTTCTCTCATACAATGGTCCATGGGAACAGCAGTTGCGCCTTTCCTTGGATCTTCAGGTGCACATACCAGAGTGGACCTCTGTATTTAGCTTAAAAAAAAAAAAAAAAAAATTTGAGGAAAATTTGAATTGTGCTGTACTTACCTAAGAAAGCATGCACTAGAAGTTTAGTGGCTCAAAAGCTCAAAATCATGTGTTAAAGCTGGCTGGAGAGATGGTTCAGAGGTTAAATCTCATCTTCAAAGCCTACTGACCTGGGTTTGATTTTTAAATACCCATGTTTGCTAGAGACACAAGAGAGAGAGAGTCTGAGGTCTGTTTGCAGTGGCTAGAGGCCCTGCTGCTACAACGGTCCAGATGCATGTGCCACTCTGTCTGCATCTCTCTGGGTACAACAAATAATTAATTTATAAAATGAATCATTCTAAAAGAAGTCTTTAATAAAAGCAAATGTGACCAAATACTTGCTTGATACGCCTAATCATCTCTCAGCCATATGAAATACTAATCTAAAGATATCCTATAAAATCAAAGCTACCTAAGCATCTTGACTTATGGAAGGGACAGTAGCACCCTGCCGCCCTCGCCGGCCTGCTGGTTCTGCCCCCAAATCGACAGGGCGGGGGCCCTGAATGACCAGGCGAGGCACGGCGCCCCAGGGTTGAGCGACAAGCCAGAGCGCCTGAGGGGAGGAAGCGCGACCCGAGAATTTATTCTGGACGGGCCGGGGCGGGGCGATCTAACGCCCGGGGCGGGAGGGGGGCGGGCGAGGCCGGGGTGCGGAGGAGCATGGAGCCCGCAATGGACGCCTGGGCGGGTAGGCGCGGCTGGCGAGCGCCCCATGAACGGTAAAGAGCCGGGAGTCCCTGGCCCGAGCCCTCCTAGAACCTGGGGTCAGGTGGGGGCTGGAGGTGGGGGGCGCGAGTGGGCCGCGACGGCCTACTAGTCCCCATTTGTCACGCAGGCCGGCTCGCCGTGGCGCGCTTCCTCCCAGCGGATCCGGCCAGCCTGCACTTCCGGGTGAGGGGGCGTGATGAAACGCCCACGTCGACGTAAGGTGATGTCAGGCGTGCCCGGCCCGTACTTTCCGGGTGAGGGCGAGGCCTGGCGCTTCACGCCGACGTGTGAGACGCGCAGGCCCGCCTCCTCCTCCTTCCTGAGTATTCCAGCCAGCCCTGCGAGCTGGAGCCAAGCTGGATCCAGGCCGGGTCTGGGCGGGGGAGCCAAGAGGTGGGTGGGGAGGGAGAGGCGACCCGGGAGGGAGTTTTGTGGGCCGCAGGCCGGACTGGGCCAGAGGCCGCAGGAGCCAACAGCGGGGCGGTGGGGCTTGGCGGGGTTTTCAGCAGGCCGCCGCAGCCTGGGTGATCCGGCCTGCGGTCCCCTGGTCGGCCCCGGCCTGGGGCTCCGTGCCCACCTCTGCTCCAGCCTCTGCCTCCCGGTACCACCAGGGTCAGGCTGAGTCCTGTTTTTGCGGCGCGGCTGCAGCCCTCGACTCGTGGCGGCCCTGGCTGCCTCTCCCTTCCTTCCCAGCCTCCGCTCTTGCCTCTTCTTCTTCACCCTGGGGCCTCCTGTCTAGGTCTGGTCCGTTGTTGGTGCTTTCTGGATGCCACCATCTCCAGCCCGGGCTCATGGGTGACTGATCATGCCTCCTCTGGAAAGAAGCCCGGCGGCTATGAGGCTGAAGAAACGGGATGGAATGCCTGCAGGACCCTATTTTGCTGAGGCCTACAAGGTTGTTTTGGGCACACGCAGAAAACCAGATGCAAATTTTTGATCAGGAGTTTACTTCAGAACCAGTGGCTGAGATAGAATGCACCCATGCTGTTTCAGATTCTTTCTTTATCAAGAATATTTGGTTAGGATTTATACAGTTTAACAAAAAAATTAAAAACTAATTTATTTCAGATAGTTGCTGGAGAAATTGTTAGAGAATTGAGAATTTTATTTTCAGTAACTGCAAATGAACTCCAGATGGCTGAGCTAAACTTTGTGGTAGATATTGGTATTAAAGGAGTACTCTTGAATCAAACCTGTGGCCTTTGTCTTTTGAAAATACTATATAAATCATCGCCCAGTCCTCTTTCAGCTTTTTTGTTTTATTTTTTTTGGAGGTAGGGTCTCATTCAAGCTCAGGCTGACCTGAAGAAACTAGTGACAGTAACAAGTGGCAGATAAAACAAGTGAAGTGGGCCTTATAATATGGGGAATGCTAGGAAAAAGGTGTGCACCACCACACCTGGCCCTTTTCAGGCTAGTGAATGTATGTGAGAGGTCATCCATTTTTATTATCTTTAAATAAGATGAGCTTCTTGAGAGTGAATTTTTTTCTACTGTATATTAAGAGGCCCAGTAATCCCAGGTAAACCCTTCTGAGCCTGATTTATTTACAAAGAAGAGGAGAATATGAATATGAATGGATAAGAGAGACTCTAGCCAGCAAGGAATCTTTTAATGCATGCATCACGCCTCAGCTACTGCTGATATGGTACTGGTGAATCAAATATTGGCCTCATTTTCTCATTGCAGAGACCCACCCTAACCTCAAAGCCATCTCTCCACCCCCCTCACATAAGACGCAGTTTTGAAAAATGACTATTTCCAGTGTGTTTTTTTGAGAACAGGTTTGAAAGTTACTTGCCCAAAGTTGTCCATCTAGCAGGAAGCTCACTTTGTGCTGTTAGTTGTTATGTTTTTTAATAAATACCTATTTATTTATTTGAGAGACAAGAGGCAGAGAGAGAGAATGAGAATGGTGCACACTGGGCCTCCAGCCACTGTAAATGAACTCCAGACATGTGCACCACCTGCATCTGGGCTTATATGGGTCCTGGAGAATTGAAACCTGTCCTTTGGCTTGCAGGCAGGTGCCATAAACCTTCAAGCCATCTCTCCAGCCCTGTTTTTTTTTTTTTGAATGTGAGAGAGGAGATAGAAAAGGGACAGAGAAAGAGAGAAATGGTCTTAACTGCAAGCCATCTCTCCAGCCCAGTTATTATGTTTTTTATTTTATTTATTGATTTGCATGTGTGTATGGGCTCCTAGGGTTCTGCCCGGTTTACATAGTGCTGGGAATCAACCCTGGTCTCCAGGCTTGCAAGATGGCACCTTAACTCCTGAGCCATCTCCCAGCCACTATGCTTTATGTTTTGCTATACTTTCTACCATGTCCATCAAAATCCCAAACAGGGCTGGAGAGATTGTGCAGTGGTTAAGATGCTTGGTTCGCAAAGCCTAAGGACCCAGGTTTGATTCACCAGAGCTCCATGTAAGCCACATGCACTCATGGCACATGTATCTGGGAGTCACTTTATAGTGGCTAGAGGCCCTGGGGGGCACCCCTTCTTTTTCGGGCCCTTGTTCATAAATAAATTTTAAAAACTAAAAAAGAAAAGTAAAACCCAAACAGTTGGAAATAAATAATTTGCCTGTGTAAATACAGAATATTACCTTCTTAGAGAGTTCTTGATTTTGTTTTGCATCTTTTTCTGTGTACATACATTTTTGTTATAAATGGTTAGTAGAAACAAAAATATTCTGAAAAATTTTGATGCCTAGGAATGTAAACAGTTCAGATTAGTTTTATTTTTAGGTATTTCCAATTGAAAAATCTGCAGCTAGATTATCTTTGTGATTTATCTGTGATGGATAGAGCAAGGTATCCTCCTGAAAGTCCATAGAGATTACTGAATTGAGAATCTAGTTGCCTGAATTACAAGCCAAGTCCATCAGTTCATTCACCTGAGCCATGTTAAATAGCCATCCCGTGTCAGACACATTATTTCACCCCATTGCATCTTTATTCTCACCTAAAAAGTGGTTAATAGGTTTGTAATGATTAGTTGAAAATAACAAATACGAAAGCCTTGGATAATGTATGATGTGTCATCTAAAGCTTAATAATAAAGTTATTTATCATATTTAATATACTTTATTACTGTGTGAGACCCAAGAGCTGAATAATTGATAATACATCCATGAAGAACTAGAAAATGTACTAAATTTTTAAAAAAGTATTACAGACTGTTGGAGAGAGAAACAAGGGTTAGTTTACTTTGCAGAATGATTTCAAAGAGGATTTGACTTGTAGACAGAATCTTATAAAAGTTTTTGAAAAGTGGTCCATAGCATCCCACTCTCCTTGTAAATATTACCTGAAATTTTCTCTTGTACTTGCTGTATGTCTTTTACAGTATAGTGCACATACACTATCAGTACTTAAATTATAAATAGATAAGGTAGAATGGAAAATACCCTTTTTGTTTTTATTTGGCAGGATTCAGGTTTAAAAATAAATTTTGTTTAGTATTTTATTATTATTATTTTAATTTTTCGGTAGAGTCTCAGTCTAGTCCAGCTGATGTAGAATTTACTATGTTGTCTTAGGCTGGCCTCAAACTCACAGCAATCTTCTTACCTCCAGCTTCTCCAGTGCTAGGATTAAAGGTGTGCACCACCTGCCCAGCCTCTACTATCTTCTTAAACAATTAACTCTAGGATTGCTCTGCAATCTAGAAAAGTCATTTGGCTGTGTAGAAAGCTCAAACTTGAGCCTTCCTGGTGGGACACACCTTAATCTCAGCACTTTGGGAGGTAGAGTTTGGAGCATCACTGTGAGTTCCAAGGCAGCCTGGACTACAGGGAGACCCTGTCTTGGAAAAAAACAAAAACAAAAAAAAAAAAACAAAAAAAGAGGGAAAAGCCCCAAACTCATAATTTTAAAACTTGAGAGCTGGGCATGATGGCACTTACCTTTAATACCAGCATTGATTAAATACCATGAAGAGGTAGGGTGAGTTCAAATCCAGCTGGTTCCAGCAGACTTCCAGGTCATCCTGGGAAAGTTAAGACCCTACCTCAAAAAAAAAAAAAAAAAAAGAAAAGAAAAAAGCTTGAGTTTTAATTCCCTTTTGTTAGTTTGTACAGCATTGGATGTCTTGGTTTTTGAGGTTGGTCTCACTCTGGTCAGGCTGACCTGGAATTAACTGTAGTCTCAGGGTGGCCTCGGAACTCTCAGCAATCCTCCTACCTCTGCCTCCGAGTGCTGGATTAAAGGCATGCTCCTACCCCAGGCGGATGTCTTGTTTTTATTTTTATTTTAGTTATTTACTTTGAGAGAAAGGGAGAATGGGTGCACCAGGGCCTCCAGCTGCTGCAGCAGACAGAATTCAGATCATGCACCACCTTGTGCATCTGGATTATGTGGGTCTTGGGGATTGAACCTGGTCCTTGGCTTTCTAGGCAAGGGCCTTAACCACTAAACCATCTCTCCAGCCCCTTGTTTTTGTTTTTGCTTTTCAGTATATAAAATAATGTGAAATTTGAATTATATCAGTGGGCATTTTAAATCTTATAAGAGCCAGGCATGGTGGTGCACTAGGAAGCTGAGTTGAGTCTAGATGGTGGCTACAGAGTGACTTCCAGGTTAACCCGGGATACAATGAGACGCTTGCTTGGAAACAAAACAAATCTTATAAAAGTGAGTGCTCTTGAAATACTTCAGAAAATGATTTTGCTTTTATTTGTTTCAGCAAGCAGTCAACCTGCTTAGAGTTCAGACTGTGGGGTTGCAGAGCCAGTTCCAGTTTAGTTTCAAAACCTTGATATTCTTTTTGGTTTTGGAGATAGGGTCGCTCTAGGCCAGGGCTGACCTGGAACTCACTCTGTAGTCTCAGGCTGGCCTTAAACTCACAGCGATCCTCCTGCCTCTGTTTCTGCTGCTGATTAATGCATCCACACCTGGCAGCTTTGTATTCTTGATATGGTAGTAAATCCCAGCTGAAATTTCAGCATTGGGGAGGCTGAAGCAGGAGAATGGGAATTTTAGCCAGGAAGGACTTGTCTTAAGAAAAAGTGGGGCTGGAGAGATGGCTTAGGCGGTTAACACTCTGCCTATGAAGCCTAAGAACCCTGGTTCGAGGCTTCGATTCTCCAGGACCCACGCAAGCCAGATGCACAAGGGGGTGCATGCATCTGAGTTCGTTTGCAGTGGCTGGAGGCCCTGGCGCACCCATTCTCTCTCCTCTCTCTCTCTCTACCTGCCTATTTCCTGTATCTCTCTCTCTCTCTCTCTCTCAAATAAACAAATAAATAATTTTAAAAAAAAAGAAAAGAAAAGTGGGGAGGAAGGCTGTAGAGATGGCTTATAGTTAAGGTGCTTGCCTGCAAAACCAAAGGACCCAGGTTCAAAACCCCAGGACTCACATAAGCCACATTACAAGGGGCGCACAAATCTGGAGTTCGTTTGCAGTGGATGGAGGCTCTGGGCGTGTCCATTCTCTCTTTCCTACCTGCCTATTTCTGTCTCTGTCTCTATCTCAAATAAGTAAAAATAAAATATTAAAAAAAAAAAGAAGCCGGCATGGTGGCACACGCCTTTAATCTCAGCACTCGGGAGGCAGAGGTAGGAGGATCGTCGAGAGTTTGAGGCCACCCTGAGACTACATGGTTAATTCAGGTCAGCCTGGACCAAGAAACTCACCTGAAACCAAAAAAAAAAAAAAAAGAAAGAAAGAAAGAAAGAAAGAAAGAAAGAAGCCCCCCATGAGGGAAGAGGGCAGAGCTCTAAGTAAAAAGAAAATGTACTGCTGTCTGGGTACTAGCCTCAAAGTTACTTTATCTTGATGTAGAGCTAAGGGGAAAAAATACCATGTTTTGGCTGGAGAAATGGCTTAGTGGTTAAGGCGTTTGCCTGCAAAGCCAAAGGATGCCAGTTCAATTCTCCAGGGACTCCACATAAGCCAGATGCATGAGGGGCACATGCATCTGGAGTTCATTTTGCAATGGGTAGAGGCCCTGGCGTGCCCATTCTCTCTCTGTCTGCCTCTCTTCTCTCTCTGCTTGCAAATAAATGAATAAATAAATAAATAAAAGTTAAAAATATTTTAAAAAATGCAAGTTTCTCCCTCTCATCATCTTTCTGGTACTCTGCTAGGGGAATATCTCTTGAGGCGTCTTTTTCTGTTTCCACCCGTTACTCAGTTATGGATTGGCTTAAGTCTAAACTTGGATACCTCAAGTTATTTATTTTTTTTTGTTTTTTTTTCTTTTGCTTTTTCAAGGTAGGGTTTCCTCTGGGCCTGGCTGACCTTGAATTCACTATGTAGTCTCAGGGTGACCCAGAGCTCATGGCAATTCTCCTACCTCTGCCTCCCGAGTGCTGGGATTAAGGTGTGTGCCACCGCGCCCAGCTACCTCAAGTATTAACCTGGGATATTTGGGGAGGAAAGGGTGATCAGAAAACTCACTGATCCTTGAGGTTTTGCTTTTTTGCTTCCCAATGTGCTTTGTTCTACTTTCAAGTGTCCTCCTTTTTAATTTTTGTTTTTGTTTTCGGGAGGTCTCACTCTAGCTCAGGATCATGAGATCCTCAAGTGATTACAGTAATGAGCAGCACTGCTTTAGATGATTCTAGAATGTGTATTCTTCAGTAACACTGACTTACATGATTTTGTCAAAGTGTATGTGGGAAAAAATGTAATATGCTCTATATTAACTCATTCAATGCAAACTGAGCTAGCTGTCCTTGTTTTCTGGTTTCTTGGTAAAGATGCCTGTCATTAGAACTACAGCTTCACCTTTGGCTTCAATTCAAATTATTGCCCTGAAGCCAAAGGCATCCTGCAGGGTTCAGCTTTGAGGAGGAGGAGGAGGATGATTTACTTATTTATTTGAAAGAGGCAGACAGAGTGAGTATGGGACCAGGGCCTCTACCACTGCAGACCTAACTCAGATGCCTATGCCACTTAATGCAGATGACTTTATGTAGGTACTGGGAATTGACTGGCCATCAGGCTTTACATAGGAAATGCCTTAACCTCTGACCATCTCCCCACAGATGTTCAGCTTGGATTTATACCATATATAATCTTTAGTGGACATCCATTCCATACTTCATGAAAGGAGGTTCTAATTTTCTAAACTCATTCTTTTTATCTGGTTCTCCTAAGACCACAAATTCCAAATCATCTTGGTTTTTGTTGTTGTTTTAAAGATTTTATTTTTATTTATTTATTTTTGGGGGTTTTCAGAGTTGGGTTTCCACTCCCTGAGTCAAGGCTGACCTGGAATTCACTCTGTAATCTCAGGATAGCCTTGAACTCATTGATCCTCCTACCTCTTTCTCCCAAGTGCTGGGATTATAGGTGTGAGCCATCACGTCTGTGAAATTATTTTTGTAAACTTTTTAATTGATGCTTCCATAATTATAGATAATAAATCGCTGGAATTCTCTCCCTTCACAATCATTCCTCATCACTATCCCTCCCCCATCTCAATCAATCTCTTTTATTTTGATGTCATCCTCTTTTCCTCCCCTATTATGAGGTCTTGTGTAGTAGTAGCAGCATTGTGAGGTCATGGATATCCAGGCCATCTTGTGTTCTGGAAGACTGCATTATAAGCAGTCCTACCCTTCCTTTGGGTCTTACATTGTTTCTGCACCTCTTCTGCATTTGACCTTGAACTTTGGAGGGTGTGATAGAGATGTTTCAGTGCTAAACAATCCTCTGTCTCTTCTCTCTCAGCATTGTGGTACCTGGTTGAGTCATCCAGACATGAAAAGAGTAGCTTCCTCTAACCCAAAATGAGAGTAGCATTACTATATGAGTGTGGAACATTAAGAGAAGTGCTTACTGGGCAGTTTGATAGCATAATATACTCATCTGGCCAAAGACCATCAGGTGTTACACCTCTAGGGCTCATGATTTCCCGTCATAGGTTGTTCAGTATCAGGTATGTATT
Source organism: Orientallactaga sibirica (assembly GCA_036365145.1). Lineage (NCBI taxonomy): Eukaryota > Metazoa > Chordata > Mammalia > Rodentia > Dipodidae > Orientallactaga > Orientallactaga sibirica. Next base: position 12,830 of record JAEOAD010001527.1, on the reverse strand, counting down.
CTCCAGAGGAGTGGGCCTCCAGTCAATTGATAAGCAGTTGTTTTCCCCCCAACAGACATGTCACTATTGTACCCATTGGCTCATTTATCCTGGCTGTTAGCCCCAATTATTAAGGACAGAAGATTTATTTATTTATTTGTTTGTTTGCAAGCAGAAAAGAGAGAGGAGAGAGGCAGACAGAGCGAGAATGGGCATGCCAGGGCCTCTAGCCACTGCAGGCAAACTCCAGATGCATGTGCCCCTTGTGCATCTGGCTTACATGGGTCCTGGAATTGAACCTGGGTCCTTTGGCTTCACGGCAAATGCTCAACGACCACTAAGCCATTTCTCCAGCCCAGAGGAATTTAATTACATAATCAGAAACTGTTTGAATGAGTTTTTCTTCCCTGCTCAAGACAGAATATTGCCCCCTTTGATTTTTCTATGTGTTGCTATCAGAAAGAGGCTAGGGCTGGAGAGAGCTCAGCAGTTAAGGCACTTGCCTGCAAAGCCAAATGACCTTGGTTTGATTCCCCATGTAAGCCAGATGCACAAAGGTGGCACATGCGTCTGAAGTTGTTTGTAGCAGCTGGAGGCCCTGGTGCGCCCATTCTCTCTCTCTCTGTCTCTTGCTCTCTCAAATAAATAAATTACAGTATTTTTAAGAAGAAAGCGGTGGCTTAGGTGTTAAACATTTCTTTCCTCCTCTGTCATTGATTGCTGTGATCAAGTACTGACAAAAAGCAACTTCAGACAAAAGGGTTTACTTAGTTTACAGTTGCAGGATACAGTTCATCACTGGGAAGGCATGGTGGCAGGAGGTTTGATGCAGCAAGTCACTTGAACTGCAGTCACAAAGCAGAGAGGCGAGTGCTTGTGCTTAGGTAGCTCTTTTTATAAAGTCTAGGACATCAGCACTTGGAACAGTGCTGCCCATATTTAGTGTGGAGTCTTCCCACTTCAAATGAATCTTGGAAATCCTTCACAAACAAACCCAGAGATATGTTTCCATAATGATTCTAAGACCTGTCAAATTGACAACCAATATCAACTATCCCAATCTTTTTTCAAATTGTGTTTTCCACTTTACTATATAAGAACAGTAAAGCAGTTGATGAGAAAATGTCTTAGTTCTAATATACTAGATATTAGGCCACATTTCACAGCATTTATCACCTATCACCACTAAACTTACATGGAGCTGCTACCATTGTTTATATTAACATGTCAGGTCAGTGGTTTGTTCTAAGAGTATTTGGTTGCACACCTCAAGCACTGTAGTGCTTATATTTAAGAAAAAGCTATTAAGCCAGGCATGGTGGCACATGCCTTTAATCCCAACACTTGGGAGGCAGAAGTAAAGAGGATCACTGTAAGTTCAGGAGCAAGCCACAATTACGCAGTGATTTCCATGTCAGCCTGGGGCTAGAGTGAGACCCTTCCATGAAAAACAAAAAGAAAAAGAAAAACCTAGGAATTAGGGCGGGCGTGGTGGTGCGCCTTTAATCTCAGACCTCGGGAGGCAGAGAGGTAGGAGGATCACCATGAGTTGAGGCCACCTGAGACTATAGATGATAATTCCAGGTCAGCCTGGACTGGAGGAGTATTCCACTAAAAAAAAAAAAAAAAAAAAAAACCCTAGGAAATTAGGAATACTTACTGTGATCAATAAGGTTTTTGTTTGTTTGTTTGTTTTAGAGGTAGGGTCTCTCTCTAGATTCAGGCTGACCTGAATTAACTATGAATCTCAGGTGGGGTCAAACTGATAGTGATCCTCTGCCTCACAAATGCTGAAGATAGTGTGCATCCTACCCATGCTTGGCTTAAAAAAAATTTTTTTAAAATTTATTTAAGCCAACGCATGAGATGCACACCTTAATCCCAGCACCGGGAGGCAGAGGTAGGAGGATCTCCATTGAGATCAAGTCCACTCTGAAACTAATAAAAAGGTTAGCCTGGGCTATAGCAAGACCCTACATTGAAAAAACCAGAAAAATAAAGTAAAGCAAAATGAGGATACTTGTTGGTATGAGAAATTGGAAATGGATGGAATGAGTGTGGCAAATATAGAAAACTGACGCTTCCAAAATTGAAAGTAAAAATAACTTGTGTTAAGCAGCTTTTCAATGTTATGAAAAAATACTTGAGAAGCCAGGTGTGTGGCACACCTTTAATTCATATAGTGAATTCCAGGTCAACCTGAGCTAGGGTGAGACCCAAATCAAAAACAAAAACAAAACAAACCTGAGAAAACAATTTAAGACACCAGACATTTTTTTTTTTTTAGATTTTATTTATTGATTGATTTATGTGAGAGAAAGATGCATAGTGAGGCAGAGAGAGACAGACAGAATGGGTGTGCATCTGGCTTATGTCGGGAGTCAAACCTGGGTCCTTAGGCTTTGCATGCAAGCACCGCAAATCGCTAGCCATTTCTTTAGCCTCAGACATTTATTTTTGACTCAATTTCAGCCCATGGTTCTTGCTCTGTGTTTCTTAGTGTGTGGTATAAAGATGAAGTATCTTGGCATAAGGGCATTGATGAGCAGAGTTGTTCATGACATGAAAGTTGGTATGCAGAGAAGGCAGGAAGGGGAAGGTTCCAGGTGACCCTAATATACCTTTCTCCCAGTGACTTACATTCTTCAACAGTCCTCATTTCCTACTACCATACTCCAGCTATGAACTAGCATTCCATGATCCAGTCTCCTCTGTATAATGTGGCACCAGTTGGGACCAAGCCTTCCACATAAGAGCCTTTTGTGCAGGGACACTTCATACTTAGTTGTGGGCATATAATCCAGCAGTCTCACTCAAGCATTTATCACAAATAACTAATATCAGGATTTAAATAAATTACACTCTGTGTTCTTTCAGGACCCGTCATAGTACCCAGCATGTGGAAATAACCTGAATGTTTATCAGATGAATGGATAAAATTTATGCACACACAAATAGAATACTAGCCAGTCTTTTAAAATTCTGTCATTGGCATGCATGCATCTTGAAAACATACTAAGTGAAAAATAAGCCAGTCACAGAAAGACAAGTAATAAAATATCCACAAAAGAGTCACTTAGGTTTTGATTGGTGTGATAACATTAATGGAGAAAGGTTATCGCGCGATTAATAAATATAAAATGAAAGAACAATAAGTTATATAATGGTCATCACACAGTTCATGAATGAGTAGTCATATGTAAAATTTCAAGAGAAAGCATCAAGTAGATATCGCAAGATACTGCCACCACAATATCATCCCAGTTACTTTAGCAACATCTAAGCTTGATGCAAAAAGCATGTCCGAATGGTCAGAATAACAGTCTATGTAAGAATTAGTCTTTCTCCATTGTCATTGTCAGCCCTCAAATGCCACAGTTGGTGATTTTCTGCCTGCCTTAGGAGTGGCAGGTATAAGAGCAGAGCAGAGGAGAATGCAAAAACCCAGTCATGAACAAACTACAGCCACAGCTCTCAAAGTAATAATGCGCCTGTGTCATTTTTCATCACAAACGGACTGATAGAGAGAATCCACAGAGAGAAACGTGGGACCTGGAGATAGGAACTGGAGATTGGAACCAGCGTTCTTGGAAACAGCAGGCAGGCCTCCAAGCCCAATAAAATGATACAACGTGGATTAAAAGAATAAAACTTGTAAATTTTAAATACAGTAAAAGATTCATCGAGGCTGAGCAGTGGCACATGCCTTTAGCCACGACACTTAGGAGAGCAGAGATAGGATGGCCATAAGTTCGAGGACACCCTGGCTACATAGTGAATTCCAGGTCAACCTGGTCCAGAGTGAGACCCTACCTTCAAAACAAAACAACAACAAAAAGAAATGATGGGTTTTGTTTGATAAATAATTTGTAATTGTAGTTTAAGATTTGGCAAACTTAAAAATAATGTAGCCAGTTTTGAAATAAAGGTAGAAAAGTACTGAATTTATTTCCCTACTCTGAAAGCCATTACAAATTTTGGAGCTAATTGACATAACTTTGTAAGAAATGTAAGTCTGACACCTAGTAGCCAATTCACATTATTTGAGCGATCTTAGTGATCTTTAAGAGCTCAAAAATAAGTAGTTTGCTAGGCAGTACTGAATGTATCTATTAAATATGAGAATTTTTCCATAAAAAAAAATGATAATCAAATCTCAAGTACTTTTAAAATTTTAATTAATAATTAATATTGGCTTGAGAGAGACAAGAGAGAGACAGTAGAGGAGAGTGAGATAGATAGAGATGGCGTGCCAGCAGTCTCCTCAGCTGCTGAATGAAAATCCAGATGTGCGCCAGGTCAAGGCGGCATTGCGCCTTGCAATCACTTTACATCTGGCTGCACGACCTGGAGATTGGAACTGGTTCTTAGGCTTAGCAGGCAGGCGCTAACTGCCATCTCTCCAGCCCCCTCAAGTACTTTTTATTTACTGCATATCATGAGATTTGAATTAATGTGAATACATGGTAATGTACATCTTCCTTACAGGGTGTTAGTAAAATGGCCTTTTGCGTCATTTAATTGAGTTCACATATACAGCAAAATTAATGATACAAGGAGAAGAAGAAGCCAATGATGTGTGGAAAGCAGCAGAGTTTCTACAAATGCTAGAAGCTATCAAAGCCCTGAAGTCAGGTAATTATTTACTGAGGTGCAGACAGGCATTTTTAAGGCATTTAGTGTCCATACCAATCAAGACTGTAAAGTATGTGTCATGTCATTGAGTAGGATTCTGAAATTCAAAACATTAGGTTCTGTAACCGGGCGTGGTGGCACACCTTAATCCCAGCACTGGAGGGAGAGTGAGGTAGGAGGATGGCGAGAGTTCGAGGGCCACCCTGAGACTACATAGAAGCATTCCAGGTCAGCCCTGGACCAGAGTGAGACCCTACCATAAAAACAAAAAAAAAACCAAAAAAAAAAAAAAACCATTAAGGATCTGTAAGTTCTACTGCTGATTATTTTCCGTTTAATTTGGTTTCTCAAATCCTGTACTTCAAGCTTGCAATAACATCTCTGTAAACTAGTAAAATATGAAGTCTCAGACAGGGTCTCTAAGGGAGATCTCTGGGCCCTGTAAACTGTTTTTGTTGGATTCAATTGTCAACCACTTGTACCAAGCCATGTTTTACAGAGTTTGGCTTACAGAGGCTAATCATAAATAGATAAATAGTCCAGCTGAGAATGAACAGAAAGTTGACCAAATTAGGAATTGTTTCTTAAATGCATTCTTTATATACTTGACCATCCATCCTGTATACTTGTTAGATGATCTACAACTAGCTCTGTATTCTAAAGCATCAGTGCAAGGTGAAAGCTGTATACTTTTCATTGTTGTAGAAAGGTAGGCAGATCCATCCATACAGAGAAAAATAAAATATACAAGTGGAGCCGGGCGTGGTGGTGCACGCCTTTAACCCAGCACTCAGGAGGTAGAGGTAGGAGGATCGCTGAGAGTTCTGGCCACCCTGAGACTACATAGTTAATTCCAGGTCAGCCTGGACCAGAGTGAGACCCTACCTCACAAAACCAAAAAAAAAATAAATAAATAAAAAAAATAAAAAAAAAAAATATATATATATACTCACATACATATACACATACATACATACATACACAAGTGGACAAAACCCTCAACATCACATAATTAATAGGAGTAAACTTAGAGGGGCTCTAGAGTCATTCTCTAGGTTAATATCCTAGCTTTGTCACTGTTTGGCCTTAATAAAGTTTGAAATCTGTCAGTGGTTTTATTTGTTGAAGTGGAGGAGAATAGTACTTTCCTCTTCTTCTGTTTTTAAATAGTTAAAACCAGCCCACATTATTTTAATTTTAAATATTTTATTATTTATTTATTTATTTGAGAGAGAGAGATACAGAAATAGATAGGTTGAGAGAGAAAGAGAGAGAATGGAGTGCCCAGGGCCTCCAGCCACTGCAAGCGAACTCCCATGATGCACCCTTGCATCTGCATCTGACATGGGTCTGGAGAATCATCCAAACCGGGGTCCTTCAGCTTCATAGGCAAGCGTTTAACCGCTAAGCCATCTCTCCAGCCCTTCTTTAAAAAAAATTTTCTGGATGGAGATTAGTGGTCTAAAAGTGGAATGGGGAGGGGAGGGAAATATCATTTTTTTGCATGTAAGTATAAAAGGTGTCAATAAAAATAATAAAAAGAAAAAATTATGAACATTTGAAAAAATATTTTATTTGAGAGAGAGAAGAAGGCAGATGGAAAGAAATGGGCACACCAGGGCATGTAGCTACTGCAAATGAACTCCAGACACATGTACCACCTTTATGCATCTGGCTTATGGGTGTTGTTGGGATCAACTTAGGTCTTTGGGCTTCACAGGCAAGTGCCTTAACCACTAAGCCATCTCTCAATCAGAGAATGGTACTTTGTATATAAAATGTCGTGTGAAGGTTAAATGAATTAGCAGATTCAAAGTGCCTATAGTAGGATCTGGCATGTAATACTCTATAGCAAGTAATTACTTCCTGGTACTGTATGTGGGTCCTTCCTTATTTTTTTTTAAAGGATGACCACCAATATAGATCACTGGAATGACACCAAAGCAGTTTGATAAGTCATTTCCTAGGGAACATTGATGTGACTTAGTCAAAATAGACACTTGAGAATAACTGTAGAAATATTAAACTATAATAGTTCATAAGTACAGTTGGAGATTTAAGTTTTCTGATAAGAACTTGGCATATGTAGTCTCTCTCTCTTTTCTTTTTGGTTTTCAAGGTAGGGTCTTGCCTGGCCCAGGCTGTCCTGGAATCACTGTGTTGTCTCAGGGTGACCTCGGACTCAGAGACTATCCTCCTACCTCTGCCTCCTGGAGGTGCTTGGATTAAAGGCGTGTGCCACTATGCCCAGCCCTGTATTTTCCTCTTTGTATCAAGCCTTGGTACATAGCTGGTGTGCAGTAAACATCTGTGAGTGATAGATGGATGCATGTGCCAGAGACTATCAAATAAGTATTCTTTAGCAGAGAGAGGCTGAACTGGGTAGCAAAATGGGGTGTGCTGAAGAATCTGTTTCTGATGAGACAATCCCTTAAAATGGAGTGCAAATTAAAAATGTATATAAATGGAGCAGTTTTAGATTTATGATTAATTCTTCTGAGAACCTTCTGAAAAATGTCTTGTGTGCCAGGTGTGGTAGCGCATGCCTTTAATCCCAGCACTCAGGAGGCAGAGATAGGGAGGATTGCTGTGAGTTCAAGGCCACCCTGGGGACTACATAGTGAATTCAGGTCAGCCTGGGCTAGAGTGAGACCCTGAGACCCTACCCTCAAAAAACAAACAAAAAAAAAAAAAAAAAAAAAAAAAAAGTTTTGTGTGACCTCTTTTGTTGCTGTGGTCATGGATAGCACCTGACTATTGGGAAAAGTCTGGACAACAAACTGAGACAAACTGGTAACAATAATATAGGTTGGATTTGGGAAGCATTTAAATAGTTTCCATGTACAGTCAGAAAAAGGTAAGTAAAAATCAGGTATAGTTTTATAGCCAATTTAAGACTTTTTAGAAAATTATTATGTTTTTTTTAGATTTTAAAATTTTTTAATTTATTTGAGAGAGAAAGAGGCACCCCAGGGCCTCTAGCCACGACGAACAAATTTCAGATGCATGCTACCACCTAGTGCATATGGCTTTATGTGGGTACTGAAGAATAGAATCTGGGTTCTTAGGCTCCTTAGGCTTTGTAGGCAAGTGCCTTAATTGCTGAGCTATCTCTCCAGATCAAAAATCAATTGTAAGACTGAGATCAGCTGGTGTGGTGGCTTATGCCTTTAATCCCAGCACACTTGGGAGGCAGGGGTAGGAGGATTGCAGAAGTTCAAGGCCACCCGAGACTACATAGTGAGTCAGAAGTCAGCATGAGCTAGAAGTGAGGCTCCTTTGAAAACAACAACAACAAAATAATGATAATAATAAGACTGAGATATTTATGGTAATTAGTCATCAGTGATTTTCAATATAAATATTGCCAACATGTTGGAATTGTTTTATTGAACAAGATAGACTTACATATACTCTAAGGGTTCCTTTGGAAAGGAAGGCAGCAGTATTTACATATTTATTATTTAATAGTACACTGTCTATGAGACAGGTAGAGGATCTAAATTTTTCAGTGTAAAAGCTATATTTCACTGTTTTGTTGCATGGCATTTGAAGTGGTAATCACTGCTTTAGAGTTAACAGTGCCTTGGGAAGTAAATATTTCAAAGGATGAGTTTTGAATCAAACCTCCAAATATTTTAGATCTTATTTATTTATTTATTTGCAAGCAAGAGAGAGAGAGGAGAGAAGAGACAGAGAATGGGCATGCCAGGGCCTTTTGCCATTGCAAAGGGACTTCAGAAGCATGTGCCACTTTGTACATCTGGCTTATGTGGGTACTGAAGAATCAAACCTGTTTCCTTAGGTTCATTGCAGAGCGCCTTACCTGCTCACGCCATCCCTCCGGCCTAAGATCTTTCTTTAATATGTGTAAATCACTAGAAACAATGACTGTCACATAGTAGTATGCATATGCTCTATCTTTTTCTGTTTATTGCTGATCTTACCATCTTTCTGGTCTTGGTCCATGGCCAGCTTGTTCCCAACAGGTTGGCTTAGGTACTTTTGTCTCTACATTCTCTGTTTAAACAATAATCATACTGCTTTTTCACATTAGACTTAAAACCTCTTTGGAGCATTTTCCCCCTTAGGAAGTGTCTTCACTCTGGCCCAGGCTGACCTAGATTCACTAACTATGTCTCAGGCCAATTCATGGTTATCCTTCCACCTCTGCCTTCCAAATGCTGGGATTCAAGTGCACCACCATGCCTGGCTTAGGCTAAACCCTTTTGATGCAGGATCTATGCATCTGAGGTATTTGGACAAGTTTGGAAAGCTACCATGAAAGTTCTCTTTGGGTTGTTTGTGAGGCTTCTTCCTTTCCTTTTCTATGTTGTAAATCCCTTTGCATTGCCATTCAGTTCTGAATACACATTGGCTTAACCCACTCAGCAAAACAAAAGCTTTCTGAGAGAGACCACCTCAAAAGCAACAGACAAAAAATATCATGTCTAAGAATGTTTAGGACAGGATCCTAGATTTTCAATTAGGTTTGTATAAGCTTCCCATCCTTTTTGTCGTCATCATTACTCAGGAAACAGCTGAGAAGAGATGATCCCCTTGTGGGGACAAGTGAACTTGATGATCAGCCTTTTTTTTGAGTCACTGAGAACATTATTACAATACTCTGTAAATTGATCTCTATGGGTGGTAAGAAGCATGAGAGATCCATCCATACCTTGACTATTATCCACTTACTGCATGGTTTTTTTTTTGTTTGTTTGTTTTTCGTTTTTCGAGGTAGGGTCTCACTCTAGCTCAGGCTGACCTGGAATTCACTATGTAGTCTCAGGGTGGCCTCGAACTCATGGCGATCCTCCTACCTCTGCCTCCCGTGTGCTGGGATTAAAGGCGTGCGCCACCACGCCCGGCTTTTACTGCATGGTTTTGAGACCAGTCTCAAATAGCAAATGGCCCAGAAAGCTGAAACATAATGATGTAAATTGTTTTCATGAACCACAGATAATCCTGAGATTGGGTGAAAGGACCAGTGTCAATCAGTAAATAAGAATTGTACGACATTCTGTGTGATTCAGCTCCTACTGATAGGCAAACAGACTTTGAGTAGGTATCAGAAAATGAAGTACGCAGTGTCAAATTTCTACATCAGAAATATAGGGGCATTGACTTTGAGACTGGTTTATAATGATGGATGGTATAGGCACATCTGGAATAGTGTCGGATCTAGGCATCAGTGGTGGCAGCCTGAGCTATGAAGGTTAAGTGCTTTTTCCTCCTATAATTGTAGTGAGTGTCTTCAATACACCATCTTTTAAGTTAGCAGACAAAACGGACCATTGGCAATAGCTAATGTCAGTAAAAACATCAAGACAGGGCTGGAGACATGGCTCAGCAGTTAAAGTGCTTGCCTGAAAAGCCAAATGACCTGGGTTCAATTCCCACTACCTGTATAAGCCAGGGTGCACAGTGGCACATGCCATCTGAGTTTACAATGGCTGAAGGCCTTGGCATATATCATTCTCTCCCCCCATCTCTGTTTGCAAATAAGTAAATACTTAAAACAAAATAGTAAGATAATCAGGAGAAATGATGCTTTCAGAGCTGCGAAGGAGAGCTAGACTTCTGAGCAAAGCTGCTGTGCCCACTTTAGTTTCATAGCTGGTGTTGAGGCTGAACACTTACAGCAGCCCAAACACTGTCATTGACTGGAGTTTCAGCTGGGCCAAACCATCAGTGGTTCATAGACCTGTGATGGCTTTCCCTTGTGCAGCATAGTAGTGGAAAGCTACTGCTTTTCTAGTAAACCTAAGAGGACAACTACTTTTTTCTGAAATGAGGCCATTTCTTTTTGTTTTGTTTTGTTTTTGACACATAGGGCTTCACTGCTAGCCCAGGCTGACTGGTATTCACTATGTAGTCTCAGGGTGGCTTCAAACTCCCAGTAATTCTACAGCTGCCTTTTGAGTGCTAGAATTAAAGGCATGTTCCACCACACCAGCTGAAGGCATTTCTTTTTGATAAGTAATACTTGCTGGGGTCTTCCCACCTTATTAGTGTGAAGTCAGAGTTGATAGATGCACAAAATGGGAATGGCAGACCAGAATCAGTTTAAACCACGTGACAGGCAACAGATAATTGACTTTCATCGGGGTGGAGGGTGGTACAGGCTGTACATTATATTTGTTGAGACAATCAAAACTCAAAGACTAGCTTTTAAATAGAAATTGCCTCCATTTTCCAGAAGTGCTAATTGTACAAGCATTTGGAGGAGAGGGTGGACCTGTCACTAAAGATTTTTCATGTTTCTAAAAATTTAATAGATGTAGTTTTTACATTTTAAAAAATATTTTTATTTATTTGCAAGTGGGGAGGGGATTAGGCATGCCCAGGACCTCTTGCTACTAAAGTGAACTCCAGATGCCTATGCTACTTTTGCATCTGCCTTTATGTGGGTGATGAGGAGCCAAACCTGTGCTATCAGGCTTTACAAACAGTGGCCTTTAACCACAGAGCCACCTCTCCAGCCCAGTGGTTTTTCTTAATTTTTTTATTGATAACTTCCATAATTATAGACAATAAACCATAAAGATGTTTCAGTGGTCAGCACTCTTCTGTCACTTCTTGTCAGCATTGTGGTGACTTTTGAGTCAGCTGCCATCTGAAATGAGAGCTAACCAAAAGTGAGAGTAGCATTAATATATGGGCATGAACATTAAGAGAAGTGTTTACGCCAGGCAGTTTGTGAGCATAATATATGCATTTAGCCAGATACCAGCAGGTGTTACAGCCCTAGGACTCATGACTTTCCTTGTCACAGGTCTTCAGTATAAGGCTTGATTCAGGTGCTCCTCCTGGTCCTCTTGAGGGTTCCACCTTTAACCTAACTTCAGGATATAGGATTGTATGGTACCAGTTCAATTTGGGTTCAGTTTGTGTACCCTTCCCTTCCCCAAGCACTACCTTCCCTATATTGTCCAAGCTTTTGAGATGCTATTCAGGTATGTCAGCAACTCAGGCTGTTCCAGGTTAAAACGCAGGGGACTGAGACCATGTGATGATTATCTTTCTGTGATTGTGTGAGCTCACTTAGAAATGATCTGTTCCAAGTTCGACCATTTTCTACAAATGCCAATATGTCATTTTTTCTTACTGCTGAGGAGAATTCCGTCATGTACATATACTACATCTTGGTTATCCATTCATCAATGATGGGCACTCGGGTTGATTCTAGTTTTTAGTTATTATGAATTGAATTGAGCAGCTTATACACAAGGCTGAGCGAATATCTCTGAATGTGGAGCTTTAGGTAAATAGCCAGTAAGGGGAAGATCAGGGTCTGTTGGTAACTCTATTGTCATCCTTTTCAGGAGTCTCCATATTGCTTTCCATACTGGTTTTACCAGTTTACATTCCACCAACAGTGAATGAGTGTTCCTATTTCTCCACATCCTTGACAACATTTGTAACATTTGTTTTCTTTTTCTCTTTCTTTCTTTCTTTCTTTCTTTTTTTTTTTAAAGTTTTTCAGGAAGGGTTTCACTCTTGTCCAGGTTGACCTGGAATTCACTATGTAGTCTCAGGAGGCCATGAATTCACAGTAATCCTCCTACTCCCACCTCCCAAGTGCTGGGATTAAAGGCGTGCACCACTATTTTGGCTTCATTTAATTAATTAATTTATTTTTTTTTGTTTTGTTGAGGAGGGTCTCACTCTGGCCCAGGCTGACCTGAAATTAACCATGTAGTCTCAGGGTGACTCTGAACTCACAGTGATCCTGCTACCTCTGCCTCCCAAGTATTTGGGATTAAAGGCATGCACCACCATGTCTGGCCCCATTTAATCTTTTAATGTCTGCTATCATTACTGGGGTGAGTGCAAATATATATTATGTATTTATTATATATAAATTATATGTATATATATAAAAATTTTCTTAATTGTGTGTTAGCCATTTGTAATCCTTCCTCTGAGTACTCCTATTCAGTTTTCTGTCTTACTTTTGGAGTGGATTTTTTTTTGATCACTTTTTTTAGAGTTTTTTTTTTTTTGATTCTAGATAATAGGCTTCTGTCAGTGCTATAAATAGTAAAGTATTTCCCCATTCAGTGGGGGTAAATTCATTGGCTCTGCTTTTGTGGTATGTTGTCTGTCTGCAAAACTTTTCAGCTTCATGAGTGGGTACACCTTCCTGGGGAGTCAAGGTTGCCCTGCTTGGATTGACATGACCGAAGGATTGTTTGCCTAAGAACATCCTG
>JAEOAD010002591.1:0-20962 GCA_036365145.1 Orientallactaga sibirica | reverse complement strand
ATTAAATAATCAATATTAATACATAGTGATTAATAATAAAACATTCCTCAAGTTATATTACAAAGTGATGTCTGGGAAGGCATGACTGGAAGTATATTACTCTGTTTTCTTTGGAACAATGGGCACTGTTAAAGGGAAGTTTATGGTAAGCTACCATGCACATCACTCGTCAAGTTTCTGTCTGTCAACTTTTAAATGTCTAGTTCCAAATACAAAAATATATGTGTCTTTTGATCTGGTGTTCATATATCTTTCCTGGAAAGGAAAAGTATAAAAAGAATTGAGGGTTCACACTGTGGCCTTTCTATACATGCTAAATACATCTATATTTGAGTATAATCATTTTAGGAGATATACAACATGTAAACATGTACACACAAAACTAGGCCCATTTGTTACTATAGATCTTTAAATATAGGTCTAATTATTCCATTCCTACCATGCATATTTCTACCTTCGTTGCCTTTTAGAACTCCTAACAATTGAAAATGCATGACATTTCTGTGTACTAATGACATCGGAAAACTATTAAAGAATATAGCTCGATGATAATCTGTGTTTAGTCAGAGTAATGCACAGAATGGAAGTCAGTCAAGGAGCATATTACCACAACTCGACATCTACACACATGGAAATTATCTGCAAGAAATAGCAGGATTAGTGGTGCTTGACTTAGGCTTGATGTTAAGAGAGAGGGGAAGTTGAGGGGCTAACTTCACTTCCCATTTAGGTATGTATATGAAACCACTACAAAAACAGAACACTTAATGATTAATCATCAATATGAAAGTATAGCCATTCAAATATATATATATTTCCTCCTCAAGCCAAACAAGTTTGGGCATTCATTTTAACTCATTAATTAAATGAGTGGAGTAGGATTATAGTTGTATTTTTCAACTGTCAGTCATTTGGATAGCACTTCATTATCTGTATTACTTGTATTAATTTTTATTTCTTTCAATTTTCTTATCTGGATTTTCTCATTGAATTCAATATAATTGTTCTGTTATTTTAACTTGAAACAGTAAAGAAAGAACGTGATAACAAATGATTTCATGTTTCCCAAATATATCCATTTTAAAAACATACGATGTTATACATTTAAGCTATGTGACCTAGATTATTATAATAGCGCCAGTCCAATAAAACTTCATAATGCAAATTAGAACTTCATAATTTTATTTATTTATTCACTACTCATTCATTCATTTATTTGGTTTTTCCAGGTCTCACACTACCCAGCTGACCTGAAATTCACTTGTAGTCTCAGGGTGGCCTTGAAATGAAAGTCATCCTCCTACCTCTTTCTCCTTTAGTGCTAGATTAGCACCACCACGCCCAGCTAAATTATATTTATTTTGAAAAGGAAACAAATGATAGGCATTTCATAATGACGGTTTATTGTATCTGCTTTGGGGTACAATGAAGGCTATGTTAAAATGGATAAGTTTCCTCTCTTCAAATCTGTAATAATATTACCAGTTATATATGCCAATTCTCTAATTTTCTTTAAAATAATATCTTTATTAATTAGCCTGGTTAGAGAAATAACTCTATCTTAAGTGATGAAGAAGTGTGGCTATAGAGTAGAATACAGCAAACACTGCGTGCCAACTAGGTGCACAGCTCTGAGAAAATGATCCTTTAATGTAGAAAGCAGCTGTTTTCAGTAGACACAAAGAGAATAATCCATATGAAATGCAATCATTAATAATCCCAAAACTATGATTGAAATTGAAGAATTTTTAGTATTTATTAAATATGCTTTGAAACACAAATGCAAGTAATTGCTTTCCTGAATTTTTTTCATCTTACCCTTCAATCTTTGTGAAGAAATAGTCCACAATTAGAGAAACTAAAGCTATACTGACCAAGGTGATACATGTTTAAAATGCTAGCACTACGGAGGATGAGGCAGGAGACTGCCCACAGTTCAGCAAGGCCAGTGTGAGCTACAAAGTATCACACCAGTGAAAGAAGCAACACCTTGTCTCAAAATAATAAATAAAATAGATAAACTAAAACAACAAAGCATGCAGAAAGATAGTGGTATTCTAAGTTTTTCTCTGCTATAACTTATTCAGTTATTTTATCTTACAAGACTAACTTCTCTGACACATCTTGGACAGGATTTATGAAATACTGATTCGATCTTGAAATGTCTAAAATAAATATTGACTAATATGATGACCATCACACGAAAAGGCCCTCCAGGTTTTGTGAGTTTGCTCTGGTTTGTTTGTTTGTTTTTTTGCATGTGTTTTTGAATCAGGCTCCACAGAAATTTGGAGTTCATAAGGAAAAACACATGTTCTGCTAGTTAATTCATACCATTATTCAGGAGTAGATACATTCATATAGATGCATGATGTTTTTTGCTTTTGTTCCTCCTACTTCTTTCAAGCTGTTGGAATTTAAGATTTTATTTTATTTATTTATTTTTGTTTGTTTGTTTTTCGAGGTAGGTCTCACTCTGGGCCTAAGATGGCCTGGGAATTACCTATGCAGTCTCAGGTGCCTTGAACTCCACAAGGCATCCTCCTAACTTCCCGCCTCCTGAGTGCTGGTAGGATAAAGGCTGGCGCCACTACGCCTGGCTAAATTTTATTTTAGGTTTTACTAAAAATAAAACTCAGAGTGCTTAAAAACGCAAAAAAATCAAGAGAAATTCCAATGTCTTCATTTTCCTTCGCCTCATTATCTTAACTCATATTAAAGAAGCTGCTTGGAGAAAATTGAGAAGAGGCCAGGTATGGTAGTAGCAGCGCTTTAATCCCAGCAATCGGGAGTGCAGACGAGGAGGATTGCCAAGGAGTTTGATGCCACCCCTGAGAATGTGGCAGTGATTTCCAGGCCAGACTTAAGAGAAGGTGCTTTCCTGAGGATTAAAAGAAACAAAAACATTGAGAGGCCAGAGCTAAAAGAGACTGGACTGTATTTCCCAAACACGCTATGGCAAGCCTTCAAGCCTACTGGTGGACTCCCAAAAACCTAAACCCTGGGCTAGATGAGGGGACTAGGGAGAGGAAGGGTTTGGTCACAAAAATTGGCATGATATGAAAATTGTGCAAAACTACTGGGTGACAGTGTGTGTGTGCCTAGCCCCAGTGGCTGTCCCTGCCTCTGTAGCTGGGGCTGGAGCCCATCTGTCGCCTCTGAGTGGCTGGGGCAAACAGGTGCACATGCAAAATACTCTCAGTGGGTGGGGCTTGTGACTCAGGTCAGCAGGGTCTGGGTGAACTCCCAAGGGCTCAGCCCAGGCTCCCACTGGCCAGCCAAGAGCGACACTCAGGGAAGAACCCAACCCACCTCCTCCTGCAAAAGCAGAGCATGCTTAGCCTTGAATGCAATCCCCTCTTCCTAGGGCTCTTTCCTCCATCACTGTTCACTGGCCAAGCTCTGGTCCAGAGGGGCAAGGGGCACCAGCTTCTGTGTACTCAGGGCAGGACTCAGGGCCTTCACAGGTGCAGTTAGCCGCTGAGTGACCTCGGGGCACGGATGTGGGGTGGAGGCCCTCTGAGACACTCAGCTGGATCACTTGTGAAGAGGGCCAGCTTGAGGCCATTTGGTTTTCAGGAGGGAGGGGGGCCTGTGAGATGAACTTGTCTGGTGACTGCACCTCACATAGAGCAGCAGGAAACAGCAATGGGAGGATGGAGGGAAGTTACCTCTCTATCACAGGTGAAAGCTGGTACTGGGCCAGCTTTGGTGAGCACTGTGCCTAGAAGTTGTGGTGGATTAGGAAGAGGGGAGCAGGAGGGCCAGGCCGGGAGGCGCGCCTGCCCGCGCTGCCTCCCCGCCTGCGCCGTGGCTCTCTCCTCCTGAGGACCGCTTTCCCCCCGCGCCTCCGCGCCTCACCCTCCCCTCCCCAGGCACCTCCGCACACGCGCACAGGGCGGGGGGATGCCCTGCACCCTACAGGACAGGCTGGGACTTGCCCAGCAACCTCAGGGCCTGTGGGCCAAGGAGCATGCCCTGAGGGCGGCCAGGCCTCCCAGCCTACAGCCAGTGTAGGCCTGCCTCCCGCCCAGGACACTGTGGCGTCAGCTCGACTCCACTGGCCAGCCGCCCGCGGGCGTTGACCCGCGGCCTCCTCGGCGGAAACTCGAGGTGCAGAAGCCCCGGCCCAGCGCTGGCTGGGAAGAGCCCCAGGCTTAGTGGGCAAAGGTAGAGTCGGGCCTGAGGCATCCCCACCACACCCAAAAGAAAGGGGGTGGTGTGGCATCGTGGGCTGTGGCACTCAGCTAATACCAACAGCTTGCTCTCGTCAGAAGAGAGCAAGGAGCACGTGAGGAACGCACGCCCGGCGGTGTCTGCAGCCTGAGTGTGGCGCTAGACTAGTCAGTGAGAAAAATAAGGTAAAGGTCTTTCCTGGCCCAACTCTGGCCCAGGGGTAGTAAGGTAGAGAGATGAGGTGAAGGGGCTTGTTCTTGAAATGTCCCCTTTAGATTACTGAGGGACGGTGGAGGGGGCCTCAGCTTCGCCACGCTAGGGAGTTTCAGCCCAGCTTGTAGGATGAGGCCACTGCGCCGCTGTGCGCGGCGTGCGGCTGGTGGCTTTCTCGCCTCTGTCACTGCAAGGGCTTGAGTGTGGTGCAAAATCTGCTCTGGACAGGCGAAACCTGGAGTGTATCCTGAACTCTCTGTTAAAAGTTGCTTTTTTAAGATAACTGAGAGCCAGGCGTAGGCAGCAAGCCTTTAAACCCACACTCTGGAGGCAGAGGTAGGAGGACTGCTTATGAGTTGGAGGCCACCCTGGAGAATGGCATAGTGATTTCCAGGTCAGCCTTGGTAGAGTGGAGACCCTACCTCACAATACAAAAAGATAAGTAAGAAGAGCTGAAATGACTCTGAGTGGTTAAAGGCTCCTTGCTTGTAAAGCCTGTTGGCCTAAGTTGGGTCTCCCAATACCTAGGTAGTCTAAATGCAGTTAGTGTATGTTATATATTTAAAGTTTATTTTAGAGCAAAAGATCTTGCAAAGCTTCCATACGACTTCCTTTCTCTTTCTCTCTACTTCACATAAACTGGTTTTAAAATATCTCAAAAAATGAGGGGACATAAAAGAAGGTTTAGAATAATTTAAAATCTTACTGAAGTTCTATAAATAATTTGAATTTCATTTATCATTATTTTCTATTAGATTTTAGCTATGACTCAAACTTGGTTCTAGACTCACATTTGTTTTATAGTTGCTTTTGGCGAATGTGGTAGTAATATATCTTTAAATTCAAACTGAGTAAGGGGAAAATTTAAATAAAGCTTAGTTTTTAATGATGGGCTTGGTAATGGGATTGTGATTTATTACTTCTCAAAATAATTTTACTATGTTCTCACTGTACAGTTTTCATCAATTCATGAACATTTTGAGCACTGGCTGTGAGAAAGGCATCTTCCAAAAAAATATGACATATATACACGATGGTACCAAGATATTACACTTATTCCTGCATTTAAGAAACAGGAGTATAGCACAGAGTCCTGGGCTGGAAATCTGTGTACAATTAGTTTCTTTATCTCTATAATAAAAGGGCCCAGGCTTACGGTGTGCCGGTATGTTGGAGTTGAGTACACCACCAGTGGCTTGTGGTGGAACACTTGTACTTTGAAATGTACACTCATGTCCTAGCCTTGGTAAGTACCCCTGATTTTCAGGGAAAGATACACTGAAGGCTTTAGCAAGGGCACTTCTTCCCCACAATATTTTTCATCCATGTATCCTATCTACTGCAGAATATATACTTACAGAAATGAGGATCCTTTACAACACTTTTCTAAGAATGCACTGACATCTCTATATTTGTTTGTTATGGAAATAACTGGACTAATCTAATTTATCATCCTCAGTAAAATTCTACAAAACAGGATAAAAATGGATCAGCTCAGTCCATGACTGTGGAGATAAATGTGTACAGGCTATTTCTCAAAAGATGTGTGATAAGTAGTGTTGCTTTAAAAATGTACTGCTCTCGCCCATGTGTGGAGGAGGAAAGGAAGCATTAGTGGAGGATACCCCACTGCTGTCTCCCAAAGTGGAGTGGTGTGTAGCTGTGTGAGGGAGAGCTTGGGTAAATTTCATGCACTCAGGCCTCCCAATGAAGTAGATGTAATACAACTAGCTTACACATGGTGGCGCCCGCCTTTAATCCCAGTGCACTGGGAGGCAGGAGGTAGACTGCCTTGAAACAGGCCGCCCTGAGACTACAGTGAATCCCAGGCCAGCCTGGGACAGATGAGACCTCACTCACAAAACCAAGAGGTGAGAGTGGAGAGAGAGAGGAGAGAGAGAGAGAGAGAGAGGAGATGAAGGCCCCAGCTAAAAACTACTCTGATTCCCACTTGTAAATTCATTTTGCAGGGAAAAAAAGATGAGTAAAATACCTTCTTTTGGAGTTTCAGTGCTCCTACTCTAGTGTGGGTGTCTCTGGAACCCAGCCTCTGTAGTCTCCTAGCCTGACTTCAGCCCTAGAGCTGGTTAGGATCTGAAGGCAGGTACTCTACAAAACCTGCCTCTTGTTTATTGATTTAATCTTTGTCTTTCAAGACAGTGTTAAACTTCCTCTGAGACTGACTTAAAAAAATTTCTGTTCTTAATAAAACTTCTCTGGGAGAGCTAAGTGACGGCTATTGCAAGGTCTATATGCCTGGAGGGGCTGGGAGCAATTATATGGATTTCATTGTCGGAGCCATTTGATGTGGACTTATCTCTGGTTTGACAACACACAAAGATAAGCAGAATGTTTGGCTACTAAGAGGTGACTGTGCTACTGTGCTCAGAATATGGAAATTGAGGATAGCGTCTCCTCTTTATTCCAAAGGCAAAGATTTAACTGTCTGAGATGCGCTTTCTGAGAAATTCTGAAGATTAATGCATTTCTTGCCATTTCAGCACTTTTGTGTTTCTGAGAAGGGAAGTATAAAAACGCTTAAACTAAGTGGGCTAAATTAGGAAATAATTTTACAGCCTCCCAAGTTCATCTTTTGTCTTCTTGCCTTCTTTTTCCTTAATCCTCGACTCCCACTTGTATTATTTGAACTGCTAGTATTCGCAGATTATTTTAAATGAAGATATTGGACCAATGTCTTCTAAAAGTATAGGAATCGTCTCAACTGATCTTGATATTCCTTGATCTTGGCAGTGTAAATTTGGTCAACTACCTAGGGAAACAATAATTGGTGCTTAAAGTTAGTTTCTTTGCTTTTTTTTTGAGAGTTGTCCAGCTTTTAACTTTTTTTTAATATTTATTGACAACAAAAACAT
This sequence comes from Orientallactaga sibirica, assembly GCA_036365145.1. NCBI lineage: Eukaryota > Metazoa > Chordata > Mammalia > Rodentia > Dipodidae > Orientallactaga > Orientallactaga sibirica. The sequence continues at coordinate 13,700 of JAEOAD010002591.1, read as the reverse complement.
ACTTACATACCAAAGGTGCGATTTTCCCTCCCCTCCCCTGCTCCCTTGGTGAACCTCCACTCCATCGCATCCCTCACATTAGTCTCTTTTTAATAAGGGATGTCATCCCTTTATCTTCTACTATGAGGGTCTTATGAGGTATTGCTAGGGCACAGCAAAGGTCATGGGATATCAAGGCCAATTTCTGTCTGGGCAGTTGTACTGTAGGGGAGTCGAATTCTTTCCCCTTTGGCTCTTCCATTCTATCCGCCTCTTCCGCAATGATCCCCTGAGCCTTGAGGGTGTGATAGAGATGTTTCAGTGCTGGGCACTTCTCCATCCCTTCTTCTCAGTACTATGTTGCTCTTTGATCATCCCAAAGGGTCATCGCCATTCATGAGGTAGCAGAAGCTTCTAACCAGAAGTGAGAGTAGCATTAATATGTAATATGAGCATTAAGTGTAGTATTTTCCGGGCAGCTTGGTGGGAATAAAGGGAGGAGTACATTTAGATAAGGGCATGCTTATACCCCCAAGGCTTATGACCTTACCTACCATAGACTTTGCTTAGGTTTTTCAGTACCAGGTATGTATTCCCTCCCGTAGAGAGGCCTCAGTCCAATTATAGAGCAGTTGGTTACCCCAAGAGTGACATGCCACTATTGCACCTGGTTTCAGTCTTTGGGCCTGTCTGGCCAAATTTGAATATTCAGCATCCACTGTTTTCACTGCTGATGACTTCTGTCTCCATACTCTGCATGCAGTGCAGCTTTTTCCAGCTTCAGTTGAATTGGTCTACAGGGAGAAGGCTTTCTGCTCAGCACCAGCTTGCTTTCTTCAGTGACCTTGCCTCAGGCAAGATGTCTTCAGCAATAGGGTCTTACTATCTGTTTCTCAGGGGAAAACTAAGGGCTTTTGGCAAAAGCCTTTTTAATGTTTTGGAGGCTACTGACCTCCTTGGCTAACAACTCACTGGAAGGTATCCTCATCCCAGGTACTGAAAATTTTCTAGCAATAGCCTGTGGCTTCTTAGATGTACCATTATTCAAAAAAGTAGTTTTACATATAAGTCTTATCTAACCTTTTGAAATTAGATTGACCTCTCCTTGCCCTTCTTTTATAAAAGCAGTTTTTGATCAAGAGATGGCATAGTGGTTAAGGTAATTTGGCTACAAAGCCAAAGGTCTCAGGATCTATCCCCTAGTACCTCGTGGAAGCCAGATGCTGGCGGTGCCACGCGGTGCACCTAAGTCATTTGCTGCAGCTTCAAAGACCCTGACATGTCAATTTCTCTCTCTAATGCCTCTTTGTCTCTCTCTCAACAAATAAATTTGGTGAGAAAATTATTTGGGAATAGTTTATTTCTTTTATACATGATGGCTTAATGTGCAAATAACTCCTGTGTAGATCACCTATAAGTATCAATATTCCCAATCTGATTCTATAACCATGGTACTGAGTTCAAAGCCCCATTATATTTTGAGTGTTTGAGGAATAGCGTACCTATAGCCCAGCAATGAACAAATGTAATGGAAACCACATGATCAAAGTACACTAGAAGGTAGAATGAGGCTTAGTTTTTATGAAGGTGCTGTCAACGTACATACTTGTCCTGTCCATAGGCTACCTTAGGTTTTGCATCTCTCCTGTAAGATACTGGAAATTCATAAAACTGGAGAAGTGAAGGTGTCCCTCAGTTTCTCAAGGAATTTCAGCTCTGTTTAAATTCTCATCCTCTGTAACATTCCCTGAGTGGTGCATATTGGGCTGGAGTCTCAAAACTGAGCCAGATTTGGCGGTGAAGTAGGGGACATCACACCCTGTGGTGCTCCAGAAGCCCATGCTTAATGATCCTAGTTTTCATCTGCTATAAAATAAAATGTAACTGTGTTTAGTCCAGATTTTGTTCAGGATAGCATGCTCTGTATGAAAAATAGGTTTAGTTTATATAAAAGATGAACTAATTAATCATCTGCTACAATATGTAATCTAAAAATCAAAATTCACTGAAAGTCTACAAAGCACACAGTATATATCATAAAATGGTCTCCTGTGGCCTGTGGGTTTTAGAAATAGAAGTCTCATTTTCTACTCATATAACAAATATCTCTCCACCTTATCCTAAAAAGAATCAATTTATATCCTTGTCCTCTCCCAAATCATCTCACACAAAGACTAGCAATTGAATGTTTTTGGTTGATTTGTTATTTTCATCTGTTCAATTTAAAGCAGCTGGCACTGATTCACTATTTTCACCTTTCAACTATCTTAATTGTAAAAAAATTATGTGAATAAGTGCCAAACTTATAAAGGTACAATGATCAAACTGTGTGAAATAAGTAATTTCACTTAAAAGATTTGAAATACTTTCTTTATTATTACACCATTTCATGTACTTGGTGTGCTATTCTGTATACCTAGAGATTATTCAATAATTGTACCATGGATAACTACAGCCTCTTGCCTTAGATTTACTTTCTGGGTACTTCAACTCGATGATCTGTTGATGGTATCCATACTTTACATTTCTTCAAGAAAAGTTAACTAAATTTCCCTTCAGTAAAAACTCCATACATCAGTTTGGATCAGGGTGTGGATCATATAGAATATAGTAGCCAAAAATGAGCAAGCTGTAATATAGCCAAACTTAATCATTCCTAATATAATGAGACTGAATTATGCTATAGTGTGTAAAGTTGCATCTAGTCTAGTCATTTGAGTTTGAAGCTAGGGTCTTGCTGGCAGCCTGTAACACTTGGTAAAATTTATCATCATCCTCAACCCATCTCAAACCCACAAAGAACTCTCCTACCTCTTTGTGAAAGGTGTGAATTGTGCCCAAGGATTTATTTTTCATTTTAACGTTGACTGATTAACTGTAAAATGATAATGTAGCCCATGTCTAGACAGTACTTATTGTGCAGAGCTTAAGTGCAATCATGGCTAGTATCTCCATTTCACAGTTCCAGGACTTTGGTTTGTCTGCCTTGTTTTCATGAGTGCCTCTCTCTTTACCTCCAGCCTGGGATCACCACTATGTATTCTCTAGGTGGCCTCAAAGCTGCTGCAAAAAGTCTCATACTCTCACCTGTATAGGGATTAGCAAAGCACATGTCATAGGCCTTACATCTTTCTTTGAGGCATAGATCTAGTTTGATTTTTAAAATTATTTGAACTGGTATTTATTGAGATAATCTCTGAATTGGAATAGCATCCCATGCATTCTCCTCTTCTCCTTTCCCTTGAAACTTACCCATCTTATCTCCCTCTCTCAAATTAGTCTTTCAGTTTGAGATGTCATGATCTTTCCTTCCTATTATATGGCACTGTGAAATCGTATGGCTGCACATCTAGCAATGGTGTCTGAGGAGCATACTGAAGTTGAACTCTACTCTTCCTTGGCTCTTAAGTATTCTTCCAACTTTTCGTAAATACTCAGCCTAGAAGGTGGGCTCTGAGATGCTCTGGTGGCTGTTATACTCCTCTCTGTACTTTCAGCACGTGTGCCTTGAGCTGGGTCCCAAGGGTCGCCACCATCTGAGCAAACAGCGCCTAACTATGCTGAGACAGGTGCTTATATAAGCACATTGTATAAGAGCCATCGGCATTTTGTGATTGGGCTGTATATACATTTAGTGTAACACTAGCAGAGCATTATACTGGTAGGGGCTCATGACTACTCTGTGCCATAGGTTTTAGTATCAGGTGATGTGTATTCCTCCATGGAGGCCCCAGTCCACTAGAGACAGCTTGTTCCTATGAGATATGCCAATGTTGTGTTCCATTGGCTCATTTGGCCTGGCTGACTAAAATTTAAAGCTTCAAAAAGCTCCATTGCTGAGGCTGCCTACTGGGTGTCTTCTCCTTTAAACTGGGCCATGTAGGGTAGCCTTCCTTCCAAACTTCTAGCCAGCTGGCTCACATGGAGGAGCCTGGCTCAGCCTCCAAAGGTGCTCTGTGAAGGCAGTCCTGGTGCACACCGGCGTTCCCTTCTAAACGCCAGCCAGCAAAACTAAAATAAGGCATTGAGAGGATGGCTTATCAGTTATTGGACTGGCACTGCGCCTAAGGACCCCAGTCTGATTCTCCAGTCCCATGCACCAGCTCATGCTCCTGAAGCCAGATCTCTGCGCCACTGGTATTCTATTTCCATTTTTGATACAGGAGCATCAGCTGGGGTATCTTGTACCAGCACAGGTGTCTGGCTTACTCCTACCAATACTGGAGTGTATGTCATCTACTCGGGCTTTCTGGGACATTAAAGCCATGAGTGCAACCATGCAAGTCTACAACTTCCAGATGCTACCATAAGAGGATGTTCTCCTCATGGAGGTATGCAGCACAGATAAATTCTGGCTATAGTCCACTGTGACTTCATTATCACCCAGCATATTTTTTATAGTTCCAGTGGATCACGTGCAGGGCACAGATTTAATTCTGTAGTACCAGTCCATGGTAGACTTCTGGCACGCATCCAAAACAGGTAAGTGCTGATATCTTTCATGAAGTTCAATGGTTCCTTGCACTACATCTTCATCTATTTGGCATGTGGGCCTGATGGTAGCATGATTGCTATGGAGATGGATGCTGAAGCCACAGGCATCCCCTCTCTCCTGCAAATTTCCAGGATCCCAGTGGAGGAGGGAGCTGTGGTAGCTTCTGTTAGGTTAGCTCTAGTGACTGGGCCCTTCAGTGGCAAAAAAGCAGAAATGTCTCTTAAATCTGTACTCCTCATTCCACTTTAGACTGAGAGAAGGATTCTCCCATTCTGATTAAAGGGAGTCTTACTAGACTTAGCTCTTCTGGAAGCAAACAACCCAGTCCTCCTCTAACGTGAAGGTGCTGGATTTTATAAAAGACTACTAAATAGTTATAATTCTGAAAAGTGTTTATAATGCATTCCATGTCATGAAAAGAAGGTGGCATTGAGAAAATGGAGAAATGTTTCTGGTAAACTAGCCCATAAGCAGCACACAAGGCCCTGAGCCTCCGGTGGGTATTTTAAACTCCATTTGCACAGCCTCAGCTTAGGTGGGAAACTTCTAGTAAGAGGGAGGGCAGACTTAAGAGCCTACTTGTGTGAGATGAGCATCTAGAGATATCATTCCTGGACTATGCACAATGAATGCATCGCTGTCTATAACTCACAATATACACAAACTGCATGTGGTAATATTTATACCACAACACTGAGGTGCCCTGGAATGGGGGCAGGGAGGAAAGAACCATTAAGCAACATAGTTGATAAACTGGCATGTGTCTGAGCTACAATGTTATATATGAGAGAGTAGATGCAGAGGAGAAAGAGAGAACATAGATCAATTCCCGGCATTAAAACTCTTAACTAAATCAGCTTTCTCTCTCTTTTCTCCACCCATTTCATAAATCCAGATATCGTAGAAAGAGAGTCTCTGGCAGACAAGGTGGTAGGAAACTGTGGAGTATCTTTGCTTTTCAGGGCCACATGTGGGGCGAGAAATGAGAGACAATCATCACTCAGCAAAGGGCCATTCATCACTCCTGTGTATCTCAAACCTCAGTTCATTGCCAGTATCTCTCATTAATACCATTCTATTCTGTGCTTTTTCTTTCTTTCTTTTCTTTTTCGTGCCAGTAGGTCCTCAACTGCAGCTCAGTGGCTGGACTGGAATCTACCATGCAGTCTCAGGATGGCCTCCAGCCTTATGGCAACTTTCTACCTCTGCCATTTCCAAGTGCTGGGATTAAAGGTACAAATGTACCTTCCTGCCATTCATTCCCTCGTTAGAACACTGGGACTATTATTATTCTCTTCCTAAAGATAGATTTAAATATAGCCAAGAATTGTGAAATCTGTCATTTTATTATTAACCTAAAAAGGCATGAAAGTAAGTAAAACATAGAAATATTGATTTGCATTTTTTCAGACTTGGTGTACTTTAATGGAGCAATTTAATGAGTGGATGATTCTGACTTAAAATGATCTCTTTAGAACAGGTTATAGGTCAAAGGAGATTTAGTAGTGCTAAAACACATTTCTTCAGGTAACTAAGGTATGTAGGTGATGGATGGGATGGCAGAAATCCACTTGTGCCTCTGAGTATGCGGTTATTACTGGTACTGCACAGAAATTCTCTGATCTGCCATTACCGTTGGCTTGCGCTGGATAAAAATGCTGATTAAAAGAATCGGTGGGCTGGAGAGATTGTTCAGTGGTTAAGGTGCTTTATTCAGGTCACATCTCGGGGTGTCATTCTCATGAAGCTAAATCTACAAAGCAGCACATGCATCTTGGAGTCTGGCAGGTGCAAAGTACCCAGGCGCCTGGCTCAGCCCACAAATCTAGCCTCTCTCTCTCTCTCTCAAATAAAATGAATAAAATAAAATATAATCATGCAGAGTAAATTTTTAAAATCGTGCAAGCATTTTGAAAGTAATATAAGTAGGGACCCATGTCAAGTGTAGGTAGTATGTTTGTGGTCCCTACCGCAGAAAATTCAGAGTATTTGGCACACCCTAGGAACTATATTTAAAAATATGATCTCACATTCCAATTGACTATTATTTCAGCAACTGGTAAATGCTCCAGTGGAGCTCATTTCCTAAGAAAGCCTTGTGGGACTTGGTACTGTATTGGGGTGGGGTTTTATCTGTGAAGTGTGTTAAAAAGGTAGCAAATATGGAATATTCTAGTATTTATTTCTATATGATAATCTATTATGTTTATGAAGTATGGGAAAGATTCATGATCCTGGGGTTCCTAAAGCATTGAAATAATAGTTCTAGAAATTAAGTCAGAATCTTCTTCAGGATGAATTTCCAATTCCTTCCATTATTTGGTATTGATTATGTCTTCACGCCCTTCTATAGCTACTACCTCTCCCATGCAGTGAGTACACCCTATTGTGACAGTGTCTCCAGCACACAATTTGAGCAATTGATGTTGATACTACAAATGCTTAATGAAACCTCGTGACCACTAAGATAAGGTGCAATAAAATATGCACGCCATCTTCCTATAAATCTATGAAACTTAGGAAAATGCTATGCAACATAAAAGAGATAAAAGAGGACAGGATAAATATCTAATGGCCTCCTGCAGCCATGTTGTGCACATTGCAAATGGAAGTGGCCAAAAGAAGACTGATAAAGAATCTGATTGATCTTGAGGCAGAAATACAATTATGATGTACATTGATTCTACCTAAGGCTGGTGATCATCATGATGCTAATATCTACCGTGTGCACAGATAGGATATAAAGGGCTTCCCAGGTAGAACAAATGGTGCAGAAAGGTTCAAAGGATACTGGGTGTCTCAAAAGAGACTGGTGGAGCTGGACTCTTTGCATTTATGAAAACTATTAAATCTAAAGAAATAAAGTTATAAAGGGCAGATTTGATGAAGGTGATGGATTTCCAGTTGATGCCAGTACAGGATATGAAAGATTTACCTATGGTTTATGAAAAGAAAGTAAAGAATAAAAATACTTTCTAGTGCCATGGTGACGTTGATACTATGAGGTAAATACTTGGAGAGAATATATGTGGCATGTGGAAGGAAGAGGATTTATCAAATACTATTCTTTGAGGTAAGTAGAGGAGCATTTCTTGGTACATATAAAGATATTAAAAATACAAACTAAATCTAGAAGCTTTGATAGTTAATATATGTCAATGCCTAGGAAAGTCAATAGCTATGCTGTTGCTTAAATTTGGTCAAAATACAGGAACAGGTGGACATCTGGTAAAATGTGTTTGTGATCACAAGTGAATTAGCTTACCACAGACACAGCCACCTCTTCATGACCTCCCATGCAAATCTGAAAAACAACTCAGGCCTAGACATTTTATGGACCACTTTTTGTGGCCTCCCTCATTTCCTTAACTCACACTGTCTATTGATTGGTTAAGTTTCTAGTCGAAGCAGGATAATTACAGGAATTCATGTTTGGATTAGATGTTGTTTCAGTATATATCATGGAATATTTCATTAGATGCTGGAAAACATGCTGTATGCAGTCAAAAATTACTGCTTGGCTGGCATTGTGTATTTTTTTTTTTTGAATGACAAAACTGTGAGTCATCACCAGTGGATCATGGCTCTGGCAGCCTAATAGAGATGAAAGGGAGTGAGAGGAGGCGTCAGAAACCTTGGTTGGAAAACTCTACTGGCATCCTCTATGGACCTCACTTACTTTATTCCAATGTTCTGTCCTTGTGTTTTAGTGACTTGAGTTCAAAAAAATTTTTGTAAGCCATCTCACTCTTCTCTTTGAGGTAATTCTGTACAGATTAATAAATTCAATTATGTATGGATGTTAAGTGTTGATGAGAATGTTTCTGGTTTAAATGGAGCCTGACAGTATCTACTCCTGGCCTCCCACCTGTTCTCTATGCATTTATATAAGACAAGTTTCTAAGAGCTTTGTCAATCCTGAAAGTGTTGGGTGTGTTCCAAAGAATTATTTTAAGCATTAGAAAATAGGTAAAAAATATGGACACTTATAATGTTAAATACCATTTAATCCCTTCACTCTTCCTCTTATAAAAGAGGTAGTCCCCTACAGGAGTTTAATGCTGAGTATTACTTGCCCACTTGTAATCCAAACCTGGCACACACAGGGTCCTGTATTCCAATATGTACTATCCATGTATGTCCTTTCTTGACAGACAGTCCTCCCAAGTTATCTTTTGTCTCTCTTGTCTTTATTTTTCCTTAATCCTCAGCCTACTACTCAGGTACTGTCGAATCTGCCTGGGGCCCTGCGCACCTTCTGAGCAGTCACGTAAATGATGGCTACAAAGAAGATTAATAAAAAGAATTGATTGATTTTATGGGCAAATAATTATGATGTACAACATTCTCATTTAGAAGGGTGCCAGGAGTATCCTGTGTGTATGTACTAAAACATCTACTGCATGATAGATATAAAGTGCCTCTAGGTAGACCAATTTTTGTAGTGTTTGACATTATGTCTTAAAAGATGTGGACATGAGCTTTGACCCTTTGGCCTTGGATGGTGGTAAAAGCTTACAACTAAATAGGAAATAAAAGCAGAAAGGAGGGCGTGGAGGTAGAGGTAGAGGATCGCTGAGAGGCCCGAGAGAGGCACCCGAGACTAGCACCGTAGGCTGGGGCCTGGGCTAGAGTGAGACGTTGGTACTGAAACGGTAGTGAAAGAAAGAAAGAAAGAGAAAAGTGGTAGATTTTTAATGAAGGTGTAGTAACTGGAACAATTGGCAATAGATAGAAAAATATTTACAAGTGGTTTATGAAAAAGAAAGTAAAATGATACAAAACACTTAGGTGTTATCTCATGGTGTATTGCTGATACCATGAGAACACTTGAGAGAATATGTGGTATGCAAAAGGAAGAGGATTTATCAAATACTGTTCTTTTGAGGTGGCAAGCAGAGCAAAGTACTTTTAACACATAAAGATATTTGCAAATATAAACTAAACTGAAGCTTTTAAGTAGTTAATCATGTTGGAATGTCTAGAAAAACAGATACTAAAAGCCATGTCGTTGTTTAAACTCCTATCAAAATACAGAAACAGTGTGGACATCTGTAAATGTTTTGTGATTGCAAGTAATTAGCTTTACCCTGAAAAACAGCCACTCTTTTTATGACTTCTATGCACCTGCAAAATAATCTCTACATATTCTTTCATGGACCAATTTTCATTGTTCACTTCTTGCTCATTTCAACTCGCCTTAGTTCATTGATTGATTAAGTTTTCTAGTCCAAGCAGATAATTACAGAAATTCATGTTTGGATTAGATGTTGCAGTGCTTATGTTCATGAATATTATTTCAACAGATGCTGCCAATATGCTGCTATGCAGTCAAAATTACTGCTTTATTGGTATTGTGTATTTTTATTTTTTGAATGCCAACAAAACTGGTTAGTCAACACTCATGATTTGGATCAGTGCCTCTGTGGGGCAGCCTAATAGAGATGAAAGGGAGTGAGAGGAGTGGGTAAGAAAATTATTGGAAACCCTTACTGGCACTTTCTATGGGACCCTTACTCATTTATTCAATGTTCTTTGTCCTTGCTTTTCAGACTTGATTTTAAAAAAATTGTGCTTCACCACTTTCTCTTGATAAATTTTACATGATTAATAAAACCAATTAATTTCCTATGGTGTTAAGCAAGTTGATGAGAATGTTTTCTGTCGGTAAATGGAGCCTGTCAATATCTACCTGGCTCTCCAATTATTCACACTCACATAAGACAAGTTCCTTAAGAGCTTATCAACCTGAAAGTAAAAGTAGGTTATAAAGAATTATTTTCATAAAGATGAAAGCAAATACAAAATATGGACATATATAATAAAAGCAACTGATTTTCAATTGCAAGAAAAAGAACATTTATATACTCTCCTTGTCTCTCTAAAATCCTACCCTAAGTCTGTTCCTTTTCTTGAATCAAAACTTGCCCTCTTAGTAATATACATATATATATACTCTAGATCAGGTTCAAAATGAGTTGGAAAACAAGTGACCCTTGGTGGGGTAGGCTCAGGAACATGGGCTCACTTCTGGAATATCTGACCCTGGTCAAAGCTTCATGCGTGTGACCTCTTCCTCTGGGGCTGACCAAGATCATTTCCTTGGTTCCCAGAAATTAACCTTATTGTAATACATTCTGAGCTGGGGAAACACTCCTTCCTCAGAGTCACACATCTGTCATTCATCAGTCACTGTCATTGGTGATTTGACTAGCGCAGGACTGTATGAGTTCTATACCGCGGTGGACCTGTGTGGATAATAAGGCGTAAAACGTCATGGCGGTTCCAGACAGACAAAGCAGGAGTTTTCACCCTGAACTGGAGCTGTTCTTGGCCCTTTGGGAAAGCTGAATTTGCAAAGGCAGGGATCAAATTTTATAGTGGGGATCATTCTAAAATCTCCACCCATAGTTTGTAGACAGGCATCCATCATTCTGATGAAGCAAAGTTCGGGACATCAGGGATAAGTATGAGGAGCAGTAGTGGCATCTCTGTGAATGGGAAGACATGGGAAGTTCCAGGTGGTTCCAGTCTACTGGGCTCACAAGCATAAGAGCTTTTGTTGCTGAGACTGAATTGTGGGGAGGTCAGGCAGGTGCAGCAGTGGCAGTATTGGGAATGTCGCCATTTGATTTTGTAATCAGCATCAGCTCTGAAAGCATTAGAAAAGAAGGTCGAGGGACCCCTTTAAAGAAAGCGTTCCATCATAGTGGCAGCTCAGGGTAGAACAGCATCCAAGTTGGCCCTAGAAAATCAGGTGAAATGGCAGCAACACATTTGTTCATTTGTGGGCAATTCTGTTTCCTCTGCAGTACTCCAAAGAACTTATGAATACCAAGCCAGTCGAATGCAGGGTTCATTCTGTGCATTGCATTGTCAGATGTAGCACAGAATTTGTCTTGCACCAATCTGTGAAATTTCCTTTATGTCACGTAAACAAAAGGGCAAAAGATTTTGGCGCATGACATGTATTGAATAAAGCGCCCAGTGGCTTTGTGTGTAGGAACACACTTGTACTTTGAACTGCACAGTATGTCCTAGCTTCTCTTGTTAAGTACCTTAATTTCCATGGAAAGATACATGTAGGGCCAGGAAGGAGTTCTTCCCTCCCCCATAATATTTGCATCCATGTTATTCTATCTACTGCAGAGAATATATTGGCACAGAAACGAGGATCCCAAAATAGTCTTTAAGCATGCAATTACATCTTATATTTTTGTTCATGGAAATAATGGACCAATGTATCACCCTCAGTAAACTTAGAAAACAAGACAAAATCATTACCTTGGGTCCATGACCCGAGAGAAAAAACAGGCTATTTTCAAAGATGTTTGTGATAAGCCCTCATGGTCTAAAAATGTACTGTCTTCTTTGTTCATGGAGTGGAGATACAGCTAGTAGTAAGAGCAGGCTCACCTACTGTTTGCTCTCATGGAGTGTGGCCGTGAGGAGAGCTTGGGTAAGTGTTCCATGCAGTCAGACCTCCAATGAAGAGAGTGAAGGCCTCATTGGCACCATTTTGATTCCCACTTGTAACTATTATTCCCTTTGCAGGAAAATAATTGATAAAAATACACCTCTCTTTTGAGTCAGCGTCTTACTTAGTATGGGTAATCCTGAACTCACTTCTGTAGCCCCAGGCTGACCTCAAACTCATGATGAACCTCCTGCCTCAGTGTTTCAAGAGCTGGGATTAAAGGCATGCACCACAAAAACTTGCCTCCTGATTTTCTTGGATTTAAATTCTTTGTTCTGCAAGACTAAAAGCTAGACCCTCCTCAAGAGTGACTTGGAAAATTTCTGTTCTTTAATATAAAATCTTCTCTGCTAGAATATGACTTATCATTGGGTAAGGTCTAGATATGTTGGGAAGGGGGTTAGATTGGAAATTATAATGGATTATTTACATGAAGAGAGTTGACCAATAATGTTCTTTTCTAAGAATATAGAATTACCCCAAACTGATTTGATATCTGACTTGGCTGTAAATTTGGCCAGCTACCTAGGGGAAGCATTTTAAAAGCTTAGCTTTTTGACTGGAGATGGCTAGTGGCGAAGGTGCTTGCCTCACAAAAGCTAATGCATTGGGAGGATCTATTCCCAGTACCCGTGGAAGCCGGATGCACGAGGTGTCACATGCATCTGGAGTTCGCTTTGTTGCAGCTGAAGGCCCACATGCCCATTCTCCTCTCTCCCTCTCTTTCTCTCTCTCTGTCTCAAGTAAACAAATTTCTAAGAAAAATTCATTTAAAAATAGTTTAGTTTTATAAAGGATGATGGTATTTAACGTGTCGTAATTCCTGGTGGTAGCCATCAAGAAGTTATTAATATTCCTCATATTCTGGGATTCTATAAACTAGGGTACTGAGTCTAGAGTCTTCCATTGTACCTGAGTGTTTGAGAATATATGTACTTATAGCCCCAAGTTAAATGATCATGGAAACCATGAGTCAGTACACTAGAAGGTGAATGAGGCTTTAGTTTTATGTAGCTACATGTCTATTTATATACTTGTCCAGTCCATACTACCTTTAGGGAGCCAGATTCTTCCTGTGGAACACATTAGAAAACTACGAAATCAAGAAGCGTAACCTTTCACTTTCTCTATGAATTCAGCTCTATTTAACGATCCCTGTGGGTCTTCTTTAAGTGACGCTATTGAAGGAGTTCAAACCAGCTGTATTTGGCAGTGAACAGTGAGGGACTCTTTGCGTACACTCGTAAGTCTTGTGTGTGCATGTTTTCACTATTCTGTTTTTCATCTGCTATGAAATAAAATGTGCTGTCTGTGTTTTGGGTCAGAATTTGGTGAGATGGAGATTGTTGGTTTGTGGGCTAGCAGTTATTTGGAAAGGCAAGATTAATTAATCACTTGAATTAACATGTTCAATATAAAATCAAAAATTCACTGAAAATTTTCATATGTAACTTTGGGGTTGTTTTATTTCAAATGATCTTCTGGCTTCAGGTTGTGTGGTAAAGCTAGCTGTTAAACTATATAAACAAATATTTTCTACCTTATCCTAAAAAAGAACTAATGAGATTCTCTCTCTCTCAAAATCATCTCTATGACACAAAGATCCATAGTAGAAGTGCTTTTAGGGATTTGTTGCTCATCTGTTTCAAATGAGCACACAGTTACCATCTGTCTCTGCTTCTTAATTTTACAAATTATTATTATTTTTTTTTTTTTTTTTTTGGTTTTTCGAGGTAGGGTCTCACCTGC
>JAEOAD010001063.1:0-11027 GCA_036365145.1 Orientallactaga sibirica | reverse complement strand
ATTGTGAAGCAGAATTCACCAAGCGTTGGTTTGTCACCCACCAATAGGAACGTGAGCTGGTTTGACCGTCGTGAGACAGGTTGGGTTTAATCTCACTGATGAGGTGTTATTGCCATGGTAATCCTGCTCATACGAGGAACCGCAGGTTCAGACATTTGGTATGTGCTATTGGAGGAGCCAACGGGGCGAAGGTACCATCTGTGGGATTATGACGAACGCCTCTAAGTCAGAATCCCGCCCAGGCGGAACGATACGGCAGCGCCGAAGGAGCCTCGGTTGGCTCCTCGGATAGCTGGGTTCCCGTCCGTCCCCGCCGGCGCCGTCGCGCGTTCGCGCGTGCGGCGACCACCTGTCGCGCGTCGGGACCGGGGTCCGTGCGGAGAGCCCTTCGTCCCGGGAAACGGGCGCGGCCGAAAGGGGGCCGCCCTTCCTCGCCCGTCACGCGCATCGCACGTTCGTGGAACCTGGCGCTAAACCATTCGTAGACGACCTGCTTCTGGGTCGGGGGTTTCGGTACGCAGCAGCGCAGCTCCCCGCTGCGATTCATTGAAAGTCAGCCCTCGACAAGGGTTTGTCACACGCGTGTTCGTTCGCTCGCTTGCACGATCTCGTCTGTCTCGTCGCGGGTTGGACGGCGCTCCTGGCCCGATGCTTGTGAGGCGTGGCAGTCGCCTGGCGTCCTGAAGAAATAAACGCTTCTTGCTCGCTCTCACCGGCGTTGGGAGTGTCCGTCCCCGAAGGCGGTCCCCTCCTCTGGCTGGGTACCCTCAGACCCAATTCTCCGGTCCTCCCGGATACCCGACCGGAGGTTGTGGTGTCTTCCTGCGCGGGTCTCGCGCGCTTCATCTGCGCCCGTACCGCATCTCAGGCTTCCCCGGGAGGCGCGTTCCTCTGCCGGCAGGGCGGAGCGGTGTCCCGTCTGCCGCCCGTCCTCCGGGAGGAGAGATCGGTGGGTCGGGGTCATCCCGTTTCACCCCCTGCGCGACGCCTCGTCTGCTCACCGGCCCCGACGGGGTTGGCTCGCGTTCGCCAGTCCCGGCCTGGGACGGGGTTCGGAGAGAGGGCGAGGGGTCGGGTCACCACCGTGTCCGTCCTTGGGCCTCCTTTTCCCGGGAGGGTCCCGCGGGTCGGTCCGCGGAGGTCCCGGCTGTGGGTCTCCTTCTCTTCTTCTTTCCTGCTCCGCCGCTCCCGCCGCGGTGGCGTTCGAGGGAGGCGTGGTTGGGAGGGAAGAGGAAGTCCGCCCTGCCGTCATTTGTTTCACTCTCCCTTTCTCTCCGATCGAGGGGAGGGTCGACCAGCAGTCTTCCCATCGGTCTCTCTCTGTCCCATTTTTCTCCTGGGTAACGGGGTCGACCAGTTGTCCGCCCGGACTTAGTCTTGCTTCTCCTGGGCACAATACGAGGTCGACCAGTTGTCCTTTATATTCAAGCCCCCCGTTAGGGGCGCTCTAGTGTCTCTTTTTTTTTTCTTTCTTTTCTTTTCTTTTCTTTTTTTTTCTTTTTCTTTTTCTTTCTTCTTTTTCTTTCTTTTTTTTTCTTTCTCTTTCTTCTCTTCTTCTTCTTTTCTTTTTTTCTTTTTCTTTTCCTTTTCCTTTTCCTTTTGTCTGTTCCTTTTCACTCATTCTTTTTTTTTTTTTAAAACCAAGGTCGACCAGTTGTCTATTTTGCAGGGCGGGGCTCTTTTAGGTTCATTTACCACCAACATCTGTTCAGTTTTAATTTTTTTTTTTTTTTTTCCTGCTGAGGATGATTTTCGAGGTCTCGCGCCGCTAGCTCAGCCGAACTCATTAGCAGGCGTGCTCCACCACCCGGCTATTTATTTTATTTTATTTTATATTTTAATTTTATTTTAATTTTATTTAATTTTTTTAATTTTTTTTTCTTATTTTTTTTTATTTTGGTTTTTCGTGGTAAGGTCTAAAACTATCCTACCACCACCGGACTTTTTATTCTTTTTCTTCTTTTCTTTCTTTCTTTCTTTCTTTCTTTTTCTTTCTTTCTGTTTCTTCCAGAGGTCACGAACGAGCGCGAAAGAAGTATGGAGTACGCTGTCGCCGCTAACACGCATGCGCACACTTGTCTGTGGATGTAAGTAAGTAAAGCTGTCTGTCTGTCTGTCTTGTCTGTCTGTCTGTCTGTTTTTATTTTAACTGGTAGTCCAAGCTGACCTGAATTCACTATATAGTCTAGGTGGCCTGGCCTGCCTCAAACTCAAAGCGAACTGAACGCTCCCCTCCCCGTGCTGCTTTGTGATGTGAAGGGGAGTCTCCATTTGCTTACTTTCTTTATTGTCTTTGTAGTTCCTGTTTAGCCCTCCCTTCAAATCATGATTTGGATCATCTCTGCGCTAAAGATGGTGTGTGGAAGAAAGGCAGGCCCTGGTTGCCTCAGGATGCCAACCGCAGAGCTGTACTGCTCAAGCCGCTGAGCAGGCAGGACTGACAGCACAATGGCAGAAGTCAGACATATGCCATACGACGAACTGATTTTACTTACATGGCTGGCTGCTGTTTCCTTCTTTGATTGTTGTGGGGGGTGCGTGGGTGCGCAGACGATTTTAAAAAGTCCCCTATCTACCTACCTCATCTTATCTGGGCTCTGTAACTGACCCAATTAAACTCATTGCTGTTTTGAAAAACTGGAATCTTGACTGGTCTGCTTTTCTCTGGAGTTGAAAAACAGGAGAAGACACATCATCCTGCCTGCCACACGTCAAGTGCAGTTTGAATGAAAGGAGAGAGGAGGGAAAATAGACATAAAAACAAAGTCTTTCTTTCTCTTTCTCTTTCTTTCTTTCTTTCTTTCTTTCTTTCTTTCTTTCTTTCTTTTGTTCTTTCTTCATTTATTTATTTGTATGTTTCTTTATTTAAGAGGGAGGCAGGGAGGCAGGGAGGGAAGGAGGGAGGGAGGGAGAGAGGGAGGGAAAGAGGGAGAATGGGCACAACAAGGCCTCCAGGCAAATGCACTCACTCAGATGCATGTGCCGTGCCATTTTGTGCACATGGCTGTATGTGGGTACTGGAGAATGGAACCTACCTGGATGGCTTGGAACTCACGGGGATCCTCCTAAATTCATGAGCCCCCTCCTTGGTGCTGGGATTAAAGGCATGTGCCACCACACCCCCCCAGCTCTGATTTCCTCTTTTAAAAAAATTTATTTATTTATTTATTTTTGGATGTTCGAGGTAGGGTTTCACTCCAGCCCAGGCTGACCTGGAATTGCTTATGTAGTCTCAGGGTGGCCTCGAACTCTCTGCGATCCTCCTACCTCTGCCTCCCAAGTGCTGGGATTAAAGGCGTGCACCACCACGCCCGGCTTTTTTTAAATTTTTTAAAATTTTTTTAATTTTTTTATTTTTTGGTTTTTCATGGTAAGGTCTAAGCTATCCTAAACTACCTCTTCCTCTGGAGGGCTGGGGGATTGGTTAAAGGCGTGCGCCACCACCGGACTTTTTATTGTTTCTTTCTTTCTTTCTCTCTTTCTTCCTAGGGTCACGAACGAGCGAAAGAAGTATGGAGTATGCTGTCACCGCCAACATGCATGTGCACACTTGTCTGCTGATGTAAGTAAGTAAGTGTGTCTGTCTGTCTGTATGTCTCTCTTTTTTTTAACTGGTAATCCAAGCTGACCTGGAATTCACTATATAGTCCAGGGTGGCCTGGCCTGCCTCAAACTCAAGGCGAACTGAACGCTCCCCACCCCCCGTGCTGGGATGGAAGTTGTGTGCCACCCGGTGTTAAACTTTTTTTTTTCACTCTAGCCCAGGAGTACCTGGAATTCACTCTCTATCCTCTATCGAATTTATGGTGATCCTCCTACCTCTGCCTCCTGAGTACTGGGATTAAAGGCATAGAGCCAACAAGCTGGGCTTTTATTTTATTTTTTTAAATTAAATATTTTCTGTTTTTTTTTTTATTTACTAAAAGCCTGGGTCCTTGGCTTCTCTCCATCTCTTTCTCTCGTATGTATGTATGTATGTATGTATGTATGTATGTATGTATGTATACTTTGTGATGTGAAGGGGAGTCTCCATTTGCTTACTTTCTTTATTGTCTTTGTAGTTCCTGTTTAGCCCTCCCTTCAAATCATGACTTGGATCATCTCTGAGCTAAAGATGGTGTGTGGAAGAAAGGCAGGCCCTGGTTGCCTCGGGATGCCAACCGCAGAGCTGTACTGCTCAAGCCGCTGAGCAGGCAGGACTGACAGCACAATGGCAGAAGTCAGACATATGCCATACGATGAACTGATTTTACTTACATGGCTGGCTGCTGTTTCCTTCTTTGATTGTTGTGGGGGGTGCGTGGGTGCGCAGACGATTTTTAAAAGTCCCCTATCTACCTACCTCATCTTATCTGGGCTCTGTAACTGACCCAATTAAACTCATTGCTGTTTTGAAAAACTGGAATCTTGACTGGTCTGCTTTTCTCTGGAGTTGAAAAACAGGAGAAGACACATCATCCTGCCTGCCACACGTCAAGTGCAGTTTGAATGAAAGGAGAGAGGAGGGAAAATAGACATAAAAACAAAGTCTTTCTTTCTCTTTCTCTTTCTTTCTTTCTTTCTTTCTTTCTTTCTTTCTTTCTTTCTTTTGTTCTTTCTTCATTTATTTATTTGTATGTTTCTTTATTTAAGAGGGAGGCAGGGAGGCAGGGAGGAGGGAGGGAGGAGGGAGGGAGAGAGGGAGGGAAAGAGGGAGAATGGGCACAACAAGGCCTCCAGGCAAATGCACTCACTCAGATGCATGTGCCGTGCCATTTTGTGCATGTGGCTGTATGTGGGTACTGGAGAATGGAACCTACCTGGATGGCTTGGAACTCACGGGGATCCTCCTAAATTCATGAGCCCCCTCTTGGTGCTGGGATTAAAGGCATGTGCCACCACACCCCAGCTCTGATTTCTCCCCAAAAAATTTTATTTATTTATTTATTTTTGGATGTTTTATTTATTTATTTATGGAATTGCTTATTCAGGGTGGCCTTTATTTATTCCTCCCACCTTTTCCTCCTGAGTGCTGGGATGGAAGGATGAGCCCACCATGCCTGGCTTTTTAAATTTTTTTATTTTTATTTTTTTATTTCTGTGGTTTTTTTCAAGGTAGAGTCTCACTCTGGTCCAGGCTCACCTGGAATTGACTATGTAGTCTCAGGGTGGCGATCCTCCTACCTCTGCCCCCAATGCTGGGATTAAAGCTCCACACCTTTATGATCTCCGTGCTTTTATCTCTTGGAAGGCAGGCCATTGGGCCACAGATAAAGATTCCAGTCAACAAAAACAAAAACCAAAAGCAAAACAAAAACTTTTTTTTTTGACAGTTCAAAGAAAGAAAAGTTTCAACCTGGTCCAGGCTGACCTTTAAAGAAAAGACAAGCTAGACTCAGGGTGGCCTGAACTCTACATAGTGATCCTCCTTTTGTCTGGCTGTGTGTGGTTACTGAAGGTGTATAACCACCACGCCTGGCTTTTCTCCTTTTTCATGCTTTAAACATGTTCTTTAAAGAAAAAGACAAGCTTTGAGTCTACTTTCTTTTTAAAATTTTTTTTTTTTTTCTTTCTTTCTTTCTTTCTTTCTTTCTTTCTTTCTTTCTTTCTTTCTTTCTTTCCAGGCTGACCTGGGATCCATTATGTAGTGTCATGGTGGCCTCAAAATCCTGGTATTCATCCAACCTCTGCCTCCCAAGTGCTGGGATTAAAATTGCCTGGCTATTTTATTTTCATTTTGGCGATTTTATTTTATTTTATTTTATTTTATTTTATTTTATTTTATTTTATTTTTAGTTTATATTTTTAGTTTTTTGGTCTCACTCTAGTTCAGGCTGACCACTATGTTGTCTCAGGGTGGCACCACCACACCCGGCTTTTCACACCTGGTTTGTAATCTCTGATCTTTTTTATCTCTTGAGATGCAAGCCAGTTTGGGGCTACAGAGAAAGTTCCAAGTCAACAAAACAATTAAAAAAATAAATAGCCAGGTGTGTGTGGAGCCATATCTCGAGCCAACCCTCCTCTGTCTTTTCCTTTTTTTTTTTCTGGAGGTAGACTCTCACTCTGGCTCAGGCTAACCTGGTCTCAGACCTTTTCCTTTTTTATTTGCGAGAGGGGGCCAGGGAGAATGGGCACAACAAGGCCTCGGGACACTACAAATGCACTCCAGATGTATGCACCTTTTTGTGCACATGGCTGTACGTGGGTACTATGGGATGGAACTTAGCTTTTAACCATAGAGCTATTGCTCCAGCCTTCCTCCTCTTTTGGATTTTTTCCCTTATTTATTTACATGGGCATGTATGAGAGGGAGGGAGGGAGGAAGGGAGAGAATGGGCACTTACAGGGCCTCTGCAGGCACTGCAAATGCACTCCACATGCATGCACCATTTTGTGTATGTGGCTACTGGGGAATAGTACCTAGCTTTGCTGGCAAACACCTTTAACCATGGAGCCATTTCTCCAGCCTTCCTCCTCCTTTTTTTTCTTTTTCTTTTGTATTTACATGTGCATGAATGGTTGCCCTTTCTCCAGCCTACTCCTCCCCCCCCCACCTTTTCTTTTTTATTTCACCTGTGCATGTTTGGGCACCCTAGTATCTCTTGCCACCAGACACGTACACTGCTTTTTCTTAAAATTTATTTATTTATTTATTTATTCATTCATTCATTCATTTATTCATTTATTTATGTGTGCTGGGGAATAGAACCTAGCTTGGCAGGCAAGCACCTTTTAACCATGGCGCCAGCCCTTTCTCCAGCCTTCCTCCTCTTTTTATTTTCTTTTTCCTCCCCTTTTACTTACATGTGCATGAATGGTGGGTGCCCTAGGAGCTCTTGCCCCCAGACACATACACTACTTGTTCTTTGAACTTTTATTGTTTATTTATTTGTGGGGGGAGGGAGGGACAATGGACACTACAGGGCCTCCAGGCACTGCAACTGCACTCCAGATGCATGCGCCATTTTGTGCACATGGCTGTATGTGGGTACTGGAAAATGGAAGCTAGCTTTGCAAGCAAGCACCTTTAATCACTGAGCTGTTTCTGACCTGAAATTCACTATGTAGTCTCAGGCTGGCCTTTCACTCATGGCAATCCTCCTACCTCTGTCTCCCCAGTTGCTGGCATTAAAAGCATGCACCACCATGCACGCCCGCCCAGGTTGGGTTTCACACCTGGCTTCTAATCTCTGATCTCCTTCTTTATCTCTTGGAGTTGCAGGCCAGCTTGGGGCCACAGAGAAAATTCCAAGTCAACAACAACCTGTTAAAAAATAAATAAATAAAAGAAAAAAAAATCTAGGGAGCAGACAGACAGTTCAAATAAAGAAAAGAAAAGACCCTCAAAACTGTATAATATGTTCCTTTTACCTTTTTCTCCCCCTCCTCTTCTTCTTCTTTTTCTCTCCCCCCCAGGTACGATCTCCCTCTGGCTCAGGCTTACCTGAAATTCATTATGTGATCCCAGAACTGCAAAATAAGTAATCCACAGTACAGATCAAATGATTTTTTAAAAGATTTTATTTTTATTTATTTATTAGAGAGGGGGGGAGGGAGGGAGAGAGAGAGGGGACAAGAATGGGTACACCAGGGCCTCCAGCTACTGCAAATGAACTACAGGCACAAGTGCCACCATGTAAATCGGGGGTCTCAAACCCAGGTCCTTAGGCTTTTCAGGAAGGCACATGAACTGCTAAGCCATTTTTCCAGCCCCTGATAGATTTTTTTTTTCTGACGTAGGGTCTCACTCTAGCCCAGGCTGACCTGGAATTAACTATGTAGTCTCAGGGTGGCCTCGAACCCATGGCGATCCTCATACCTCTGTCTCCCGAGTGCTGGGATTAAAGGCGTGCACCACCATGCCTGGCTGGTTTATCCTATTTTTAATTAAAAAATTTTTTTGGAGGTAGTGTTTCAATCTAATTCAGACTTACTTGGAACTTACCATGTCGTTTTAGGGTGGCCTTGAACTGACGGTGATCCTCCTACCTCTGCCTCCCGAGTGCTGAGATTAAAGGCGTGTACCACCATGCCCATCTAATTTTTAATTTTAGAAAATTTTTATTTTATTTTTATTTACTTATTTATTCATTAGAGACAGGTGGGAGAAACGTGTGCCCCCTTGTGCATCTGGATTATGTGGGACCTAGAGAATCAAACCAGGGTCCTTAGATTTCACAGGCATGCCCTTAACCACTAAGTCATCTCTCCGTCCCTATTTTTTAATTTTTTTTTTGGTTTTTCGATGTAGGGTCTCACTCCGGCCCAGGCTGACCTGGAATTAACTAGGTAGTCTCAGGATGGCCTCAAACTCATGGTGATCCTCTTACCTCTGCCTCCTGAGTGCTGGGATTAAAGGCGTGCACCACCATGCCCGGGTTAATTTTTAAATTTTATTTTAATTCTTTTGGTTTTCCGAGGTAGGGTCTCACTATGGCCCAGGCTGACCTGGAATTCACTATGTAGTCTCAGGGTGGCCTTGAACTCAAGGCGATCCTCCTACCTCTGCCTCCCAAGTGCTGGGATTAAAGGCATGCGCCACCACACCCGGCTGAGGTAGAGTCTTACTCTAGCCCACGCTGACCTGGAATTCACTATGTAGACTCAGGCTGGCCTGGTACTCACGGTGCTCCTTCTACCTCTGCCTCCCAATGGCTGGGATTAAAGGCATGTGCCACCATGCCTGGCTCAATATTTTTGTTTTGTTTTTCAAGGTAGGGTCTGACGTGAAATTCACTATGGAGTCTTAGGTCAGCCTCAAACTCATGGCAATACTCCTACCTCTGCCTCCGGAGTGCTGGGATTGAAGGCGTGTGCAACCACGCCTAGCTTAAAAGTTTGTTTATTTTTATAGATATTTTATTTGAGAGTAAGAGGTAGAGAGAGAGAGAATCAGTGTGCCAGGGAATCCAGCCATGAACTCCAGATTCATGCACCCCTTGTGCATCTGGCTACATGGGTCCTGGAAAATCTAACTGGGGTCCTTTGGCTTTGCAGGCAAATGCCTTTTTCTTTTTTTTATTTATGAGAGAGAGAGACAGACAGACAGAAACACAGACAGACATACAGAGAGAGACACACAGAGAGAGATAGAGGGGGGGCACAACAGACAACAGGGCCTCCAGGCACTGCATATGCACACCGGATGTATGCGCCATTTTGTGCACTTTGGCTGTATGTGTGTCCTTGGGAATCTAATCTGGCCTTGCAGGTCAGCACCTTTGACCACGAAGCCATTTCTCCAGCCTTCCTCCTTTTTTTGTGTTTACATGTTCATGTATGGGTACCCTAGTATCTCTTGCCACCCGACACACACACAACTTTGTCTTTAAATAATTTTTAATTTTTTAATGTATTTATGAGTGAGACGGGGGGAGGGAGAGGGAGAGAGAGGAATAGGCCAAACAGGCCAAAGCCACTCACAGCTGGCTCAGAATCTGGTGTCCCTTCTTCTTTTGGATGTAAGAAAGAGATTTTAAGCCTGCTTTTCTTAGCTGCACATTTTTGTGTGTTGTTTGTTTTGTCTCTCGCTTTAACGCTTTTGAAAGAAGGGAGGGAGGTTTTGGGGGGGGGGACATAGGATGCACCAGGCCGGCTTTTTGTTGCTTGTGGCTTTCCATGGGCAACTGAACTTGGGCTGACAGGCTTTGCAAGCAATACACTTTAATTTAATATATATTATAGTAATTCAATGTATATAAGACTCTAATACATTATAAAATTATATTAAAAGGGTGACATTTTGAGGCCTTCGGGAGGGGTTGGACTAGCAAAAATGAGAGGAGGAGCCTCAGAACTTTGGCTTGATTATTTTCGTGACATGAATGTATCGACCTGAAAATTGGGATTCATGTTAAACTGAGAACTGTCCATAAAATTTTTCTCAGCCTTTAATCCCAGCACTCGCTCGAGAGCCTGAGGTAGGTAGGTAGGTAGGTAGGAGGATCACTGCGAGTGTAAGGCCATTCTAGGCCTACAGAGTGAGTTCTAGCATGGGCCACAGTGAGACAAAGAAACAGATGAATGAATGGATGAATGAATTAATGAATAAATTAAACCACTTCCATGGCGATCCTCCTACTCTGCCTGTGCCAGTGCTGGGATTAAAGGCGTCTGCCACCACGCCGGTTTAAGATCTGTTTTTAATATCCAGAATCTGTTACAAACAAAACGTAGGAAAGTCCCCCACATAAAGTGGGACTGGGGAGATCCTCAGTGTATAAACTGCTTGCTGCATGATGCAACTAATCCCCATGAGGCTTGGGTCCAGATCCCTGGGGCCTGCACAGCCATCAAAGTGACAGCAAAGCTAGGGCCCCCCCTTTGCCTCAAAGTGGTGGATAGTCCTCTGCTTCAAAAATGGCTGTCATTTGGCAAGAGCCAGAAAGACCATAGAGCCCTTCTCTTGCATAGATTTGTTTGTTTGTTTACTTATTTATTAATTATTATTTTTTCTTTGTTGCTGGATTGTTGAACCCTGGGCCCAGGACCCCAATCCCTCCACCGCACCCTCGGAGCCTCAGTTCTCGCTACGAAACCAGGAGCCTGAACATTTTGGAGTGGCTGGCCATCTTTCTCACCTTAAAACATAGGTAGCCTTGTGAGCGAGCTGGATAATCTTCATTTTTGCCTGGCTCCATCAAATCAGATAACAGCCCTGTGAGTCTGGGTGAAGGTGAAAGGCCAAAAGAGATGCGTGTGTGTGTGGTGTGGGTGTGTGCATCTGCCGCCGCCGCCGCCGCCGCCGCCGCCGCCGCTGCCGCCTGCGGCAATGGCAGCCTGCACTGGTGGGGTTAAACACATCACGTGGCCACATCAATTTGTTGTTTAGGCCGTTCTCCCTGCTGTGCCCACCCCACCAGCAACTGCATGACTTCTGCTTTTAAATTGAGGGGAGGGGAGGGAAGAGCGACCCATCCAGTGATGTTAGCCGAATGCTTTCTCGGACCCGGGTGCCATCTAGAGGTTGCTGTTTGAAACGTGAGACGGTGAAAGTCAGAAAACAGCCCTCACCCACACACTAGTCACGCTTGTGCAGACCTCAC
>JAEOAD010001636.1:0-12815 GCA_036365145.1 Orientallactaga sibirica | reverse complement strand
TGTCATGATCAAGAAAACTCAGAGTTGATTTCAGAAGCTTTCCAAGTGAGAGCAAAGTGGGCCGGATGGTAGAGCAACCGCAATGTGGCTCTCCTATAAAAATCCCACGGCCTTCTGTGGCATAGAAACCGATTTGCCAATGCAGACTGCGGCTGACTGCGTGTTTTGCTTTTCTTTGTTTTTTTCCTTACACAGAGGCAAATGAGATGCGAGGACAAATTCAACAAAATTCATGAAAAGATACCTGAACCCCTATAAAAGAGGAGCTGGGCGTGGTGTCGCACACCTTTAATCCCAGCACTTGGGAGGCAGAGGTAGGAGGATGTCCACGAGTTTGAGGCCACCCTGAGACTACAGAGTGAATTCCAGGTCAGTCTGGGCTAGAGAGAGACCCTACCTGAAAAAACAAAAAGGAAAAAAAAGAGAGAGAGGAAGAGCGTGCCAGCTGAAAGAGCACCCAGACAGTGTACAGAGATCTTGAGGAGAAGAGCCACACGGCTGGTTGAGGCAGACTTTGAAACGCACACTGGTGAGATGGGGGAGGAAAACAAAATGTACGAGGGAGCAGAGTTCTAGAGGCTGCTAACCTCTGAATATTAGAATAGACTCCAATCAGCACAAAGGTGAAGGAGATAGGCACAGAGAACACTCGACTCCCACGGAGTCCAGAGTCACAGAGATCCAGGGACACAGCGGCTCCCCAGACCTCATCAGCGAAGTGAGCCATAACACTCAACTGGGCCAGCAACAGAGATTCATGCAAGTGTGGGCTGAAAGACTGTGAGAGCTACAAGGCGGGACAGAGACATGGCCTCAGTTCTGATAATTGACGGGCACCCCAAATGCACGACCCACAATAGCCATGGAGATGTAACCGGCATCCCCAGGGAGCAGGGTCCCTTGGGGGGAGGGGCGCGGACGAGGGTGAGCATGGAACCCACACGTGCTCTTTATGCACTCACGGAGTCGGTCTATAACTAGCAAGCAAACACGCACCAGCAAAAATCAAACAGAGCCACCAATGTTCAGGTGATTGTGCAGAAGAGAGTGTGCAGAATCCAGAGGGCGTGGGGCAACATGGACAGGCACTGAATCCCACCACTGGTGGACTGCTGCTGCCAAAAGTTAGGAACCAGAGCAACGTGGCGAATGCTCACCTTCCCACAGTGACGCGCCTCCATCGCCTGGCCGGGTGAAGATGGGCACGATGGTACTAACGTATGGTGGACACTTACAAGGGGTTCCTCTGAAATGAAAAGGGTAAAAGAGTCATAAAAGAAGCAACTTAAGAAGCGAGAATGACAATGCGACTGGCCTTCAGCCTAGGAATCAGGTTCCTACTGGCCTGGGTGAGGGGGCAGTAAAAGAACATTGCTCCTCGACCTCACAGAGTTCTGCCTCCTTCCAGGGTCCTGCACCAACACCCGAGCTCACTTCAGAAAACCTGAGTCCCTCTCGTCATCAACGACAATGACAGGCGAGACAGTGGTCCAAGTAATTGGACTCAGAGCCCCGGAAGATTTTTAAATCTCTACCTTACTATTTCAAGCAGGGCCTTGGTCTCTAGCGGCCGGCTTCTAACCCTCGAGGCCCTTTCCCATCAACCCCTCCACGATCTCCTTAGTTATGCTGGGCCATTCCTAGGAAAACACACCTCTGTGACCTGTTTGTTCATTTTTCAGACATCCCCCTTCCGGGAGGCTCGAACTAAGAGTGATGGCATGAAATGTAAGATATCGCCCATTTCCAAAAAAACCCTTCCGCACCACCTGTCCCCTGGCTCAGCAGTCCAAACTCACGCGGCCATTTGGAGCGTTTTTTGAACGAGAGATCTTTAACCTCGGGTGACCGCGACGCTTCCACCCGAGGTTAGAGAATCTGGAGCCGGACGGGCCAGGAGAAGGCCTGGGTGTTCCAGGGACTCTGAGCGTGGGAGAAAACGGGGTTGACAAGCACCTGAGTCATCTGCTCACATCTGTCTGGGACCTCCGGAACTGACAGACCTTTGAAGATATTCAGTAGGAGTTTGAGCGCCCTTTCTGCCTGAGGCTCACACTTCTGGTAACCCAGCAGACCTGGTGGAGTGTCAGAGATGGGCGGGCAGGCATTGTCTCAGCTGCTGTGCACGAAATCAAGATGTGCGCGCCCCCCTTGTGTCCAAGTGCGGCATTGCACCCCTTGCGTAACTTTGCATCTGACTAAACGTAGGACCTGGAGACTGAGATCCCACTCAGGATTCGAACCAGTGTTCTTAGGGTTAGAAGCCAGGCGCCTTATCCCCTAAGTATTCTCTCCAGCCCAGAAACTCCTTTTAATTCCTTATAAGCCTTATGAGCTGAAGAGTGGGCAGAAGGAATCGAGAACCTCAGACTTGGAAAGTGTACCTTGAGGCACGGAGTCGCCAGAAGGAGGCGCTGAGAACCTTCCTGACAACACGGTGGATGCAGGTGTGGTGATGGACCACAACAAGGGCAAGGTATGGAAAATCGCCAGTACGTCATTTCTTCATTGAGTCACACTTGAAAAACATCGCAAAGCCAAAATAACAAAAAAAAAAGGGAAGGAAGGAAGGAAGGAAAGGAAAAGAAAAAAGGAAGAAAGGAAAGGAAAGGAAGGAAGAAGGACAGACAGCAAAGACTCAAGCAAGCAAGAACAGAGAAAGAAAGAAAACTAAAATATACAATAAATGAAATGAATTACGATCGAAACAGACTGAAGCTTTGACTTTACATAGCCTAAATGCCGGGAATAGTTGTAAGCGAAGCGATGACACACAACCCTTTGGCAAACGTCTATTAGGTCCCGCTAAGGAGACGACTCGATAATCTTGAAAATTACAAAAACACTATGTGCTCTATCTTTGCAGGAGACACACAGATGGCTATGCAGGCCTTTTGTCATGATAGAGAAAACTCAGTGCTGGTTTCAGAAACTTTCCAGCAGATCACCTGGGAAAGAAAATAACACAGACACAAAGCCAGAGTCACCTGGTGTCATCACATGAAAAGTCGATATCACAGAAGCCTCCCTTTACTGATATCCAGAGAATGCTCATGGCACTTACTATGTATGTTAGACCTTAGAAGGATTTAATTCTGAGATTGACACTTCTTAGAAGGTATTCTAACATTTCCAGGAAACCAATTGTGAATAAGAACATGTAACAAGGGTTTGGCTGGAAGTTCAAGGCCAGACAGAGATGCCACAGTGAATTCTCTGTTAGCCCGGCTACAGCCACTGCTACCCTGTACCCTCCAAAAATTATGTATGTATGTATTTATATATATATATATATATATATATATATATATATATATATATATATATATCTGTGTGTGTGTGTTTGCGTGTGTGTGTATGTTTCTGTGTTGATGGATACACATTTACATATGGCCTTAAACCTAATCCTATTGAGATATATATAAAAATTTATATACATTCACATATAATTATATATGTTAGTATATGTATGTATTATGTATTATAAATAGCGTATAAAAATCTATAATACATGTAATTATATTTTATACATGTCATATATGTAAATATATAATATATATTTATATATCTAATATATGTATAAATTTCCATGTATAGTCATATATGAACTCATATATTTACACATAAGTTTATATATAATTTAAATATATATTCATATGTGTATATATTCTGGGTGAGCGGGCAGTAAAAGAATACTGTTCCTCGCACCTCACGGAGTTCTCACTCTCGTCCAGTATCCTGCACCGACACCCGAGCTCACTTCAGAAAACCTGAGTCCCTCTCGTCATCAACGACAATGACAGGCGAGACAGTGGTCCAAGTAATTGAACTCAGAGCCCCGGGAAGATTTTAAAATCTCTCTACCTTACTATTTCAAGCAGGGCCTTGGTCTCTAGCGGCCGGCTTCTAACCCCTCGAGGCCCTTTCCCATCAACCCTCCACGGTCTCCTTAGTTAGGCTGGGCCATTCCTAGGAAAACACACCCTCTGTGACCTGTTTGTTCATTTTTCAGACATCCCTTCCGGGAGGCTCGAACTAAGAGTGATGGCATGAAATGTAAGATATCGCCCATTTCCAAAAAGACCTTCCGCACACCGCCTATCCCCTGGCTCAGCAGTCCAAACTCACGCGGCCATTTGGAGCGTTTTTTTGAACCAGCAGATTTTCTAACCTCGGGTGACCGCGACGCGTTCACCCGAGGTTAGAGAATCTGGAGCCGACGGGCCAGGAAGGCCTGGGTGTTCCAGGGACTCTCTGCGTGGGAGAAAAACGGGGCTCCCAACAAGCACCTGAGTCATCTGCTCACATCTGTCTGGGACCTCCGGAACTGACAGACCTTTGAAGATATTCAGTAGGAGTTTTGAGCGCCCTTTCTGCCTGAGGCTCACACTTCTGGTAACCCAGCAGACCTGGTGGAGTGTCAGAGATGGGCGGGCAGGCATTGTCTCAGCTGCTGTGCACGAAATCAAGATGTGCGCGCCCCCTTGTGTCCAAGTACGGCATTGCACCTTGCGTAACTTTGCATCTGACTAAACGTGGGACCTGGAGACTGAGATCCCACCAGGATTCGAACCAGTGTTCTTAGGGTTAGAAGCCAGGCGCCTTATCCCCTAAGTATTCTCTCCAGCCCAGAAACTCCTTTTTTATTCCTTATAAGCCTTATGAGCTGAAGAGTGGGCAGAAGGAATCGAGAACCTCAGACTTGGAAAGTGTACCTTGAGGCACGGAGTCGCCAGAAGGAGGCGCTTGAGAACCTTCCTGACAACACGGTGGATGCAGGTGTGGTGATGGACCACAACAAGGGCAAGGTATGGAAAAATCGCCAGTACGTCATTTCTTCATTGAGTCACACTTGCAAAACATCGCAAAGCCAAAATAACAAAAAGAAAAAAGAAGGGAAGGAAGGAAGGAAGAAAAGAAAAAAAAGAAAGGAAGGAAGAAAGGGAAGGAAAGGAAAGGAAGGAAGCAGGACAGACAGCAAAGACTCAAGCAAGCAAGCAACAGAGAAAGAAAGAAAACCTAAAATATACAATAAATGAAATGAATTACGATCGAAACAGACTGAAGCTTTGACTTTACATAGCCTAAATGCCGGGAATAGTTGTAAGTGAAGCGATGACAAACAACCCATTTGGCAAACGTCTATTAGGTCCTGCTAAGGAGACGACTCGATCATCTTTGAAAATTACAAAAAACCCTATGTGCTCTATCTTTGCAGGAGACACACAGATGGCTAGGCAGGCCTTTGCAATGATAGAGAAAATTTGTGTTGGTTTCAGAAACTTTCCAGCAGATCACCTGGGAAAGAAAATAAAACAGACACAAGGCCAGAGTCACCTGGTGTCATCACATGAAAAGTCGTTATCACAGAAGCGTCCCTTAAACTGATATCCAGAGAATGCTCGCTGGCACGTACTATGTATGTTAGGACATGAGAAGGATTTAATTCTGAGATTGACACTTCTTAGAAGTTATTCTAACTTTTCCAGGAAACCAATTGTGAATAAGAACATGTTACAAGGGTGTGGCTGGAAGTTCAAGTCCAGACAGAGATGCTGCGGTGAATTCTGTGTTAGCCCGGGATACAGCCACTCCTACCCTGTACCCCCTCCAAAAATTATGTATGTATGTATGTATTTATGTATGTATATATATATATATATATATATATATATATATATATGTGTGTGTGTGTGTGTGTGTGTGTGTTTGCGTGTGTGTGTGTGTTTCTGTGTTGATGGATACACATTTACATACGGCCTAAAACCTAATCCTAATGAGATATACATAAAAATTTATATACTTTCACATATGATTATATATGTTAGTATATGTATGTATTATGTATTATAAATAACGTATAAAAATCTATAATACATGTAATTATATTTTATGCATGTCATATATTAAATATATAACATATATTTATATATCTAATAGATGTATAAATTTCCATGTATAGTCATATATGAACTCATATATTTACATATAAGTTTATATATGATTTAAATATATATTCATTTGTGTATATATTATGGGTGTGCGGGCAGTAAAAGAACACTGTTCCTCGCACCTCACGGAGTTCTCACTCTCCTTCCAGGATCCTGCACCGACACCCGAGCTCACTTCAGAAAACCTGAGTCCCTGTCGTCATCAACGTCAATGACAGGCGAGACAGTGGTCCAAGTAACTGGACTCAGAGCCCCGGGAAGATTTTTCAATCTCTCTAATTTACTATATCAAGCAGGGCCTTGGTCTCTGGCGGCCGGCTTCTAACCCCTCGAGGCCCTTTCCCTTCAGCCCTCCACGATCTCCTTAGTTAGGCTGGGCCATTCCTAGGAAAACACACCCTCTGTGACCTGTTTGTTCATTTTTCAGACATCCACCTTCCGGTAGGCTCGTAACTCAGAGTGATGGCATGAAATGTAAGATATCGCTCCATTTCCAAAAAGACCCTTCCGCTCACCGCCTGTCCCCTGGCTCAGCAGTCCAAACTCAGGCGGCCATTTGGAGCGGTTTTTTGGAACGAGCACATTCTCTAACCTCGGGTGACCGCGATGCGATCACCCGAGGTTAGAGAATCTGGAGCCGGACGGGCCAGGAGAAGGCCTGGGTGTTCCAGCGACTCTCTGCGTGGGAGAAAAACGGGGCTCCCGACAAGCACCTGAGTCATCAGCTCACATCTGTCTGGGACCTCCAGAACTGACAGAGGTTTGAAGATATTCAGTAGGAGTTTTGAGCGCCCTTTCTGCCTGAGGCTCACACTTCTGGTAACTCAGCAGACATGGTGGAGTGTCCCAAGTCCCCAAATGAAAAAAATGCTGGCATCTTAAACCCATATGCACCTACAGAAAATATATATTTTTTTAATTTTTTATTTTATCTTATTTTTTTTGGAGAGAGACACTGAGACAGACAGGGAGACAGACCCCCCCCCCCCACACACACACACAGAGGGAGAGGGAGGGAGGGAGGAAGACAGAGATAGGCGGGGGAGCAATGTCTCAGCTGCTGAGAACTAAATCCATATGTGCGCGCCCCCTTGTGGCAAAGTGCAGCATTGCGCCCTGGGTCACTTTGCATCAGATTCAACGTGGGACCTGGAGATTGGAATAGCTGGAGATTGGAACCAGTGTTCTGAGGGTTAGGAGGTAGACGCCTTAACCCCTAAGCCATCTCTCCAGTCCAGAAGTTCCTTTTCCCTCATAAGCCTTATGAGCTGAAGAGTCGGCAGAAGGTATCGACAACCTCAGACTTGGAAAGTGGACCTTGAGGCATGGAGTCCCCACAAGGAGGCGCTTGAGAACCTTCCTGACAAAACAGTGGATGCACGTGTGATGATGGACCACAACAAGGGCAAGGTATGCAAAAATGGCCAATATGCATTTCTTCATTCAGACACACTTGCCAAACATCCAAAGCCTAAATAACCAAAAGAAAAAAGAAATGAAGGAAGGAAGGAAGAAAAGAAAGGAAGGAAGACAGAAAGCAAAGACGCAAGCAAGCAAGCAACAGTGAAAGAACGAAATACTAAACTATAAAATGAATCAAATAAATTACGATCGAAACAGACTGAAGCCTTGACTTTACATAGCCTAAATGCCCGGAATAGTTGTAAGCTGAGCGATTACATACAACACGTTTGGCAAACGTCTATTAGGTCCTGCTAAGGAGAGGACTCGATAATCTTTGAAAATGACAGAAAAACCCTATGTGCTCTATCTCTGCAGGAGATACACAGATGGTTATGCAGGCCTTTGTCATGATAGAGAAAATTCACAGTTGGTTTCAGAAACTTTCCCGAAGGTCTCCTGGGAAAGAAAATTCCACAGACACAAGGCCAGTGTCACCTGGTGTCATCACGTGAAAAGATGACATCATAGAAGCCTCCCTTCAACTGAGATCCAGAGAATGCTCGCTAGCACTAAGTATGTATGTTAGGATATGAGAAGCATTTAATTCTGAGATTGATACTTTTAGAAGCTTTTCTCACTTTTCCTGGAAACCAATGGTGAGTAAGGACATGTTAGAAGAGTCTTGGCTGTGAGTTCAAGGCCAGGCTGAGAGACGCCACAGTGAATTGTGTGTCATCTAGGCTACAGCCGGTCCCTAGGTGGCACCCTACCCCGAAAAATTGTATATATGTTTGTGTATGTATGTATTTATGGATATAAATTTACATATGGCCTTAAACCTAATCCTATTATGATATAAAAAATTCATATATTTACATATAATTATATATAGCTGTATATGTATATATTATGTAGTATAAATAACGTATAATAATCTATCATACATGTAATTATATTTTATACATGTCATATAAGTATATATATCACATATATTTTTGTATATTTGATATATGTATGAATTTTCATGTATATTCATATATGAACTCACATATTTACATATATGTTTATATATAAATTTGAATATATATTCATATATATTCTGAGTAATGTATAATACATAAAATGAATTCATAGTATACATAACATATATATATATGTGTGTGTGTATTTGTGTGTGTGTGTATACATACGTATCTATCATCCTCTAAACACCTCCTCCTGCTTTTGGCTGCATGACAATGTACTTAGGGTAGATGTTACATTTATTTATTTGGTTTTTGGGGGTTGTCTTCATTTTCCTGGTAGGAGTGGCTCTAGCCCAGGCTGAGGTTGAATTCTCTCTGTCGTCTCAGCGTGGCCTCGAACTCACAGCCACGATGCTCCTCACTCTCTGCCTCCCACCTAGTACTGCTGGGATGAAAGGCATCAGCGCCACCATAGATATATTTTATTATTATTATTATTACTTCATTTTATTATTTTTATTGTTTATAGGAGATATAGAATGTGTTAGACAGAGAGAGAGAGAGAGAGAGAGAGAGAGAGAAAGAGTATGTGACTTCCAGGTCAGCCTGTGCTACATTGAGACCCTACCTCTCAAAACCAAAAAATAAATAAATAAAATATAGATGGGCTGGAGCGAAGGCTTAGTGGTTAAGGCATTTGCTTGCGAAGCCAAAAGAACCAGGTTCGATTCTCCACGTCCCACCTTAGCCGGATGCACATGGTGGAGCATGCATCTGGAGTTCATTTGTATTGCCTGAGGGCCCTGGGGCGTCCATTCTATCTCCCTCTCCGTCTTCTTCTGTCTCTCAGAAATCAATCAATGAATCAATCAATCATTCAGTAGAATCAACAAGTGATTCCGAAACACATTTGGCCAAGGTCTATTAGGTCCTGCTAAGTAATGGACTCGATATTCTTTGAAAATTAGAGAAAAACCCTATGAGCTCTTTCTCTGCAGGATAGACCCAGAATGTTATGCAGGCCTTTGTCATGATCAAGAAAACTCAGAGTTGATTTCAGAAGCTTTCCAAGTGAGAGCAAAGTGGGCCGGATGGTAGAGCAACCGCAACAGTGGCTCTCCTATAAAAATCCCATGGCCTTCTGTGGCTTAGAAACCGATTTGCCAATGCAGACTGCGGCTGACTGCGTGTTTTGCTTTTCTTTGTTTTTTTTCCTTACACAGAGGCAACGAGATGCGAGGACAAATTCAACAAAATTCATGAAAAGATACCTGAACCCCTATAAAAAGAGAGGAAGCTGGGCGTGGTGGCGCAAGCCTTTAATCCCAGCACTTGGGAGGCAGAGGTAGGAGGATTTCCACGAGTTTGAGGCCACCCTGAGACTACAGAGTGAATTCCAGGTCAGTCTGGGCTAGAGAGAGACCCTACCTGAAAAACAAAAAGAAAAAAAAGAGAGAGAGAGAAGAGCGTGCCAGCTGAAAGAGCACCCCAGACAGTGTACAGAGATCTTGAGGAGAAGAGCCACACGGCTGGTTGAGGGCAGACTTTGGAAACGTACACTGGTGAGATGGGGAGGAAAAACAAAATGTACGAGGTAGCAGAGTTCTAGAGGCTGCTAACCTCTGAATATTAGAATAGACTCCAATCAGCACAAAGGTGAAGGAGATAGGCACAGAGAACACTGACTCCCACGGAGTCCAGAGTCACACAGATCCAGAGACACAGCGGCTCCCAGACCTCATCAGCGAAGTAGCCATAACACTCAACTGGGCCAGCAAATAGAGATTCATGCAAGTGTGGGCTGAAAGACTGTGAGAGCCACAAGGCGGACAGAGACATGGCCTCGCCCGAGCACTGACGGCTACCCCAAATGCACGACCCACAATAGCCATGGAGATGTAACCGCATCCCCAGGGAGCAGGGTCCCTTGGGGGAGGGGCGCGGACGAGGGTGAGCATGGAACCCACACGTGCTCTTTATGCACTCACGGAGTGGGTCTATAACTAGCAAGCAAACACGCACCAGCAAAATCAAACAGAGCCACGAATGTTCAGGAGATTGTGCAGAAGAGAGTGTGCAGAATCCAGAGGGCGTGGGGCAACATGGACAGGCACTGAATCCCACCACTGGTGGACTGCTGCTGCCAAAGTTAGGAACCAGAGCAACGTGGCGAATGCTCACCTTCCCACAGTGACGCCCCCCTCCATCGCCTGGCCAGGTGAAGATGGGCACGATGGTACTAACGTATGGTGACACTTACAAGGGGTTCCTCTGAAATGAAAAGGGTAAAAGAGTCATAAAAGAAGCAACTTAAGAAGCGAGAATGACAATGCGACTGGCCTTCAGCCTAGGAATCAGGTTCCTACTGGCCTGGGTGAGGGGGCAGTAAAAGAACACTGCTCCTCGACCTCACGGAGTTCTGCCTCTCCTTCCAGGGTCCTGCACCGACAACCGAGCGCACTTCAGAAAAGCTGAGTCCCTCTCGTCATCAACAACAGTGACAGGCGAGTCAGTGGTCCAAGTAATTGGACTCAAAGCCCCAGGAAGATTTTTAAATCTCTCTCCCTTAGTATTGGAAGCAGGGCCTCGCTCTCTAGAGGTCGGGCTTCTAAATCCTCGAGGCCCTTGCCTGAGATCCTCCACGATCTCCTTAGTTACGCTGGGATATTCGTAGGAAAAACACACCCTCTGGGACCTGTTTGTTCATTTTTCACACATCCCCTTCCGGTAGGCTCAGAACTAAGAGTGATGGCATGAAATCTAAGATATAGCCCGTTTCCAAAAACCCTGCCACGCACCACCTGTCCCCTGGCTCAGCAGTCCAAACTCAGGCGGCCATTTTGAGCATTTTTTGAACGAGCAGATTCTTTCAACCTCGGGTGACCGTGACACGTTCACCCGCGGTTAGAGAATCTGGAGCCGGACGGCCAGTAGAAGGCCTGGGTGTTCCAGGGACTTCTGCGTGGGAGAAAAACGGGGCTCCCGACAAGCACCTGAGTCATCTGCTCACATCTGTCTGGGACCTCCAGAACTGTCAGAGGATTGGAGATATTCGGTAGGAGTTTTGAGCACCCTTTCTGCCTGAGGCTCACGCTTCTGTAACTCAGCAGACATGGCGGACTGTCCCAAGTCCCCAAACGAAAAAAATGGGGCATCTAAACCCATATGCATCTACAGAACATCCTTTTTTTAAAAACTTTTATTTTATCTTATTTCTTTTGAGAGAGACACAGAGAGAGATAGGGAGACACACACACACACAGAGATAGAGAGAGAGAGGGGGAGAAAGAGAGAGGAGGAAGACAGAGACGGGCGCGAGAGCAGAGTCTCAGCTGCTGAGAACGAAATCCAGGTGTGCCTGCCCCTTGTGGCCAAGTGCAGCATTGCGCCTTTGCGTCAGTTTGCCTCTGGCTAAACGTGGGACCTGGAGATTGGAACAGCTGGAGATTGGAACCAGTGTTCTGAGGGTTAGGAGGCAGGCGCCTGAACCCCTAAGCCATCTCTCCAGGCCAGAAGTTCCTTTTGCCTCATAAGCCTTATAAGCTGAAGAGTGGGCAGAAGGAATCGAGAACCTCAGACTTGAAAGGACCTTGAGGCACGGAGTCCCCACAAGGAGGCGCTTGAGAACCTTCCTGAACAAACAGTGGATGCAGGTGTGATGATGGACTCACAACAAGGGCAAGGTATGCAAAATGGCCAATATGCATTTCTTCATTCAGACACACTTGCCAAACATCGCAAAGCCTAAATAACTAAAAGAAAAAAAGAAAGGAAGGAAGGAAGGAAGGAAAAGAAAGGAAAAGAAAGAAAACAAAGACAGAAAGCAAAGACAAGCAAGCAACAGAAAGAACGAAATACTAAACTATAAAATGAATCAAATAAATTACGATCGAAACAGACTGAAGCCTTGACTTTACATAGCCTAAATGCCCGGAATAGTTGTAAGCTGAGCGATTACATACAACACGTTTGGCAAACGTCTATTAGGTCCTGCTAAGGAGAGGACTCGATAATCTTTGAAAATGACAGAAAAACCCTATGTGCTCTATCTCTGCAGGAGATACACAGATGGTTATGCAGGCCTTTGTCATGATAGAGAAAATTCACAGTTGGTTTCAGAAACTTTCCCGAAGATCTCCTGGGAAAGAAAATTCCACAGACACAAGGCCAGTGTCACCTGGTGTCATCACGTGAAAAGACATCATAGAAGCCTCCCTTCAACTGAGATCCAGAGAATGCTCGCTGGCACTTAGTATGTATGTTAGGACATGAGAAGGATTTAATTCTGAGATTGATACTTCTTAGAAGTTATTCTCACTTTTCCTGGAAACCAATGGTGAATAAGTACATGTTAGAAGAGTCTTGGCTGTGAGTTCAAGGCCAGGCTGAGAGATGCCACAGTGAATTCATGTGTCATCCACAGCCGGTCCCTACCTGGGACCCTCCCCGAAAATTGTATATATATTTGTGTATGTATGTATTTATGGATATAAAT
>JAEOAD010000129.1:20000-25916 GCA_036365145.1 Orientallactaga sibirica | reverse complement strand
CCCTGTTCAAATCCCCAGTCATCCACATAAAGCCAGAGGGACACTAATTTGCATGTTAAGAGGCCCTGGTGTGCCTGCCTGCGTATATGCACAGGCAAATTCTCTTTTTTCAGGCTGACCTGAAACCACTGTGCAGTTTCAGGCTGGCCTCAAACTCACAGCGATCCTCCTACCTCTGCCTCCTAAGTGCTGGGATTAAAGGCATGCACCACCATGCCCAGCTAAATTATGTTTTAAAAAAGAGCTTTGTTGAGGTCTCAGCAGCTTTGGGATTTCTGCTTTGGCATTTGAAGCTACTGAAAGCTCAACATTAAAGCATACCCACCAAGGCTGGGGGAATTTGTAGAAGAGAGGCAGACAGATGGGAGGGAATATCCAGAGACATTGCGCACCCTGTCCCCCACGATGACTGGCAGCTGCTTCTCACAACTCATAACCCACAACCCCATGGTGAATACCAGCAGTCCCGCTGAGGAGGGCCCTCAGTGGGAGTGGGAGCAGGAGAAGGACAAATGATGGTGACCCAACATGGTGCCTCCATACAAAGTTTTCCTACTTAATAAAAATAAAAAGAATAAAAGAGAAACTTCTAAAAAGAGCTTAAGCTTGGCGTGGTGCATGCCTTAATCCCAGCACTCAGAGGCAGAGGTAGAGTACTGCTGTGATTTGAAGCCACCCTGAGACTACACAGTGAATTCCAGTTCATCCTGGGCCATAGTAAGAGCCTGCCTTGAAAAAAACCAAAAATCTTTGAGGCTTGAGAGATGGCTTCTGGCATAGCAGTTAAGGTGCTTGCCTATGACTCACGTTTGATCCTCTCAGATCCCACATGCCCAGTAGATGGCACAAGTGTCTGAGTTGGGACTGCAGTGGCTGAGGCCCTGGTTCACCACTTTTCTCTCATCCTCACCCCGCCTCTAAAATAAAAATAAAAACAACAGGGAGCCAGGTGAAGGGGTGCACGCCTTAATCCCAGCACTCAGGGATGCAGAGGTAGGGAGGATCACCATGAGTTTGAGGCCACTCTGAGACTACGTAGTGAATTACAGGTCAGACTGTGCTAGAGTGAGACCCACCTCGAAAAAACAAAAATAATAATTAAAAATTAAAAAAATAAATAATAAAGAGCTTTGTTGAGTGCATAAATTTGAAAAAGGGATGAAAGGTACATGTGTATAAGGCAATTTTTCCTAAATCAGAGGCAAAGTGTTGTCTAATGTTCACTGCAATAAGCTGTTTACCTTGGCATAGAAGATTATTCTGACAGCTACTTTTGCAAGGAAATAAACCCTGTTTGCATCATTTGTGGGTTATGTGCCACAGAAGCACTACATGGAGACAACTCCTAGCATGCTGGGGACAACCCATGCAGGAGGGAGAGGCAGGTGTGGCATACCTAACATTACCACTGTCTCACCTGCATGGGGGTCATTCCTCTCTTGTAGACCTCCTGTCCTCCACTTCCCAAGCTTACTTTTTGACCATGTTCAGTAAACAGGCATTCTTGGCACCATCTCCACTTCCATTGCCAAAGAGTTGTAGTCTGTCTGGAAGAAGGGGATATGTTTCCATCCTGTCTCTGCACTAACCGCAGTAACCAACTGTGAGTTGGGAATGCTCTGGAGTCCATGATTATTTTGTGTTTATCTATACTCCTACCACCTCATCTTCCTCAGTTTATACTTACTGTTTCTCTCTTCCTCCCCACTCCCCAAAACATAAAGTTTTTACTGAAAACCTACCACAGAGGTAGTCATGAGCCCTAAGGGTGTAACGCCTGCTGGTGTCACGCTAAATGTATATGCTATGCTCACTAAACTGCCCAGCAAGCATTTC
Organism: Orientallactaga sibirica; assembly: GCA_036365145.1. NCBI lineage: Eukaryota > Metazoa > Chordata > Mammalia > Rodentia > Dipodidae > Orientallactaga > Orientallactaga sibirica. The sequence goes on along the minus strand of JAEOAD010000129.1, from coordinate 24,080 downwards.
TCTAATGTCTACACTCATATATTAATGCTACTTTCACTGTGGTTAGAGAAGTTTCTTTTTCAGATGGTGGTGAACTTGGGATGACTCAGAAGGCATGGTGCTGAGAAGAAGGGACAGAGGAGGCTCAGCACTGAAACATCTCAAACCCACCTTCCAAGGCTCAGGGTCCATTATGGAAGATGGGGCAGAAAGAATGTAAGAGCTAAAGGAAGGGTAGTACTCCCAAACGTGCTCCTCCAGACACAAAATGGTCTGATATCCATGACATCACAGTGCCTGACACTACCTACGTAAGACCATCATAATTGAGGAAAAGATCATGACTTCACCCTGAAAAGAGAGTCTGGCTGAGAGGGGAGGGGATATGATGGAGAGGGAAATTTCAAAGGGGAATGGGTGGAGGGAAGGAAGTACCAAGGGATACTGTCTACAATTAAATAAGTTGTCAGTAAAAATAAATAAATAAAAACCGGGCATGGTGGCACACGCCTTTCCCAAAAAAAACATGGGAGGCACAGGTAGGAGGATCGCCAAAAAGTTGAGGCCAGCCTGAGACTACATAGTTTATTCCAGGTCAGCCTGGAACAGAGTGCAACCCTACCTCAAAAACAATATAAATAAATAAATAAATAAATAAATAAATAAATAACAATAAAAAATGAAGCCAGGCATGGTGGCGCATGCCTGTAATCCCAGCACTGGGAGGCAGAGGTAGGAGGATCACTGAGAGTTTGAGGCCACCTTGAGACTACATAGTTAATTCCAGGTCAGCCTAGACCAGGGTGAGACCCTACATCGAAAAACCAAAAATAAATAAATAAATAAATAAATAAATAAATAAATAAAAAATAAAAAAAAACAAAACATAAAGTTTCAGGATTCAAAAGGTAAATGCAAAAGCCCTTCAGCCCACTCTTCAGGAGTTCACCTGGAGAAACCAGGGTTTGAAGATTGTTTTCAGAGTTATGGAGTTATCAGAGCATAGAATGCTCATCGTTCTTTGCCTGTCTTTTTTGGCCAGCCTCATGAGTGAGCTTGTGAAGCTGAGAGGAAAAGCTCAAGAGTCATCTCTAGGTGAAAGAGAGAAACCCAAACAGATGGGACTGTGGTGAGTAAATACAAAAGAGCTGAGACAGCATAATCAGGAGCAGTCTCAGTACCTTTGGGGGAGGAAGGAATTGACTGTCTGAAACTCTAAAAATCAGAGATTTCCAGATTTCCTTCAAGATAAATATGATCAGAACCACTCCAGTTTGCTTTCTCTCTCCATGAGCAGTTCATTCAAAACACTAAGAAAAGAAAAAAAAAAAAAACCCTGAATGGTCAGCTACATTTTAAGAACTGATAATGAACTCTGAGAGGAAAGGATGGTGCATGGTGCAAATACAACAGGGTCAGCACTGGGACCACTGGGACCTTCCCATTTGCTCAATAAGGCACCACAGCAGGTTGTTAAGAGATTAAGCAGCACAGAGCACATTGCATTTCTGGAGTTATCTCATTATGTCCAAAAGCCCAGAGAAAACAACTCGGTAGAAAACAAAATGAGGAGATTAGAGAGGTGCCATTGGAACTTAAGTCCAGGTAGGAAGAAAACAAGTAGATCTTGTCAGTGTCACAATGAAATTCTCCAGAGTATAAAGAGTGAATTCCAGGAATATAACCTGACACAAGAGACCCTAGCTGGCAAACAAACAAATCACTTGGGGGCTTCTACTTTGAAAGAAAAAGGTTTCCAGAATCATTATTAAAAGAAATTTATTGCTTCCTGATTTGTATTCAGAATAAAGTGATGGGGCACTCCACTCTGCAATGCATTCTGATGGTGGCTTGGAAGGAGGTTATGTCCTCCGTCTGAGATCTTTTTCATAATACTTAAGCTATAGAATTTACTGTCAGCCACTTTGATTTTATATTTACCATCAATTGAGAAAACACTGATTAATTCTGATCCTTAAGAAGAAAAAATCCTATAACACACATTAAAGTTTCATTGTCAAACTTAATTTATCAACATAAAAGATCATAAACAACCTGATGATATTAATCATATCAATGAATTTAGAACTTTGCTATTTAATTAGCCATGACAAGTGCAATCAGAGAGTTCAAGGCCTTGATTATCCACTTGTCATTTAATCAAGAAAACCTGGAAGGGGACGAGCAGATTGCTGAGGGGAAGGAAGTGTGGGAGTGAGGAAAGGAGAGAGGGAGGAGGAGAAAGACATAAAAACAAAGAAATAAAGAGAGACAGGAAGAGAGAAAAAAAGAAACAAACAAAGATGAAAAACAAAGATCTGGCCAACCTGTGCTTTCCAAATTAAAAATTATTATTTTAAATATTTCATTCCTTCATTTATTTCAGAGAGGTGAAAGAGAGGGACAGGGAAGAGACACGGAGAGACACAGAGAGGGGAGAATGGCACAGCAAGGCCTACAGCCACTGCAAATGAACTCCAGATGCATGCACCACCTTGTACATCTGGCTTACAAGGGTCCTGGGAATGGAACCTGGGTCCCTTTTGGCTTTGCAGGCAAGTTCCTTAACAACTAAGCCATCTCTCCATCTCTGGTTTTTATTTTATCTTTTTGGTCTTTTTGAGGTAAGGTCTCACTCTAGTTCAGGCTGACCTGGAATTCACTATGTAGTCTCAGGGTGGCCCCAAAAATCACGGCGATGCTCCAAACCTCTGCCTCCTGAGTGCTGGGATTCAATGTAAAATACAACCAACATGCCTGGCACTGCAGCTCTTTTTTTAAAAAAAGTTATTTTATTCTTGTTTATTTATTTGAGAGAAAGGCATATAGAGAGATGATTAAAAATTATTTTACCCACTATCCACTTCTGTTTTGATTTATTGTAATGTTATCTTCACATGTATGGTTAAACTGTGTTTTGGGCACACACTTGTAATCCAATTACCCAGAGGCTGAGGCAGGAAGAGTGTTTGAGACTATCCTGGGACACAAAGCAAGACATATTCTAAATAAATAATAAACAACCAAACATATAAGTGAGAAGTGTGGTTCTGTTGTGGTTTCAATGGGAACTGTCCCCCCACAGGCTCAAGTGTTTGAACACTTGGTGTCCACCAGGTGGCGCTGTTTTGGGTGGTTTGGAACCTTGGCACTGTGACCTAGCTGGAGGAAGGTGGAGAATGGGACTTGGAAAGTAGTACCCACCCTGGTTCTGACTCAGCCTCAGCAGGGGTCAAGCCCTGCTGTCACTGATGTGTTAGAACTTTCCAGAAAGTTTGAGAGAGCGGTTAAGGTGTTTGCCTGCAAAGCCTAAGAACCCTGGTTCAGCCTGCCCCAGCTCCCATGTAAGCCAGATACACAAGGGGCACATGTGTGTCTGGGGTGTGTTTGCAGTAGCTGGAGGCCCTGGCTGTGCCTGTTCTTTCTCTCTTTCTTCTCTTTCTCTTCTCTTCTTCTTCTTTCTTCTTCTTTTTCTTCTTTTCTTTCTTTCTTCTTTCTTCTTTCTTCTTTCTTCTTCTTCTTTTCTCTCCCCTTCTTTCTGTCATTCCTTCATATAAATAATTAAACACATAATAATTTTAAAATAAGGAAGACTGGCCTGAAAGATGGCTCAGCTGTTAAGGCATGAGCTGCAAAGCCTAAGAACCCTGTGCGTTAAATTCCCAGTACATAAGTCAAGTCAGATCCACAACCTGGCCAAAGAGAGGAAGTTACAGGTCAGCCTTAGGCTGGCCGCCAACTCACTGGAGATCCTCCTGCCTCTGCCTCCAACACCTACTGGGATTACAGGTGTGCACCACTGCATTGGTCCAGATTTTAAAAAGTATTTTAAGTTTTATTTATTTATCATGTGTAAGAGCGACAGAGTGAGAAGCAGCTAGAGAAAGAAAATGAGCATGCTAGGGACTCCAGCCACTACAAACAAATGCCAGACCAGTGTGCCAACTTGCATATCTGACTGTAAGTAACTTTGGGATGGGGTGCAGCTCAGTAGCAGGATGATTGCCTAGCCTATCTGGGTTCTGAGTTGCATCCCAAACACCAAAACAAAACAAAACAAAACAAAAAATGAAATTCATGAAACTCAATGCAAAGCTTGAG
>JAEOAD010000129.1:0-15000 GCA_036365145.1 Orientallactaga sibirica | reverse complement strand
ATATGCTAGATACTTTGTATGGTAGCATCATTTGTTGTTACCATGATTACCTTTCGTCCCTGCCCCATTCCACTGAGGCCTTCCTCAGTGGTATTGCTGGTGTTCACCATGGGGTTGTGAGAACAGCAGTCATTCATTGTGTGTGGTGGGACAATGCTTCTGGATATTACCTCCCACAAAGTGGCTCTTACAATCCTTCCACCCTCCTCTTCTGCAAAATTTTCTAAGCTGCTGAGAGCTAAACACTCAAAGTAGACTTAAAATACACCCACCAAGGCACAGAGAATAACCCATTTAAGGCTACTTTGTAGGCAGTTTATGAAGCAATTTTCTATATATTTTTATATATTTGATAATCTTTTATAAAATCAAACTAGATCTACTTATAAAAACAAAATCTTGAACTGGGCATGGTGGCACACACCTTTAATCCCTGAACTCTACGGGCAGAGGTATGAAGACTGCAGCAAGATTGAGGCCACCCTGAGAATACATAGTGAATTCCAGGTCAGGCTGGGCTAGAGGGAGATCATACCTTGAAAAACAAACAAACAAACCAAAAATCCCTGGGAATTTTAAATATAGAATATCACCATGATTGTGGAAAGCTCTACTGAGCAGTGCTATCTAGACTGCCAGGCCTTACAATGTTATACATTTGCAATTAATCAGTCAACATTGAAAAATAAAATAAAATCATTGAACATGGTGGTGTACACCTTTACTCACAAAGAGGGAGGAGGATTGCTGTGAGTTGGAGGCCAGTTCGAGACTAAATAGTGAATTTCAAGTCAGCCTGGGCTATAGCAAGACCCTATCTCAAAAAAATAAATAAAAAATCTTAACGTAATCACTATGCTTATAATTAAATGTCAATATGCTTAAAAATGATTAATTTGGCCCCATGTTATTTACTCAGTTGTGGCCTATATTGTTAATAAATCCACCTGATCAAACGTTCCTGGGAGTTTTTATGAAGACATAGGTTACCTTGTTCTGAAAAAAGGTAGTGTGGATATATCATGAATTAACAGGAGCTTGAAAGCACCAGGACATGGTGTTAAAGACAAGAAATATTGAATATCCTGATACAATTAGTGAATATTGTATAAGTGTACTGAAATAGCATGAAGTACACGAGAAATGGTTATATTAATCAAAAATTATTTACAAAGCTAATTTGATAGTTACACACTGTACACTCACTGAATTATGACACAGTATTCCATAATTTTTTACAATTAAAATAATTTGAAAAATTAAAATAAGTAGACACAGATAGAAACTGTGCTAATTGAACAGATGAGCAACAAATCCCTAAAAGCACTTCTAGTACTGGTCTTTGTGTCTTAGAGCTGATTTGAGAGACACAGAGATCTCATTAGTTTTTTTCGGGATAAAGGTGGAAAATATTTGTTTATATAGGTAAGAAAATAGCTTTGTTTTCTACAACCACAAAGCCAGAAGACCATTTTACGATATGTATAACCCAAAGTCACTGTAGGAAAACTTTTCAGTGAATTTTTGATTTTATATTAGACATGTTAACTTCCAATGATTAATTAATCTTGCCTTTCCAAACCAATCTATTTCCATCGAAACCAAGGTTCATCTCTCACCAAAATCTGAACCAAAAACACAGACAGCACATTTTATTCGGTAGCAGATGAAAAACAGGATAGTGAAAGCATGCACACAAAGACTTACCGAGTTGTACAAGTGTCCATCACTGTTCCCTGCCAAATAGAGCTTGGTTTGAACTCCTTCAATAGCCACCACTGAAGACCCACAGGGATGCATTAAGCAGAGCTGAAAATTCATAGAAAGTGAAAAGGTTACACTTCTTGATTTCATAGTTTTCCAATGTGTTCCACAGGAGAATCTGGCTCCCTAAAGGTAGTATGGACTGGACAAGTATGTACATAGACATGTAGCCACATAAAAACTAAAGCCTCATTCTACCTTCTAGTGTACTTGACTCATGGTTTCCATTACAGTCATTTAACTGGGGCTATAAGTACATATTCTCAAACACTCCAGGTACAATGGAAGACTCTCGACTCAGTACCCTAGTTTATAGAATCAGAATGAGGAATATTGATGCTTCTTGGGTGATCTGCCACCAGGAATTGTTTTTGCACATTAAATACCATCATCCCTTATAAAACTGAGCTATTTTAAATGAATTTTTTTCTTAAATTTATTGATTTGAGACAGAGAGAGAGAGAGAGAGGGAGGGAGAGGGAGGGAGGGAGAAAATGGGCATGTCAGGGGCTTCAGCTGCAGCAAATGAACTCCAAGTGCATGTGGGACCTTGTGCATCTGGCTTCCATGGGTACTAGGGAATAGATCCTCAGACCTTTGGCTTTGTAGGAAAGTCTGTTAAGCCATCTCTCCAGTCAAAAACTAAGCTTTGAAACTGCTTCCCTAGGTATTTGAGCAAATTTACAAAGTCAAGGTCAGATATATCTGTCAGTTGGGAAGTGATTCCTATACTCTTAGAAGTGACATTATTAGTCCAATATCTTCATTTAAATAATCTGTATAATTTCCAATCTACCCCCCCCCAACATATCTATACCTTGTAATAAAAAGTCATATTCTCAGCTGGGTGTGGTGGCGCATGCCTTTAATCCCAGCACTGGGGAGGCAGAGGTAGAGGATTGCTTTGAGTTCAAGGCCACCCTGAAAGTACAGAGTGAATTCCAGGTCAGCTTGGACCAGAGTGAGACCTCATAGAAAAAAACAAAATGGGGTCATTCATTTCCGTGCATGTATATTCTCTGCAGTAGATAGGATAGGATAACATGGATGAAAAATATTAATGAGGAAGGAAGTACTCTTGCTGAGCCTACAGTGTATCTTTCCCTAAAATCAGGGTACTTTCCAAAGAGGAGCCAGGACATACTGTATGGTTCAAAGTACAAGTGTTCCCACCACAAGCCACTGGTGGCGCTTTTTATTCAATACTTGTTATATTAAAATCTGTGCCTTTTGTTACGTGAGATAAAGGAAAATGAATTGCACAGATTTCAAGGCAGGATTCTGTGCTGTATCTCACAATGTAATGTTCAGGAAATAAGTGTAATATCTTGAGTTCCTTGTGTATATGTCATACTTTTGAAGATGCCTTGCTCACAGCAGGGGCTCAAAACATTCATATATTGATAGAAAACTGTACAATGAAACATGATAATTGTTTTTGAGAAGCAATAAATCACAATCTCATTATATAGGCCTATCATTTAAAAAAAAAAAAATCTGAAAGCTTAAAACTAAATTTTTCCTTATGGTTTGGTTTAAAGGTCATATTACTATGCACTACTTGACAACTATAAAACAAATGTAGGTCTGAAATCAGGTTTGGTCATAATAATAGCTAATGGAAGATAATGATAAATGAAATTCAGAATTATTTCTAAAACTTCATTATTTTACAATATTCTAAACCTTCTTTGTTGTCTTTTTGGAATATTTTAAAAATTAATTGTGGGGGCTGGAGAGATGGCTTAGCAGTTAAGGTGTTTGCCTGCAAAGCCAGAGGATCCCGGTTCGATTCTCCAGTTCTCATGTAAGCCAGATGGATAAGGAGGCACATGCATCTGGAGTTCATTTCCAGTGGCTGGAGGCCCTGGCATGCCCATTCTCCCTCCCTCTCTTCTTCCCTCTCTGTCTCTAATAAGTAAATTTAAAAAAATTATTTGTGAGTAGAGAGAAAGAGAAAGAATGTGTGCATGGGCATGCCAGGGTCCCTCACTCTACAAATAAACTTCAGATATATGTGTCACTATGTGCATTTGGCTTTACCTGGGTATTGGGGAAGCAAACTTAGGCCAACAGGCTTTACAAGCAAGGGCCTTTAACCACTGAGTCATCTCCAGCTCTTCTTACTTATCTTTTTTTTTTCACTCTAGCCCAGGCTGACCTGGAAATCACTGTGCATTCTCAGGGTGGCCTCAAACTCATGGCAATCCTCCTACCTCTGCTGCCTACTAAGGCCCTCTTCTCAGTTATCTAAAGCAATATTTAACAAAAGAGTTAAGATAATGAGGCAGAGAGAGAAAGTGAAGAGAGATTGAGATTTTTCTTTTTTTTTCATTTTTTGCGTTATTTTCTAACCACTCTCTGAGTTGGATTTTAATAAAAAATAAAATGTTTAAATTCCAACAGCTTGAAAGAGGTAGGAGGAAGAAAAGCAAAAAAACATCAGCCATCATATGGTCTTATCTACTCCTGAATAATGGCATGAATTAATTTGCAGAACATGTATTTTTCCTAATGTACTCTAAATTTCTGTGAAGCCTGATTCAAAAACACACATGTAATACAACAAACAAACAAAACAAAAAAAACAAATGAAAATCCTAAAACCTGAAGACAGCACTAAATGTGATATGGCTGGTCATCCATATTAGTCCAATACTTGTTTCAGACATTCAAGATAGAATTAGTATTTCATAAAACCTGTCCAAGCTGTGTCAAGAGGTTAGTCTTGTAGATAAAAATAATGAATAAGTTATATCAGAGAAAAACTTAGAGAAAAACCACTATCTTTCTCTAACATGCTTTGGTTGTTTTAGTTTATCTGTTTTATTTTGAGACAAGGTCTTGCTTTCTTTCTTTGACTGGTGTGATACTTGCTATGTATCTCAGACTGGCCTTGCTGAGCTGTGGGCAGTCTCCTGCCTCATCCTCCATAGTGCTAGCATTACAAACATGTATCACCTTGGTCAGCATAGCTTTGGTTTCTCTAATTCTGGACTGTGTCTTCAGAGATTGAAGGGCAGGATGAAAAAATTTCAGGGAGAAAGCAATTATTTGCATTTGTGTTTTTAAAGCACATTTAATAAATACTAAAAATTCTTCAATTTCAATCATACTTTTTAGTTGTTAATGAATGCAATTCCTTGTTATTCTCTTTGTGTCTACTGAAAACAGCTGCTTTCTACATTAAATGGATCATTTTCAAGAGCTGTGCACCTAGTTGGCCCGCAGTGTTTGCTGTATTCTCTATTCTATAGCCACACTTCTTCATCACTTAAGATAGAGTTATTTCTCTAACAGGGTAATTAATAAAGATATTATTTTAAAGAAAATTAGAGAATTGGCATATATAACTGGTAATATTATTACAGATTTGAAGAGAAAGGGAAACTTATCCACTTAAATATAGCCTTCATTGTACCCAAAGCAGATACAATAAACCATCATTATGAAATGCCTATCATTTGTTTTCTTTTCAAAAAATAAGTAATTTAGCTGGGCATGGTGGTGCTTGCCTTTAATCCTAGCACTCGGGAGGCAGAGGTAGGAGGATCACTGTGAATTCAAGGCCACCCTGAGACTACAGAGTGAATTTCAGGTCAGCTGGACTAGTATGAGGCCTTACCTGGTAAAAAATAAATAAATAAATAAATAAATAAATAAAAAGACCTAATTTGCACATTATGAAGTTTTATTGGACTGATGCTATTATAATAAATCTAGGTAACATAAGCTTAAATGTATAACATCAAACATGTTTTTAGAAATGGATATATTTGGGAAACTATGAAATCATTTGTTATCATGTTCTTGCTTACCATTTCAAGTTAAAATAACAGGAAAACTATTATATTGAATTCAATGAGAAAGTCAGATAAAAAGAAAAATTGAAAAAAATAAAAGTGTAATACAAGTAATACAGATTAATGAGGTGCTATACAAATGACTGACAGTTGAAAAATACAACCTATAATCCTATTCCACTCATTTAATTAATGAGATAAAATGAATGCCAAAACTTGTTTGGCTTGAGGGAGTAAATATATATATATATATGAATGGCTATACTTTCATATTGATAGATTAATCATTATTGCTGCCTGTTTTTGGTGGTTTCTGTATACATACCCTAAATGGGGAAGTGAAGTTGGCCCTCAACTTCCCTCTTAACATCAAGCCTAGAGTCAAGCACCACTAATCTGCTATTTCTTTTGAGATAATTTCCATGTGCATGAATCGAGTTGTGGTAATATGTACCTTTGATTGACTTACCATTCTGTGCATTACTCTGACTAAACACAGATTATCATCATCAGGCTATGTTCTTTAATAGTTTTCCGATGTCATTAGTACACAGAAATGTCATGCATTTTCAGTGGGAGTTATAAGGCAACGAAAGGCAGAACCTATCCATAGGTAGGAATGGAATAATTAGACCTATATTTAAAGATCCATAGTAACAAATGGAGCCTAGGTTTTGGTGTGTACATGTGTGTGTTGTATATCTCCTAAAATGATTACATACAGTGTGATCTTGATGTGTTTAGCATAGCACACTTAGTAAGACACACAGCACAATGAACCTCAATACTTTTTATACTTTTCCTTTCCAGGAAAGATATATGAACACCAGATCAAAAGACATATATATTTTTTGTATTTGGTACTAGACATTAAAAGTTGACAGGGCAAAGCCGGGCATGGTGGCGCACGCCTTTAATCCCAGCACTTGGGAGGCAGAGGTAGGAGGATCGCCGAGAGTTCGAGGCCACCCTGAGACTACATAGTTAATTCCAGGTCAGCCTGGACCAGAGTGAGACCCCTACCTGAAAAACAAAAACAAAAAAAAAAAAACAAAAACAAAAACAAAAACAAAAAAAAAAAAGTTGACAGGGCAAAACTTGACCAGGTGGGGTTCATTGGTAGCTTACCATAATCTTCCCTTTAATAGTGCCCATTGTTCCCAAGAAAACAGAGTAATATACATACTTCCATTAATACCTTCCCAAAACATCACTTTGTAATATAATTTGAGGAATGTTTTATTATTAATCACTATGTATTAATGTTGATTATTTAATTCTAGTAAAATATATTCCTTCATTTGGATTGTTGTTTTAAATAGAATGCATGAATAGAGCTGGAGAGATGAGATGGCTTAGCAGTGAAGGCCCTTGCCTGCAAAGCCAAAGGACCCAGGTTCAATTCCACAGACCCACATAAACCAGGTGCACAAGGTGGTGCATGCATCTGAAATTCATATGCAGTGGCTGGAGGCCCTGGCATGCCCATTCTCTCTCTCTCTCACTCTATCTACCTATTTATCTCGAGTCAATAAATAAATTAAAATAAAATATAGAATCTTATGCATGAAAGGGCATCTGGGATTCATTATGGAACTTTAATATCAACACGGTAATACAGGAGTTTGCAAAAACAAAACTCATCTGACATAGAGGGTCTTCAATCTTAGGAACCAAGAGCTTTGGAAGAATCATGGAAGATGATTTCTCTTCTTAGCCTAGGAAGCATTCTTAAAATGTGTAAAGCTCTTCAGTCCTTAATATCAAAAGCTTTGTCTATGACTTAGCTATCTCTAGCTATGTAGTTCTGAAAGTTGTCTTTAGTGCTCAGATCTACTTTCCTCCATTTTTCCCTTCAGGCAATGATGGGGATGTAGCAGACAGCTTCAGGATCACTGAGAAGAATCAGGCCTGCCTTCATAGGAACTAACACAGAGAGCAGCAATGATGTCCACTCAGCTCCCCTCGGGCAATTTCCAAGGTACACATTTGACTGCTTGTCCACGTGTCCCGGTCACTCCTTCCCAAAGCCTGGGAAGTGCACAGGCGCACATACACACACACACACACACACACACACACACACACACACACTACATATCTGACGCTCAGGGGATACATCCAGGATAGGACATGCTTTGGGTCTCTGCGCCTGTTCCACGGCAATTGCACTGCAGCCAGCCCATTACAGTGACAAAGGCAAGAAAGCCATCACCTTCGCATGCATGCACACCGGCTAGGTGGCCTCATCCCCACAAGCTGGGCTTCAAACTCCCCTTACATGGCCACCCCAACCCCTCCACCGTCCTCAAATCTAATGGGGGGACATGTCAAAAGGCAAAAGCCCCACCTGGTCTTCTTCTGTGCCTTCTGTGCCTCTTCTTGGAGCCAAAGAGTTGGAGTCGGGAAAAGATGTTTAACTTGTTTTTGTCGCAGCTGGTCTTGCCTTTGCTCGGGCTTTGGTCAGGCCACGAGTTCAAGAGCAGCCTGAGAACACACAGTGGGTTCCAGGTCAGCCTGGCCTACAGCCACACCTGACCTCAAAAACCATATTAATAATAATAACAATACCAATAATAAAATAAAATAATAAATAAAATAAAATTTAAAAGTAAAATAAAATAATAAATGATGAAATAGAAAGTTAAATAAATAATAAATTAAATTAAATTAAATTAAAAAGTAAAATAAAGCAATAAAATAATAAATAATAAGATAAATTATAAATACCAAAATAAAAATTTAAATAAAATGATAAGTTATTATATAAATAATAGAATAAATAAAATAAAAAAAAATAAGAAAATTGCAGTCAACTTGCTTAGAAGGAGGAGGAGGGTCGTGGTCATGAGTTTGAGGCCAGCCTGAGACGACAGAGTGGATTATGGGTCAGACTGGCCTAGAGCCACACCTGACCTCAATGGTAGTCATAATAATGATGATGATGATGATGATAATAATAATAAACAAATAAACTCGGGCTGGAGGGATGGCTCAGCAGTTAAGGGACATGCCTGCGAAGCCTAAGGATCCAGGTGCGACTCTCCAGGACCCATGTAAGCCAGATACACAATGTGGCACATGCGTCTGGAGTTCGTTTGCAGCGGCTGGAGGTCCTGGCATGTCCATTCCTCCTCTCTTCTGCGTCTCTCTGTCCCTCTCTATTTCTCTCTCTAATCAATAAGTAACTAAAGTATTTTTTAAATATGCATTTTCATTTATTTACTTATTAGACACAAAGAGAGATTGTGCACTGACAGGCCTTGAGCCAGGATGCCAGCCATATGGCCTTTTAAGATTTCTTTATCTTTATTTCTTCCTTTAATAATTTATAGTTATTGCCGGGCATGGTGACACACATCTTTAATCCCAGCACTCAGGAGGCAGAGGTAGGAGGATCACTGTGAGTTCAAGGCCACCCTGAGATGACTACAAAGTTAGTTCCAGGTCAGCCTGAGCCAGAGTGGTGAGACCCTATCTCAAAAAACAAAAACAAACAAAAAATTACAGTTATTTATTCATTTATTATTTACCTTTATTTATCATTATTTAGATTTATTTGCTATTTAAATTTATTTATTATTTGTCTTTACTTTTTATTATTGATATTTATTTATTATTTACATTCATTTATTTAGTATTTATCCTTATTTGTTTATTATAGTTATTTATTTTCAATATTTGTTTAATATTTATACTGCTTTGTTTATTATAGTTATTTAGTAATTATATTTATTTATTGTTTTATTTATTTATTATTTTTATTCATTTTTTGATATTTATCCTTATTTATCATATTTATTTATTGTTTTATTTATTATTTATTTTCGCTTGTTTATTATTCATACTGATTTATTACATTTACTTACTTATCATATTAATTTATTGTTCTATCTTTTACTTATTATTTATATTCGTTGATTTAGTATTTATTGTTTATTATGTTGACTTATTATAGGAATTTATTTAATATTTACACTTATACATTGATTTATATTTATTAATTGATTATTGATATGTATTTATATATTATTTATAATCGTGTGTTTAATATTTGTCCTTATTTGTTTATTATATATATTTATTATATTTATTTATTATTTATATTCATTTATTTAGGATTTAATCCTTATTTGTTTATTATATTTATTTATTATTTTATTTATTATGTGTATTAATTTATTTATCATTTATGTTCATTTATTTAATAGTCACCCTTATTTGTTTATTATATATATATATATATATATATATATATATATATATATATTTATTTGCTTTTCTTATTTATTGGTTATACTCATTTACTTAATATTTATAGTGATTTGTTTATATTTATTTATCATATGTATTTATTGTTTTATTTTTATTATTTTGTTTTTGCTGTTTTTTTGTTTTTGATTTTTTGTTTTTCGAGGTAAGGTCCCACCACTCTGGGCCAGGCTGACCTGGAATTAACTTTGTAGTTTCAGGGTGGCCTCGAACTCACAGTGATCCTCCTACCTCTGCCTCCCAGTGCTGGGATTAAAGGCGTGCACCACCATGCCCTGCTATTTTTATTATTTATATTTGTTTGTTTAACATTTATCCTTATTCGTTCATTATATTCATTTATCATAATTATTTATTTGTTTTTTTATTGATTGATTATGTATATCTATTTGTTCATTTTATCATTTCACCATTTAGTGGTGAGAGAGAGAGAATGGGACCATTGCATGCCACGGCCTCCCAGGGACCACGGGCACCGCTTTGTGCTTTGGGACCTGGGGATTCGAACCTGGATCTTTGGGCTCCGCTGGCAGGCGCCCTAACCGCTGAGCCACCTTGCCAGACCAAAAGTAGATAAAGCTCAATGAATGAAGCTGTCAGACAGCCTGAGAGAATAGAAACCAGCCCCTCGGTCCCTTACACTCTCCCGATTAAAGGAAGGAAGGAAGGAAGGGCAAAAGACTTCTTTAACTGACAACTTCCATCAATAGAAACAATATAAAAAGATGAAAATATCATCCGTTTGTAGTGGTGGGATGCCCCGCATTCATTCTCCCAGTTGAAAACCCTACAAGATATCTGCTTTTTAGCTGTTTCTGGGGAGTCCCTGCTGGATTCAGAAATGGTGTCCGGGGTACCGACGGACTGTGGGTGCATAACTGAAAATTATGTAGGAGACACAGACAAGGCTAGCATGTACCCCAACCGCCCTCCCCTCACCCGGTGAAGAATGGGAAGAAGGGGCGGCGAGGGCGGCGCAGGCAGAGGCAATGCATCAGTGAGGTACAGGACAGGGTAGGAGGTAAAGGCTCTCTCTCTCTCTCTCTCTCTCAAGAGACTCGTGACAGGATGGGAGTGGTGGGTGGCACTATGCATTCCCACACTCCCGCTTGAAAGAAAGAGAGAGAATGAAAAAGACATTTTTTTCTTTTCACTTCCTAACCTATTGTGAAGAACACTGACATGCGGGCATCATGTTGTGAGTGCTAGTTTCTTTAAGAGTGTTCACCTAAAAATCCATAGGAGAGACAGAAGAAACATACCATGTCCATCAAGCAAGCTCCGCTTTTAAGAAATGTCGGTTTTACTTTACTTAGAAAAACCTGCAGGGCAACAAGAAGAATCACAGCAGTGGTTAAAGGAAGGAGGAGGAGGAGGAGGAGGAGGAGAAAGAATGGGCTGGGGAGATAGAGGTGGTTGATCCCGTAGTAGTTACTTAAAGGTGGGGTTCAATTCCCCACTAACCATGAAAAAGCAGGTACATGACGTGGCACTTGTGTCCTGAGTTAGTTCCCTTTGCAGTGGCAGGAGAGCCTAGCATTCATTCTCCCACATGAAAATCCTACAAGTCATCTGTGTAAAATTAAACATTTTTTTTCTTAGCGGTTTCTGACGAGTACCAGGCAACTCTAGTTACAGAACCAACAGTACATAGGAGACAGTAGAAGGCTGGCATGTACACCAAACGCCCTCCCCAGGCCCGGCAAAATATGTAAGCCAGATGCATAAGGGGGCACATGCATCTGGAGTTTGTTTGCAGTGGAAGGAGGCCTGGTGTGCCCATTCTCTCTCTCTCAAATAAGCAAATAAAAAATACATTTAAAATACTTTAAAAAAGGGAAGAACACACACACACACACACACACACACACACACACACACACACACACGGCATCCACAGCAGTACTTAAACGTGAGACTGGAGTTCGTTTGCAGTGGCAGAAGACTCACCATTTGTTCATTCTCATCCATTCCTTTTTATTATCTATCTATCTATCTATCATCTCTCTGTATGTCTCCATGATCTACCATTTCTCATCTCTTTAAATAAATAACTATAAATGATAAATAAGAAAAGAAAGTAAAAATCTGGGTGAGGTGGCACACGCCTTTAATCCCAGCACTCAGGAGGCAGAGGTAGGAGGGTCGCCATGAGTTCAAGGCCAGTCTGAGACTACATAGTCTGAAGTCCAGGTCAGCCTGGGCTAGGGTAAGACTCTACTTCCAAAAACCAAAAGAAGAAAAAAAAAAGAAAGAAAACAAAATAAAAGAAAGTAGCAGTAAGAGTAAGAAGGGGCTGTAAGGACAGAATGAAAACTCCTACAGGTTCTCTCTGTTGACCATTCAGAAAATATCTTTTTATTTTTAAGGACACATAGTAATTTAGATAAAGATCACAAAGCAGCCTAACATGGTGGCGAAGCCCTTTCACTCCAGTGCTCACTCGCTCCAGATGCTGACTTAGGAGGATTTCCGAGTTCCAGGCCCCTCTGGGGCTACAGAGTGAACTCTGCACGAGTGTGGCGGGTGTGGGTGAGGGCCTGTTTTCCCAACTTTCACCATCTCACGTTTCAAACAGCAACCTCTAGATGGCACCCTGATCCCAGGAAAGCATTTGGCTAACATCACTAGGATGGGTCGCTCTTCTCTCCTCCCCTCCCCTCAAATAAAAGCAGAAGTCAAGCTGGGTGTGGTGGCGCATGCCTTTAATCCCAGCACTTGGGAGGAAGAGGTAGGAGGATGCCCATGAGTTCGAGGCCACCCTGAGACTACATAGTGAAGTCTAGGTCAGCCTGACCTAGAGTGAGACCCTAACTCAAAAAAAAGCAGAAGTCACGCTGTTGCTGCTAGGGGTGGGGCACAGCGGGGAGGATGGCCTAAACAACAAGTGCCACATGATGTCTTAAGGAGCATGGCCTGCCTCATCGGAGCCCAACACCTGCCCCAGGGCAGGCTGCCATTGCCGCAGGCAGATACACACACACATACAATCTCTCTTTGGCCTTTCTGTCCCACCCAGACTCACAGGGCTTGATGTTTTCATGGAGCCAGGCAAAATGAGGAGTAGCCAGCTTGCTCACCAGGCTACCTATATTTCTAAGGGTGAAAAAGATAGCCAGCCACTCCAAAAAATGTATGCATTGTCTGGAGAGAGGGCTCAGCATCTAAAGGTTCCTGCTCGAAAAATGCATTCTAAAAAGAAAAAGGAAATTTAAAAAAAAGAAAGAAAAAGAAAAATGCATTCAAAATAAAAAGGAAAAGAAAGAAGGAAATGCACTCAAGAGCCTGACCAGCACCTCCATAGATCTGTATTTTCTTCTCTTGAATTTTATTTTCCTCTTCCTCCCGCTTTTCTTAAAACAAATGACATCCAATTTGTTAAATTTTACACTTAAAACAAATGACAGTAAAGTTTTATTTAAAGATAAATAATTTTTGGAAATTTTAGATATTAGGAACATATTTTAGGAAATCACTTTAACATTTAACATTACAATACACTAGCAGTTTTTCAAGGACTGAGCGACCTCCATAAGGTGACAACACTATGGCCAGCTCGGACTACATTTCAACAAGCAGGCAGAAAACTCACACACAAACACGCGCACAAAATGGCGCCTACATCTGGAGTGTATTTGCAGTGCCTGGAGGCCCTGTTGTGCCCATTCTCCCTCTCCTTCCCCTTCCCCCAATAATAAATAAGAATACACTCTGAGACTACATAGTGAATTCCAGGTCAACCTGGACTAGCGTGAGACCCTACCTCCAAAAACAAAACAAAACAACCCAAAAGACCAAAAAAAATAAATAAATAAAAAAGGGAAGGCTAGAGAGATGGCTCCATGGTGAAGGTTGCTGGCCTCCCAAGCAAGATTAGATTCCCCAGTACCCACAATACAGCCATGTGCACAAAATGGCACGTGCATTTGCAGTGCCTGGAGGCCCTGTTGTACCCATTTTCTCTCTCCCTCCCCCCTCTGTCATAAATAAATAAAAAATGAAATTTTAAGCTGGATGTGGTGGTGCACGCCTTTAATCCCAGCACTGGGAGGCAGAGGTAGGAGGATCAGATCGCTGTGAGTTCAACGCCACCCGAAGAATACATAGTGAATTCCAGGTCAACCTGGGATACAGAGAGACCCTACCTCGAAAAACAAAACAAAAAAAATGAAATTTTAAAGAAAAAAAAATAGTGTATGTGTCTGGCGGCAAGAGTTCCTAGGGTGCCAATACATGCCTATGTAAATAAAAAAGAAAAAGAAAAGAGAGAGGAAGGCTGGAGAAATGGCTCTAGGGTCAAAGGTGCTTGCCTGCAAGGCCAGGTTGGAATCCCCAGGACACACATACAGCCATGTGCACAAAATGGCGCATGCTTCTGGCGTGCATTTTCAGTGCCTGGAGGCCCTGTTGTGCCCATTCTCTCTTCTCTCTCTCTCTCTCTCTCTCTCTCTCTCTCTCTCTCTCAAATAAAAAAGGAAAGAAACAGGAGGAAGGCTGGCTGGAGATAATGGCTCTGTAGTCAAAGGTGCTTGATGCTTGCAAAGCCTGTAGGCCCAGGTTATATTCCCCAGTGGGACCCACACATGTGAAGCTAGAAGTGGGTATGCCAGAAGCTCTGCAAGCTCCAGAATCTGTTATAAGTAAGACAGTGGCTCAAAAGCAGACCAGGTGAAAAAGATGGATGGATGAGGACTTCTAACATGTTTTGCTCCACCCTGGTCAGTGAAGGCCAACAAAACCACCTCCCTCCATAGGTGAGCTTATGCATTTTCAGTCTTTTTCTATAAAGAACACATTTTAAAGTTTTTTCTGTTATTCTTTTCTTTCTTTGAACTGTCTGCCTGTTTCCTAGTTTTTTTGTTTTGTTTTGTTTTCGTTGACTGGAAACTTTATCTGTAGCCCCAAGCTGGCCTGGAACTCCAAGAGCTAAAAATGGAGATCAAAAAGCAGGGCGTGGTGGGGCACGCCTTTAATCCCAGCACTCGGGAGGCAGAGGTAGGAGGATCGCTGTGAGTTCGAGGCCACCCTGAGACTCCATAGGGAATTCCAGGTCAGCCTGGGCCAGAGTGGTGAGACCCTACCTTGAAAAACCAAAAAAAAAAAAAAAAAAAAAGGAGATCAGAGTTTAAGAGACAGGCATGGTGGCTCATGCCTTCCATCC
>JAEOAD010000067.1:0-11777 GCA_036365145.1 Orientallactaga sibirica | reverse complement strand
CACTTGGGAGACAGGTAGGGAGGATCACCATGAGCTCGAGGCCACCCTGAGACTATAGAGTGAATCCCAGGTCAGCCTCAGATACAGTGAGACCCACCTGAAAAAACAAACAAAAAAAAAGATTCTATCTGATACTTTCTCCCTCTCTCTCTCTCTCTCTCTGTCTCTCTCACACACACAGACACACACACCTAAATAAAAATAAACAAAATTTTAACGAACAAGTACTGTATGTGTCTTGGGGCAAGATCTCCTAGAAACCCAACATTCATGTACGTTTAAGTAAAAATAAAGAGGAGGAAGGCTGGAGAAAAGGCTCCATATTTAATACATGCTTGTCTGCAAAGCTAGGTCCTATTCCCCAGTACCCACATACAGACATGTGCACAAATGGTAGTGTCCATTCTCTTCCTCTCTGTCACACTGTCACACACACACACAAATGCACACACACGCACATACATACAGACAGACATACAGACATAAATACATAAAATTTTAAAGGAAAATTGTGGACGTGTCTGGCGGCAGAGATAAAAAGGTGTCCAAACATGCACAGGTGATATAAAAAGAAAAAATGGGGAGAAGAAGGCTGGAATAATGGCTGTGTGGTCAAAGGTGCTTGTTTGCAAACTTTGAATGCCCAGTACCCACATACACCATGTGCACAAACTAGTGCAAGCATCTCGAGTGGCATTTCCAGGCCTGTAGGCACAGTTGTTTCCATTCTGTTCTCTAAATAAATAAATAAATAAATAAATAAATAAAATAAATAAATAAATATTTTTGCTTTTGAGGCCTTAGGACTCTCCCTGATGTCTGCTGGATTACCAGAAGGGTGGTCCCCAGGCAGAAAGGGTGCTCAAAACTCATCCAGTGCTGCAAGAGAGGCGGGACTCCGTGTTCTATTTCTACGTGCTGACACAGGCCAGTAGGAACCTCATTCCTAAGGTGAACCCAAGAACGTTGTCATTTTCGCTGACTGGTTGGCTTATTTTTAGGATTCTTTATGCCTTTTCTTTCAGAGGAAACGTTGTACTACTCATCATACCTTGGTACACTCAAGCCCGTCTTCACTCCTATGAGGCCAGGCTGGCCCAGAAACCCAGTCTGTGGTTTCAGGCTGGTCTTGAACTCGAGGCCCTCTTCCATTGGACATCACTTTTATGTTACTCCAGGGTGTAAGGAGCGGCTGCACTCATGACTGAGCAGCTCAGGCGCTCGCCACTTGCTCATTTGTCTGTCTGTCCACCTGCATGCAAAGGCAAAAAGGATCCTGGGTTTGAATCCACCTGCCCCCACCCCCATGTGCACAAAGCCACCAGCACCAGGGTGATGCCCGCTAAAAGCCTGGACCTGGACCTGGATGCCGCTGGACCCAGAACAGAGTGGAGGTCAGGAGGAGGACGAGGATGGCGGCCTCAGTTCCAAGTCAGCTGCGCTACAGCCACACCCCACCTCAGGAAAAAAAAATTATTATTTATAGTAATAAAGAAAACCTAATAATAGTAATAATATTGGTAACAATAATGAGATAATAGTAGTAGTAGTAATAAGGAAAACCAAATAATAACAATATTAATAATAGTTATAACAAATGAAAACCAAATAATAGTAATAGCAATAGTAATAATAAGGAAAACCTAATAATCAGAATAATAATAAGAAGAAAAAGAAAATAGTAGTAGTGGTAGTAGTTAGGAAAACAAATGATAATAGTAATAATAATGATAAAAATACACTATAAATGATAATGAAAAGAAATAATTAAACCAAAGAATAGCAATAATGATGAAAGCCCTAATAATAATAATATTAATGATGATGAGGCATTGTTAAAAACTCAAATAATAATAATAATATAATAACATATACAGGGTAACTAAGATATTCCTCAACACTGGGCAGGCAGAGGTATGTGTCAGGCCATGAGTTCAAGTCATCCTGAGACGCCAGAGTGATTTCTGGGTCAGCCTGGAGATCCAGACCCTACTCCAAAACCAAAAAAGATTTATATATATATGTATTTATTTATATAAATTCTTACATATAACCTTAACCCTCATCCTATTATGACATATACATAAATTACATATTCACATATAAGTATATATATATGTATGTATATATTATAGTATATATAATATATAATATATATAACACATAAAAAGAATATACTGTACATAAAATATATGTAAATATTTATCATATATACTTATGTATATAATATATGTAAAAGTTTAAATGTATATTCCTTATATACATTTACATATTTACATATAAATTTGATATATGAATTTAAATATACATATACATATATTATGTGTAATACATAATATATAATACATCAAATAAATATAAATAATATATATATAAAAAACATATATATAATATATATATATATATAATATAAAATCACCTCCTCCTGCTGTTGGCTACATAATACTATACTTTGGCTAGTAGATTAGATGTTACATTTATTTCTTTGGTTTTTCCTTTTTTTTTTTTTTTTTAGAGGTAGGGTCTGGCTGTAGCCCAGGCTGAGCTGGAATTCACTCTGTCATCTCAGGCTGGCCTCAAACTCACAGCCACAACCCTCCTCCTCTCTATCTCCCTCCCAGTGCTGCTGGGATGAAAGGCGTGAGCACCACTCTAAATACATTTTATTTATTTTAGTATGATGATTTTATTATTTTTTATTATTTATAGGAGAGACAGAAGGAGTCAGAGAGAGAGAAAATGAGGGGAGGACCAGAGTTTCCAGCTTATGCAGACGAATTCCAGACACATGCCCCCTTTGTGTATTTTTCTCTCTCTCTCTCACACTCACACGTTTTGGGCTTACAACTTGACTGGAGATTTGCTAGAATGGTTCCTGTGATCATGGTCATGGAAACTCTCTATGGTGTAAATAGGGTCAATGGGCCAGGAGAGAAGTTAAGGCGTTGGACTGCAAAGCCATAGGAAACAGGTTTGATTCCCCAGGACCCACAGTTAGCTAGCTGCACAAGGGAGTGCATGCATCTGGTGTTCATTTGCAGTGGCTGGAGGTCTGGTGTGTTCATTCTCTCTCCCTCTTTTCCTCTTTCTCTGCTCAAATAAATAAATAAAAGTAAAATAAATTTTATAGGTTGTGCCTGGTGGGCATGCCTTTAATCCCAGACTTGGGAGAAAGGTAGGAGGATCACCGTGTGTTTGAGGTCACCCTGAGACTACAGAGTGAATTCCAGCTCAGCCTGAGCTACAGTGAGACCCTACCCCTCGAAAAACAAACAAACAAAAAGGATGGTATGTGTCACTTACTGTTCTAAGACACTAGAAAGGGTTAATTCTGAGATTCTTAATCTCAGAAGTTGTTCCCACTTTTCTGAAAACACATTGAGAACAAGTCCATCCCAGAATAAAGGGAAGAAAACTGTAAACAAATGATTTCAGCCTGAATGGGCCTGGAAGTTTGGATTTGTTAATTTTATTTATTTATTTATTTATTTATTTATTTATTTATTTATTTATTTATTTATTTATGAGAGAGACCCAGAGAGTGAGAGAGAGACATACCCTTGAATGGGGTGCCCCAGGGCCTGCAGCCACTGCAACAAACTCAGAAAAAAATAAAATAATAATAATAATTACGGGTCCTGGGAGTCAAACCGGGTCCTTTAGTTTGCAGGCAAACCAGGCCCTGGAGAACGAGCTGACCGTCCTTAGCCATCCCACCAGCTCTCCCTCTCTTGAGGTAGTGTCTTGCTCTTATCCCAGGCTGACCTGGAAGTCACTGTAGTCTCAGGGTGGCCTTGAACTCACAGTGATCCTCCTATGTTGAGACCTCCCGAGTGCTGGGATTAAATAAGTGCAACACCATGCCCAGCTTAGTTTGGGAATTTCACAAGTACCTCAATAGTATGCTGCCACATAAGTGAGACCAAAGGTGGATTAAAAACACGATAGTGGCTATAAACGTAATATCCTGCTGCCTTCTGGGATCCAAAAAATAAATCCACCAATGCAGACTGTGGTTGAAAGTCTGTCTTGTACAGAGGCAGTGAGATCCAAGACTACCAAAATTGGATCAACAATTCCAGAAAAGATACCTGAACCCTTTCCCAACATGAGCCAAAAAGCCTGGCATGGTGGCATCATTGACTTTCATCCCAGCACTCAGGAGCTAGATAGGAGGATCGCTGAGTTTAAGAGCACCCTGAGGCTTTAGTGAATTCCAGGACAGCCCTCAGCTAAGTGAGACCCTACCTGAAAAACCAACATAGGACCCAGGTGGGGCAATATAGGAATTGATGAGATGAGCCACAGTGCTTAGCTTGCAGGAGCGTTGAAACCTGCACCAGTGTGATGGGGAGATACACAAAACGTGTTGAAGCAGGTTTCAAGAGCTGCAAAGAACTCACTATTAGAACAGACTTAACACACGGCCACCGATGCCCAGGCAATTGTGTGGAAGAGAGAAGGGAAGAGTCAGAGGGTGTGCAGCAATATGCAGAGGCCTTGACTCCCCACTGACAGACTGCAGCTCCCACACTCATACCCCTTAACCCATGAACCCTCATACCCACCATGCCACAGGGATAGACCATCCGTGGGATGGTGGCAGACTAAGGGAAATGATGGTGCCAACATAGGATGTCTTTACAAAATTTCTACTGAAATCCAATAAAGAAATACTAAATAAGGTGGGCGTGGTGGCCCCTCCTGAATTGCTCTGTCCCAGGGGCAGAGGTGGAGGATTGCCTCATGAGTTTGAGGCCACCCTGAGACTACATAGTAAATTCCAGGTGAGCCCCTACCAAAAACTGAAAATTAAATTAAATAAATAAATGTAAATAAAATTTCCACTGGCCTTGGGGTTCAGTCTTATGGATAGGAATGCTGATCCCATGTCAGCGTTGACAACAAACACTGTTGCTCCACGTCAGTGTTGGAGTCCTGCTCTGTCACACCCTGCACAGACATCCCTGTGTTCTGAAAGTTGATTGATTTCATCTTCAGTGACAGTGATGATCCAGTAATGTAAATGAACACAAATCTCCTCCTTCACATTTTTAATTTTATTTATTTATTTATTCATTGAGACAAAAAGATGGAAAGAGAAGGGGGGAGTGGGAGAATCTGTGGTCCACTTTTAGAGAACATTTGGGCCAAACTGACGTGTTGGACACCTTGTGCATGTGGCACATGAGAACCCAATCCAGGGTCCCCTAAGGCTTCGCAGGCAAACGATTTAACTTTCTTTCTTTCTTTCCAGCCTTCTTTTTTTTTTTTTTTTGGTTTCAATGTAGAGTCTCTCTCCCAGGCTGCCCTGGAAACTTCTTCTCAGGCTGGCCCTGAACTCACAGTGATCCTCCCACCTCAGCTTCCTGAGTGCTGGGATTAAGGGTGTGCCACCTTACGGGCCTTCTCTAACAATTTTTTTGTTTATTTGTTTGTTTTGAAGCAGGTCTCACTTATTCCAGCTGATTTGAACTCCTGGTGATCTTCCTCCTCAGCCTTACATACATCTTCTTTTTTTGTGTTATTTTGGTATGGGAAACACACCCTGGGTAGCCTGCTCTCCCGTATTTCAGGCACCCCTACTTACTGCAGGCTTTAAAACTCTTCTTCTTTATTAAGATTTTTTTCATTTATTTATGTTTATTTTTTTTTTTGAGGTAGGGTCTCACTCTTGACCAGGCTGACCTGAATCCACTCTGTAGTCTCAGGGTGGCCTGAACTCACAGCGATTCTTTCTACTTCTGTCTTCCGAGTGCTGATCTTCAATGCTTCCACCATGCCCAGCAGGCTTTAAACTTGTAACTGATGGGTGAATTTAAGATATTGTTTCATTTCAAAATAAGATTCAGTCTAGCACCTGATCCTGATTAAGCAGTGTATTTCCAGCCAATCAATCTGACATTCATCTGTAAAAACGAAGTTTTCACCTAGTGCGAAGGCAAGGTCCAGCTGAAAGCAGATACTGTGCAAGATCCAGGGACTCTCAGTGTGAAAACAATAACGAGGTCCCTGAAAAGCACCTGAAGCAGGCTCCCCTCTCCCCATTAGGGAATACCTGAACCTTTCCATGTTATCTGTGATCTGATCTGTGATATGATCAAGAGGATGATCATAACTAAACTGTTTGAGCTGGGAAAAAATTGACTGAGGGTGGTGAGGGCCACAACTGTAAAAGCATATTAAGGCAGGGCTATGAATGTCAGCAGTTAAAGTTTTGCCTGCAAAAGCCAAACGACCCAGGTTTGCTTCCCCAGGACCCATGTTAGCTAAGCTGCACAAGGGGGCACATGTATCTGGAGTTTGTTTATAGTGGCTGGAGGTTCTTGCAGGCCCATTCGCGCTCTCTCTCTCTCTCTCTCTTTGCTCTCCTCCTTTGTCCCTTTCTTTCTGTCAAATGAATAAAGAAATGCGCCCAAGTGTAAGAATCATTGCTCTAGATCATAAATGAAGGTAGCTCTGTTGCTGTGTGTGTCACACAGTCAGTTTGATAAATGAATTATGCCCTGGCAATCCCTTGAGGGCTTTGCATGGAAGGAGGAACTGGCAGCAGGCTTTTAGGTCCCCATCTTAGTGAAGTGTTGCTTGGGAATAATGCAAAGAATCACACATTTATGTTGTGCCCAAGAAAGCCTTTTGTGTGAGCTTTAAAAACAAAAGCAAAAACTTTGGGGATGAGATGGCTTAGTGGTTAATCGCTTGTCTGTAGTTTATGGCCCCAGTCTTGAGACTCACCCCCAGTACCCATATATAAGCCAGTTATACAAAAGTGGTGCATGCATCTGGGAGTTCGCTCAAGTGACTGGAAGCCCTCGCATACACCCATTCTCTCTCTCTCTCTCTTTCTCTCTCTGTCTGTTGCTGATAAATAAATATTAAAACAAAACTTTTCATTTTTTTTTTTAAATATTTTATTATTTATTTATTTATTTATTAGAGAGAGAGAGATACAAAATAGGCAGGCAGAGAGAGAGAGAGAGAGAATGGGTGCACCAGGGCCTCCAGCCACTGCAAATAAACTCCAGATACATGCACCCCCTTTGCATCCGCCTATGGGTCCTGGAGAATCGAGCCCTCAACCGGGCATTTTAGGGTTCTCATAGGCAAGCTGCTAACTGCCAAGCCATCTCTCCAGCCTCATTTTCTTTTTTAAATTTTACTTATTAATGCATTTGAGAGAGAGTGGCAGATGGCATTCCAGGTTCTAACCACTGAAAAGAACTCAGATGCATGAGCCCCTTGTGCAGCTGGCTTACATGAGTCCTGGAGGAAATGAACTGATCTTTGCTTTGCAGGTAAGCACCTTAACCACAAAAGCCATTTTTTCAGCCTCTTGTGAGCCTTTTTTGTGCGTGTGTCCCATAGGTTTAGCTACTTTACCACTGTGTGAGGGTGATGGGAATCGTTTCCAGCTGGGCCTGAAACTTAGCACTGCATGTCAGGTTTTTCATGTCTGACCTTTCTTTGTTCTTCTGTTTTTTTAATATTTTTTATTTATTTTAATTGTACATCCATGTTGGTGCCTTCTGGTAGCCTCCTCCTGTCCTCTCCCCTCTAAAGGACCTCCCATTTTGGGAATATGGGTCACACTATGGGTTGCCAACAGTTATAAAAGGCAGTGTCTCTGTGCATAATGTCCCAACTTGTGGCTCTAACATTCTTTTGCCCTTTTCCATATTTCTGCAGCCTGATCTTTCTGGCCTCCGGGTAAAGCAGGGTGCACACTCATCAGTTCCAAGTTGTTCCTCTTCTTCATCCCTCCTCCTCTGACCCCAGATTGAGAGCTGAGAACAGAGCTACAGCTTTGGGAGTCTGGGCTTAATGCTGAAGAGGCTCTGCTCCTAAATGCTGCTCTCATGTGGTAGACTTGGGCCCCTCTGGTCAGGGAAGGACAATGGTTGGGCAGAGTAGACCTGCTGATCTGCCTGTCCTCAGCACAGCTGTAAACAAATTACCACCATCCTGCGTCTCTTCTAATAGAAATGTGCTGCAAGCGTGGTGGGTACACACCTCAAATCCCAGCACTCCAGAGGCAGAGGCAGCAAGAGAGCCGTCAGAGTTCAAGGCCACCCTGAGGTGACACAGTGAATTCAGGTCAGCCTGGGCTACAGTAAGACAGACCATACCTCAAAACTCAAAAATAAATAAATAAAACACAAAAATAAATGAAAGAATAGAAATGTGCTCTACTAGCCGTGAGGTCCGTGAGTCGGCAGTCCTTGCTATGTCTCGATTTAGTAGGAGGGCTGTGCTCCAGGCCATGTTCCCCTGCTGTGTTTTCAGTTTCCAGCAGAGCCAGCAGTGCCCACGCCATCTTCCCAGTTGTTTCTGGGCCTGCATCCTCTCTAACTTATGAAATACAGGCTATGTGGAGTTTTAAATTTACAACTTCCATGTATAATGTTTTAAAAAATTATTTCATTTATTTAAGAGAGAGAAAGCAAATAAAGAGAGAGAGAGAGAGCACGTTCATGCCAGGACCTTCAGCCACTGAAAACTAACTTGCAGAAGGATGTGCCATCCTGCATCTGGCTTACATGGTTCCTGGGGAATCGAATCAGATCCTTTGGTTTTTATGAAAGCACCTAAACCACTAAGCCATCCCCAGCTCATGTATAACTTTGATTTGGGTTTCATGATATGCTAGTTTTAAGTGTGTTTATTTATTTGTTTACTTATTTATTTATTTATTTGAGAGAGAGACAGAACAGGCATACTAGGGCCCCTAGCCACTACAATGAACCTAGACCCAGGCGCTTTGTGCATCTGGCTTAGGGTAATGTGACATTGAACTTGGGTCCTTGGCTTTGGCAAGCAAAGTCTTTCAAGCCATCCCTCCACACACCTGTTTTTCCTGAGGTGTTTCACTGTAGTCCAGGCTGACCTTAATTATTCTAATCTCAGGGTGGCCTGGAACCATAGCGATCCTCCTACCTCTGCCTCCTGAGTGTTGATGCAAGCTGTGCACCACACCCAGCTTATTTAGTATTTCATTGGATTTCAGTAAAATGTTGTTTTTTTTATTTATTCATTTATTTATTTGATAGATCTAGAGAGAGCAAGAAATGGGCATGCCAGGGTCTCCAGCCACTGCAAATGAATGCCAGACGTGATGTGCCTCAGTATTTAGTCACTTACTTGGGTCCTTAAGTTTTGGTAGGCAAGTGTATTTAACTTACTAAGCCATTTCTCCAGCACGGAATATACATTTTGTTTTTTTTCGAGGTGGGTTTCACTCTAGCTCAGGCTGTCCTGAATTCACTTGCATTTAGGTGGCCTTGACCACCACTGTTATCCTCCTACTCCTCTGCCTCTGGAGTGCTGGGATTAAAGGATTTCAGCACCACGCCCAGCATAAGGTTTTTATTATTAAATTATTACACTTATTGAGGAAAGTACAAAAATGGGAAAAGGCACCCACGGCTGGAGAGTCCACCATGGAGGCCTGGCAAAAACTGCAGAAAGAGAAGAGAGTTTCATGGGTTCCTGTCATGTGGAGTGCCCAGCTTCTCTCCATCTCTCGCCTATTGCACAAACGCCACCCCACTTTGGTTGGTGGCTACAGGTGAGAAGGGGATAGAAATGACCTTGTAGGAGACGCTGAGGAAATGTAACCTTGTGGATGGGTGTGGCGGTGCAGGTGTTCTGAGGTTAAGGGCTCAGCCCCACCCTGGGTGGTCAAAGGACTGCTTTCTGGCAGTGGCGGGTTGTGCTTCACACAGGTGTTTCCCACTGCTGACCTGGGCTGCAGACACAAAGCTCGCCCAGGAGCACAGGTGTGTTGTGGGGCTAGGTGAGCCAGGTGGCTTAACTTTCAGGCCTTCAAGGATTTGAGCCCCCCCTGGTGTTAGAGACTGTAGTGCTGATTCCAGGCTCACCATGGCTAAGACCCACGCACCTAGTCTTCACGCCACCTCAGCCGTCAGTGAGTTTTACCTTCTCTCCTTAGAATGAGTTCTGAGAATGTGGACATCATTGAGACAAACAAATGATGCAGCTCCTGGTTTACTATAATGACTTTCTCTCAAATGTGAAGGTCCATCCCATACAGGAAACAATATTTCAGTCAGTCAGAGCATAGTACATGTCTGGCCAAGGTCAAGGCTGATGAC
The DNA here is from genome assembly GCA_036365145.1 of Orientallactaga sibirica. Classification (NCBI taxonomy): domain Eukaryota; kingdom Metazoa; phylum Chordata; class Mammalia; order Rodentia; family Dipodidae; genus Orientallactaga; species Orientallactaga sibirica. The sequence goes on along the minus strand of JAEOAD010000067.1, from coordinate 1,665 downwards.
AAAGGTCCAAGAAGCCCTATCTGTACATCTATGCCACCCAGGTTTAAAGGAAAAACCCTGGGGGCTTTTATATTTATTTATTTGAGGGGAGAAAAGAGGAAAGAGAGAGAGAATTACACACCTTGGGCTTCCAGCCACTGCAACAAACTCTAGATGCATGGGCATTATCCTGGGGAATCAAACTAGGCCTTTGCCTTTGCAGGCAAGCACCTTTAACCACTAAGCCATGTCTTCAGCCCAACCTGGGGAGCTTTAAAAATTATTTTTATGTATTTCTTTATTTGAAAGAGAGAAACAGGCACAGAGAGGGAGAGGAGAGATTGGGTGCCCTGTTGCCTCCAGCCACTGCAGATGAACTCCAGATGCATGTGCCCTTGTGCATCTGACTGGGGCATTTTTAAAATGATTTAAGGCCTGACATGGTGGCACATGCCTTTAATCCCAGCACTTGGGAGGTAGAGGTAGAGGATCGTGGAGTTAATGGCCTCCCTGAGAATACAGAGTGAATTCCAGGTCAGCCTGAGCTGGAGTGAAACCCTACGGAAAAAAGATCTTAAAACGTGAAATGGTGCTGAGTGGAGGAAATTGTTTTGGCACTGATGGATATTAGGAAGCAGGAATCCTTGGGCTGCTTAAGAGTTTTCTCAAATGTCTGCTCAGGTACAGATATTGTCACCATGCCCAGGTTAGGTGAATGCCTGATTGACCCTTTCCCAGATCTATGCCAGTACCATAAACTAAAATTGCCTTGTCTTAGCAACAGATCAGATGGCTAATGCCAAAATGTGACTTATATTGAAAATGACACTGGCTGGGAACACAGCTGTCTGGAGGCCTTCCACTCAGATGCAGCTGGGATTCTTAATACAGCTGAATGGAATTAGTGAGTCTGCATTAGGAGAATGGAAAGATGATTGAGAGAGAAAGGTGTGGGCCTCAGGAGAACGCCCCAAATTCTCCAGCAGAACCCATGTTCACCAGCTGCACAAGGGGGAAACATGCACCTGGAGTTGGTTTGCAAGCCTGGAGTCCCTGGCGACCTATTCTCTTCTGCTGAATAAATAAATAGAAAAAATAAAAACAACTAATCGAGAAGCTGGCGTGGTGGTGCACGCTTTAATCCCAGCACTCCAGGAGTCGAGGTAGGAGGATCACTGTGAGTTTGAGGCCACCCTGAGACTACATAGTGAGTTCCAGGTCACTTTGAACCAGAGTGAAAGCCCTTTCTCAAAAAAAGTAGTGGAGCAGAACCATGCAGTGATAGATAACCAGGTCTGTGGAATTGTAATGGAGCTGTTATTGAGCTGGTATCAGGAGGGAGGTCACAGGCCCCTTCCTGGAATTATAGCCATTCCTCCTTCCTGCCTGCCTGGGCTGCTAAGTAGAGGTGTGGTCTGTTTTCTATCATCCTGATGGGGTAGACCCTGCAGCAATCCAGCTGTTTTTGGGTCACCCACACTCCCTGTAAATCACACCCCTTGTGCTCTGCAAATCCACCCGTAAACTGATTGGTTCACCTGCTTGACTTTGGTGGAATTGTGAGCAGTGACAGCGCTAAGATATGGCTTCACTGTCCCTCTCAGCAGGGTTAGTAGTTCCACTCATATTCTAGGAGCCTCAACTCTGGATAAACCCAGGATTAGTGGCTTCCTACCAGTGATTGTG
>JAEOAD010001580.1:0-24404 GCA_036365145.1 Orientallactaga sibirica | reverse complement strand
GCCAGGAGAAGGCCTGGGTGTTCCAGGGACTCTCTGCATGGTAGAAAAAAATGGGGCTCCCGACAAGCACCTGAGTCATCTGCTCACATCTGTCTGGGACCTCCAGAACTGTCAGAGGATTGGAGATATTCGGTAGGAGTTTTGAGCACCCTTTCTGCCTGAGGCTCATGCTTCTGGTAACTCAGCAGACATGGCGGACTGTCCCAAGTCCCCAAAGGAAAAAAATGGGGGCATCTTAAACCCATATGCATCTACAGAAAATCCTTTTTTAACTTTTTATTTTATCTTATTTCTTTTGGAGAGAGACACAGAGAGAGATAGGGAGACACACACACACACACAGATAGAGAGAGAGAGAGGGAGAAAGAGAGAGGGAGGAAGACAGACGGGCGCGAGAGCAGAGTCTCAGCTGCTGAGAACGAAATCCAGGTGTGCCTGCCCCTTGTGGCCAAGTGCAGCATTGCGCCCCTTTGTGTCAGTTTGCCTCTGGCTAAACGTGGGACCTGGAGATTGGAACAGCTGGAGATTGGAACCAGTGTTCTGAGGGTTAGGAGGCAGGCGCCTGAACCCCTAAGCCATTTCTCCAGGCCAGAAGTTCCTTTTGCCTCATAAGCCTTATAAGCTGAAGAGTGGGCAGAAGGAATCGAGAACCTCAGACTTGGAAAGTGGACCTTGAGGCACGGAGTCCCCACAAGGAGACGCTTGAGAACCTTCCTGAACAAACAGTGGATGCAGGTGTGATGATGGACCACAACAAGGGCAAGTTATGCAAAAATGGCCAATATGCATTTCTTCATTCAGACACACTTGCCAAACATCGCAAAGCCTAAATAACCAAAAGAAAAAAGAAAGAAAGGAAGGAAGGAAGGCAGGAAGGAAGAAAGAAAGAAAGAAAGAAAAGAAGGAAGGAAGAAAGACAGAAAGCAAAGACGCAAGCAAAGCAAGCAACAGAGAAAGAAAGAAAACTAAACTATAAAATGAATCAAATAAATTACGATTGAAACAGACTGGAAGCTTTGACTTTACATAGCCTAAATGCCGGGAATAGTTGTAAGCTGAGCGATTACATACAACACGTTTGGCAAAAGTCTATTAGGTCCTGCTAAAGACAGGACTCGATAATCTTTGAAAATGACAGAAAAACCCTATGTGCTCTATCTCTGCAGGAGACACACAGATGGTTATGCAGGCCTTTGTCATGATAGAGAAAATTTGGAGTTGGTTTCAGAAACTTTCCAGAAGATCTCCTGGGAAAGAAAATTCCACAGACACAAGGCCAGTGTCACCTGGTGTCATCACGTGAAAAGACGACATCATAGAAGCCTCCCTTCAACTGAGATCCAGAGAATGCTCGCTGGCACTTAGTATGTATGTTAGGACATGAGAAGGATTTAATTCTGAGATTGATACTTCTTAGAAGTTATTCTCACTTTTCCTGGAAACCAATGGTGAATAAGTACATGTTAGAAGAGTCTTGCTGTGAGTTCAAGGTCAGGCTGAGAGATGCCACAGTGAATTCTGTGTCATCCGGGGCTACAGCCGGTCCCTACCGGGCACCCTTCCCCCGAAAATTGTATATATATTTGTGTATGTATATTTATGGATATAAATTTACATATGGCTTTAAACCTAATCCTATTATGGTATATATATATAAATATTCATATATTTACATATAATTATATACAGCTGTATATGTATATATTATGTAGTATGAATAACGTATAATAATCTTTTATACATGTAATTATATTTTATACATGTAATATATGTAAATATATATCACATATATTCTTATATATTTGATATATGTATAAATTTTCATGTATATTCATATATGAGCTCACATATTTACATATAAGTTTATATATAAATTTAAATATATATTCATATATATTCTGATTAATGTATAATACATAAAATGAATACATAGTATACATAATATATATATATGTGTGTGTGTGTGTGTGTGTGTGTGTGTAAACATACGTATCTATCATCCTCTAAACACCTCCTCCTGCTGTTGGCTGCATGACAATGTACTTAGGGTAGATGTTACATTTATTTCTTTGGTTTTTGAGGGTTGTCTTGGTTTTCCTGGTAGGACTGGCTCTAGCCCAGGTTGAGGTGGAATTCGCTCTGTCATCTCAGGGTGGCCTCGAACTCACAGCCATGTCGCCCTCACTCTCTGCCTCCTCCTAGTGGTGCTGGGATGAAAGGCGTGAGCATCACCATAGATATATTTTATTATTATTATTATTATTATTATTATTATTACTTCATTTTATTATTTTTATTATTCATAGGAGAGATGGAAGGAGTCAGACAGAGACAGAGAGAGAGAGAGAGAGAGAGAGAGAGAGAGAGAGAGAGAGAATGTGACTTCCAGGTCAGCCTGAGTTACAGTGAGACCCTACCTCTAAAAACCAAAACAGAAATAAATAAAATATAGAAGGGCTGGAGAGACGGCTTAGTGGTTAAGGCATTTGTTTGCAAATGCCAAAAGAACTGCTTTTGATTCCCACGTCCCACCTTAGCCAGGTGCACATGGTGGCGCATGCATCAAGAGTCCATTTGTATTGACTGAGGTCCTTACAGTCCATTCTCTCTCTGCTCCAACTTCTTCTGTCTCTCAGAAATCAATCAATCAATCAATAGAATCAACAAGTGATTCAGAAACACATTTGGCCAAGGTCTATTAGGTCCCACTCAGCAAAGGACTCGATAGGCTTTGAAAATTAGAGAAAAACTCTATGAATTCTATCTCTGCAGGAGAGACCCAGAATGTTATGCAGGTGTTTGTCATGATCAAGAAAACTGAGTTGGTTTCAGAAGCTTTCCAGGGGAGAGAAAATGGGGCTGGATGGTACAGCAACCGCAACAGTGGCTCTCCTATAAAATCCCACTGCATTCTTTCGCATAGAATCCGATTCACCAATGCAGACTGCGGCTGACTGTGTTTTTTTTTTTTTTTCTTGCACAGAGGGAATGAGATCCGAGGACAAATTGGACAAAATTCATGAAAAGATAACTGAACCCTTATCAAAAGTGAACTCGAGCTTGCCAGCTGAAACAGCACCAAAGACACTGCACATAGATCTTGATGAGAAGAGCCACACGGCTGGTTGGGGGCAGACTTTGGAAACTTACACTGTTGTGATGGCAAGGAAAAACAAAATGTACAAAAGAGCAGAGTTCTAGAGGCTATATCTGCAGGAGAGACACAGATCGCTATGCAGGCCTTTGTCATGATAGAGAAAATTAAGAGTTGGTTTCAGAAATTTTCCAGAAGATCGCCTGGGAAAGAAAATTCCAAAGACACAAGGCCAGTGTCACCTGGTGTCATCAAGTGAAAAGTCGACAACATAGAAGCCTCCCTGCAACTGAGATCCAGAGAATGCTCGCTGGCACTTACTATGTATGTTAGGACATTAGAAGGATTTAATTCTGAGATTGATACTTATTAGAATTTATTCTCACTTTTCCTGGATACCAATTGTGAATAAGTACATGTTAGAAGGCTCTTGGCTATGAGTTCAAGGCCAGCCTGAGATGCCACAGTGAATTCTGTGTCAGCCCGGTTACAGCCAGTCCCTACCTGCAGACCCCCAGATATATACATATATATATATATATATATATATATATATATATATATATATATATATATGTATGTATTTATAGATATAAATTTACATATGGCCTTAAAACTAATCCTATTATGATATATATAAAAATTTTATATTTATATATAATTATATATAGTTGTATATGTATATATTATGTTGTATAAATCACGTATAATAATCTATAATACATGTAATAATATTTTTACATGTCATATATGTAAATATATATAACATATATTTATATATACAATATATGCATAAATTTACATGTATATTCATACAGTAACTCAAATATTTACATATATGTTTATATATAAATTTAAATATATATATTTATATGTGTATGTATTCTGAATAATGTATAATACATAAAATAAATTCATAGTCTAATATAATATATATATGTGTATATATATATATCTTACTCTAAACACCTCCTCCTGCTTTTGGCTGCATGACACTGTACTTAGGGTTGACATTACATTTATTTCTTTGGTTTTTGGGGTTTTCTTGGTTTTCCTGGTAGGGACTGTCTCCAGCCCAGGCTGCGCTGGAATTCACTCTGTCGTTTCAGGGTGGCCTCGAACTCACAGCCACGACCCTCCTCACTCTCTGCCTCCGTCCTAGTGCTGCTGGGATGAAAGGCGTGAGCACCACCGTAGACATATTTTATTTTTCATTATTATTATTATTATTATTATTATCATTCATTTTATTATTTTTATTATTTATAGGAGAGATAGAAGGAGTCAGACAGAGAGAGAGAGAGAGAGAGAATGTGACTTCCAGGTAAGCCTGAGCTACAGTGAGATCCTACCTTCTAGGCTAAGGGCCCATTGCAGAAGAGAGTTGGAAAGAATATAAGATCCAAAGGAAGAGTAGGACTCTTACAACGTGCTTCTCCAAACACAAAATGGCCTGGATATCCATGACTTTGCAGTTCCTGGTCCTCTCTACACAAGGCCATTATAATAGGAGGAAAAGATCATGACATCAAACTGAAAAGAGACTGATTGGGAGGGGGAAGAGAAATAACAGAGAGTGAAGTTTCAAAGGGAAAGGGGGGGGAAGAGAGGGAAGTACCATGGGATACTGTCTCAAATAAAGGAGTTGTCAATAAAAATGAATTTAAAATAATTTTAAAATAAAATCAAACTAAATCTACTTATAAAAACCAAATCTTGAACTGGGCATGGTGGCACAAACCTTTAATCCCTGCACACTACAGGCAGAGGTATGAAGACTGCAGCAAGTTTGAGGCCACCCTGAGAATACATAATGAATTCCAGGTCAGGCTGGGCTAGAGGGAGACCTTACCTTGAAAAACAAAACAAAACAAAAAAATCCCTGGGAACTGTAAATACAGAATATCACCATGATTGTGGAAAGCTGTACTGAACAGTGCTAGATAGACAGCCAGGCCTTACAATGTTATACATTTGCAATTAATCAGTCAACATTAAAAAAAAAAATGAAATCATTCAACGTGTTGGTGTACACCTTTACTCACAAAGAGGTAGGAGGATTGGTGTGAGTTTGAGGCCAGTTTGAGACTAAATAGGAATTTCAAGTCAGCCTGGGCTATAGCAAGACCCTACCTCAAAATAAATAAATAAATAAAATCTTAACTTTACCACTATGCTTATGATTAAATGTCAATATGCTTGAAAATGATTAATTTGACCCCATGTTGTTTACTCAATTGTGGCCTATATTGTTAATAAATCCACCTGATAAAACGTTCCTGGGAGTTTTTACGAAGAAATAGGTTAACTTGTTCTTCAAAAAAGGTAGTGTGGAAACATCATGAATTAATAGGAGCTTGAAAGCTCCAGTAAATGGTGTTAAAGACAAGAACTATTAATTATCCTGATACAATTAGTGAATATTGTATAAATGTACTGAAATAGCACAAAGTACACGAGAAATGTTTATATTAATCAAAAATTTTTAAAAGTCTTTAAAAAGATGGAAATGCTTATTTCCCTGATTTGATCATTACACACTGCACACTCACTGAATTACGATACTGTATTCCATAAATTTTACAATTAAAATAATTTGAAAAATTGAAAATAAGTAGAGACAGATGTCAACTGTGCTAATTGAACAGATGAGCAACCAATCCTTAAAAGCACTATTACTGGTCTTTGTGTCTTAGAGCTGATTTGAGAGACAGAGAGAGAGAGAGAGCTCACGAGTTCTTTTAGGGATAAAGGTAGAAAATATTTGTTTATATAGGTAAGAAATAGCTTTGTTTCCTAAAACCACAAAGCCAGAAGACCATTTTATGATATGTATAACCCAATGGCACTGTATGAAAACTTTTCAGTGAATTTTTGATTTTAGATTACACATGTTAACTTCAAATGATTAATTAGTTCATCTTGCCTTTCCAAACCAACCTATTTCCATACAAACCAATATTCATCTCCTCATCAAAATCTGAACGGAAAACACAGACAGCACATTTTATTTCGTAGCAGATGAAAAACAGGATAGTGAAAGCATGCACACAGACTCACCGAGATGTATACAGCTTGGTTTGAACTCCTTCAATAGCCACCACTGAAGACCCACAGGGATGAGGTTAAACAGAGCTGAAAATTCATAGAAAGTGAAAAGGTTACACTTCTTGATTTCATAGTTTTCCAACGTGTTCCACAGGAGAATCTGGCTCCCTAAAGGTAGTATGGACTGGACAAGTATATACATAGACATGTAGCCACATAAAAACTAAAGCCTCATTCTACCTTCTAGTGTACTTGACTCATGGTTTCCATTACAGTCATTTAACCGGGGCTATAAGTACATATTCTCAAACACTCCAGGTATAATGGAAGACTCTAGACTCTTTCTTTCTTTCTTTTTCTTTCTTTCTGTCTCTTTATTTATTTATTTATTTTCTGTCTTTCTCCCCTCCCTCCCTCTCTGCTCCCATCCCTCCCTCTTCCTTCCTTCCTTTCCTTCCTTCCTTCCTTTCTTTCTTCCTTCCTCCCTGAGCTAGCATAAGACCCTATCTCAAAAAAAAAAAGTAAAATGTGGGCTAGAGATTGGGAGAGAGATTGAGGGAGAGAGAGAGAGCAGTACTCTTATTTTTTCATGGTAAGTTCTCCCTCTAGCTCAGCTTCATCTGGAATTCACTAGGTAGTCTCAGACTGGCATGGAACTCATGGCCATCCTGCTTCCACTGTCTCCCAATCCATGGTGACCCCATTTTGGAAGCCTGTCCAGACATAACAGGAACCTTAGCCTGCATTGGGTCTTGTCATTTGGAATTTTCTTCTTGCAATCCAATTTTATCGTGCCATGTAGGTTTTTAAAAAAGGGGCTGCGCTGGAGAGATGGCTTAGCGGTTAAGGCATCTGCCTGCTAAGCCTAAGAATTTCCAGGTCCCACGTTTAGCCAGATGCAAAGTGAGGCAAGGGCGCAATGCCGCACTTGACCACAAGGAGGCGCACACATCTGGATTTCGATCGCAGCAGCTGAGAGGCTGCTGGTGCGCCCATCTATCTGTCTTCCTCTCCCCCTCTCTCTCTGTCTGTCTGTGTCTCTCTCCAAAAAATTTTATATATATACATACATACATACATATGTATATTTTAGCCAGGCACGGTGAAGCACACATTTAATCCCAGCACTTGGGAGGCAGGGGTAAGAGGATCATTGTAAGTTTAAGGCCACCCTGAGACTACGGAGTGAATTCCAGGTCATCTTGAGCTAGAGTGAGACCCTACCTTGAAAACCAAACCAAAACTATATATAGTCTGAGGGTGGCCTTGAACTCACAATGATCCTCCTGACTCTGCCTCCTGAGTGCTGGAATTAAAGCTGCATGACACCACATTGTGCTAAAAAGTGTATTTTGTTATTTATTTGCATGCAAGGAGATACAGAGAAAGAGAAGGAGAGAGAGAGACTGAATGGCAGCACCAGGGCCTTCAGTCACTGCAAAGGAACTCCAAATGCCTAGGCCACTTTGTGCATCTGGCTTACATGGGTACTGGGAATTGAACCCAGGTTGTTAGGCTTTGCAGCAAGCACATGAACTGCTGAGCCATTTCTTCAGCCCTGTACATATTCTTTTTTGCAGTACCAGGGAGTCCAGAGTGTTGAATGTGTCAGGCAAGTCCTTTCCACTGAACTATGCCCCATCCCCAGTTCCCAGTGCCCTAATAAATGCTATAGAAACTTCTAGATCTTCTAGATCCAAATATGATAGATACGTCATCTTTAACAATTCCCTACTGCCTGGAAAACATTCACTGTAATGCTTAAAGTACCGAGACCTGGCCATGTTGGGAAGATCCCAGGCTGTGTCTATAAGGATAGTAATAAGCTACTACATGGGGTTGTGTGTGGTTTTGTTGTTTTTTTTTTAAATTTTTTAAAGTGGTAAAAACATTTATTGTCACAAGTCTTTTTTTTTTTTTTTTTTTGTATGCCAGAAGAGAACTGAGGAGTTCTGCTCAGGTGTCTTAGCCATGCCTTTGTGACAGGGTCTCTTAATGGTCTGGAGCTCACCAACTAGACTAGACTGGTAGGCCAGTGAGATCCAGGGCTCCTCCTGTCTCCATCTGGACAGATACAGCAACCACACCAAACATTCACATGGGTCCTGGGGACACAGCTCAAGTTCTTATACTTGTGAGACAAACACTTCACCAAATATCTCCCCGGCCTTGTTTATATCTTGTTTGTCTTTATTTTGTATTCTTTTGGTTTTGTCAGGTAGGGTTTCACTTTAGCCCAGGCTGACCTGGAATTCACTATGTAGTCTCAGGGTGGCCTTGAACTCACGGTGATCCTCCTACCTCTGCCTCCCTAATGCTGGGATTACAGACAGACATATGCCACCAGCCTGGCTTTGTTTTTTTTTTTTATTGTTGTTTTTTTGAGGTAGGGTCTCGCCTAGCCCAGGCTGACTTGGAATTCACTATGTAGTCTCAGGATGGCTTTGAACCCCAGCAATCCTCCCACCTCAGCCTCCTGAGGGCTGGGATTAAAGGCATGTATCACCATGCCTGGCCATCAGCACTGTTTTTCTTTGTTTTGAGAAAGGTACTTGCAGGCCAGGCTTGCCTTGAACTCCTGACCTGCTTCCACCTCCCAAGTGCTGGGTTCACAGGTTTGCATCACTATGCCCAGCTCCCACAAGCCCTCTGGATAACAATGCAGAGTGATATTAAGAGGTCATTATTGAGGACACTGAATTGAGGCTAAGAAAAGAGCATACATTTTTAATGTCTCAATGAGATGCAGAAATTAACTGTTGAGTTCTGTGAAAGCACGAGCTGATGTCCAGGTCAGACTGGAGAGAAGGGAAGGGGAAAGGAGAGGTGGGATAGGAGGGGAGCAGAAGGGAGCAAAGGGGGCATGGAGGAAAGGGAAGGGAAGGAAGAAGGGAGGAAGGGAGAGACAAGAAAAGAAAGAAAGAAAGAAAGAAAGAAAGAAAGAAAAAGAAAGAAAGAAAGAAAGAAAGAAAAAGAAAGAAAGAAAGAAAGAAAAGAAGGAAGGAAGGAAGGAAGGAAGAAAGAAAGAAAAAGAAAAGAAAGAAAGAGGGAGGAGGGAGGGAGAGAGAGGGAGGAAGGAATAGCCAGGTGTGGTTGCACACGCCTTTAATCCCAGCACTGGGGAGGCAGAGGTATGAGGATTGCCTTGAGTTAGAGGCCACCCTGAGACTACATAGTGAATTCCAGGTCAGCCTGAGCTAGAGTGAGACCCTACCTTGGAAACCAAAAATTAATAATAATAATAATAATAATAATAATAATAATAATAATAATAAATGATATGACATGAATGAAATGGTGTTGACAAGAATGCTGGCAGTGAACAGGGTTTGAGATACAGGGTGATGAATGGCCCTTTGTGGTAGTGATTGTCAATCATTTCTCCTTCCCATCGTGGCCCTTGAAAGCAAAGATACTCCATAGTTTCCACCATGTCTGCCAAGACTCTTTCTAGGTATCTGGCTTTAAAGTAAATTTAGGGAATAAAAGAGAGAAAAACTGATTGCAGATTAAGAGTTTTATTGGCAGCTTGAGGAATTCATTTCTATGCTGCCTCTCTCTCTCTCTCTCTCTCTCTCCATATATATGCTAGATACTTTGTATGGTTGCATCATGTGTTGTTACCATGATTTCTTTTCCTCTCTGCCCCCATTCCACTGAGGCCTTCCTCAGTGGTATTGCTGGTGTTCATGGGGTTGTGAGAAGAGCAGTCATTCATTGTGTGTGGTGGGGACAATGCTTCCGGATATTACCTCCAACAAAGTGGCTCTTACAATCCTTCCACCCTCCCTCTTCTGCAAAATTTTCTAAGCTGCTGAGGGCCAAACACTAAAGTAGACATAAAATACACCCACCAAGGCACAGAGAATAACCCATTTAAGGCTACTTTGTAGGCAGTTTGCAAAGCAATTTTCTATATATTTTTATATATTTGATAGTCTTTTATAAAATCAAACTAGATCTACTTATAAAAACAAAATCTTGAACTGTGCATGGTGGCATACACCTTTAATCCCTGCACTCTACAGGCAGAGGTATGAAGATTGCAGCAAGTTTGAGGCCACCCTGAGAATACATAATGAATTCCAGGTCAGGCTGGGCTAGAGGGAGACCTTTCCTTGAAAACCAAAACAAACAAAGCAAAAATCCCTGGGAATTGTAAATATAGAATATCACCATGATTGTGGAAAGCTCTACTGAGCAGTGCTCTCTAGACAGCCAGGCCTTACAATGTTATACGTTTGCAATTAATCAGTCAACATTAAAAAAATAAAATAAGCCGGGCGTGGTGGCACACGCCTTTAATCCCAGCACTTGGGAGGCAGAGGTAGGAGGATCGCCAAGAGTTCGAGGCCACCCTGAGACTACATAGCTAATTCCAGGTCAGCCTGGACCAGAGTGAGACCCTACCTCGCAAAACCAAAAATAAAAATAAAAATAAAATAAAATAAAATAAAATAAAATAAAATCATTGAACATGGTGCTGTACACCTTTACTCACAAATAGGGAGGAGGACTGCTGTGAGTTGGAGGCCAGTTCGAGACTAAATAGTGAATTTCAAGTCAGCCTGGGATATAGCAAGACCCTATCTTAAAAAATAAATAAATGAAATCTTAACTTTACCACTATGCTGATAATTAAATGTCAATATGCTTAAAAATGATTAATTTGGCCCCATGTTATTTACTCAATTGTGGCCTATATTGTTAATTGTTAATGAATGCACCTGATCAAGCTGTTTCTGGGAGTTTTTATGAAGTCATAGGTTACCTTGTTCTTGAAAAAAGGTAGTGTGGATATATCATGAACTAAGAGGAGCCTGAAAGCGCCAGGACATGGTGTTAAAGACAAGAAATATTGATTATTCTGATACAATTAGTGAATATTGTATAAGTGTACTGAAATAGCATGAAGTACATGAGAAATGGTTATATTAATCAAAAATTATTTACAAAGCTAATTTGATCATTACACACTGTACACTCACTGAATTATGACACTGTGTTCCATATTTTTTACAATTAAAATAATTTGAAAAATTAAAAACAAGTAGAGACAGATAGAAACTGTGCTAATTGAACAGATGAGCAACAAATCCCTAAAAGCACTTCTGGTACTGGTCTTTGTGTCTTAGAGCTGATTTGAGAGAGACACAGAGATCTCATTAGTTTTTTCGGGATAAAGGTGGAAAATATTTGTTTATATAGGTAAGAAATATCTTTGTTTCCTACAACCAGAAAGCCAGAAGACCATTTTAGGATATGTATAACCCAAAGTCACTGTAGGAAAACTTTTCAGTGAATTTTTGATTTTATATTAGACATGTTAACTTCCAATGATTAATTAATCTTGCCTTTCCAAACCAATCTATTTCCATAGAAACCAAAGTTCATCTCCTCACCAAAATCTGAACGGAAAACACAGACAGCACATTTTATTTGGTAGCAGATGAAAAACGGGATAGTGAAAGCATGCACACAAAGACTTACCGAGGTGTACAAGAGTCCTCACTGGTCACTGCCAAATACAGCTTGGTTTGAACTCCTTCAAGAGCCACCACTTGAAGACCCACAGGGATGCATTAAACAGAGCTGAAAATTCATAGAAAGTGAAAAGGTTACACTTCTTGATTTCATAGTTTTCCAATGTGTTCCACAGGAGAATCTGGCTCCCTAAAGGTAGTATGGACTGGACAAGTATGTACAGAGACATGTAGCCACATAAAAACTAAAGCCTCATTGTACCTTCTAGTGTACTTGACTCATGATTTCCATTACAGTCATTTAACCGGGGCTGTAAGTACATATTCTCAAACACTCCAGGTACAATGGAAGACTCTCGACTCAGTACCCTAGTTTATAGAATCAGAAAGAGGAATATTGATGCTTCTTGGGTGATCTGCCACCAGGAATTGTTTTGCACATTAAATAACATCATCCTTTATAAAAATAAGCTATTTTAAATGAATTTTTTCTTAAATTTATTGATTTGAGACAGAAAGAGAGGAGAGACAGAGAGAGAGAGAGAGAGAGAGAGAGAGAATGGGCTTCAGCTGCAGCAAACGAACTCCAAGTGCATGTGGGACCTTGTGCATCTGGCTTCCACGGGTACTAGGGAATAGATCCTCAGACCTTTGGCTTTGTAGGCAAGTCCGTTAACCACTAAGCCATCTCTCCAGTCAAAAACTAAGCTTTTAAACTGCTTCCCTAGGTAGTTGACCAAATTTACACAGTCAAGGTCAGATATATCTGTCAGTTGGGAAGTGATTCCTATACTCTTAGAAGTGATATTATTAGTCCAATATCTTCATTTAAATAATCTATATAATTTCCAATCTACCCCCCTCTAAACATATCTATACCTTGTAATAAAAAGTCCTATTCTCAGGTGGGTGTGGTGGCGCATGCCTTTAATCCCAGCACTGGGGAGGCAGAGGTAGGAGGATCGCTTTGAGTTCAAGGCCACCCTGAAAGTTCAGAGTGAATTCCAGGTCAGCTTGGTCCAGAGTGAGACCCTACATAGAAAAAACAAAATGGGGTCATTCATTTCTGTGCATGTATATTCTCTGCAGTAGATAGGATAACATGGATGAAAAATATTAATGAGGAAGGAAGTACTCCTTGCTGAGCCTACAGTGTATCTTTCCCTTAAAATCAGGGTACTTACCAAAGAGGAGCTAGGACATACTATACAGTTCAAAGTACAAGTGTTCCTACCACAGCCACTGATGGTGCTTTATTCAATACTTGTCATATTAAAATCTGTGCCCTTTTGTTACGTGAGATAAAGGAAACGAATCGCACAGATTTCAAGCCAGGATTCTGTGCTGTATCTGACAATGCAATGTACAGGAAATAAGTGTAATATCTTGAGTTAAGGAACAAGGTGTATATGTCATACTTTTGAAGATGCTTTGCTCACAGCAGGGGCTCAAAACATTCGTATATTGATAGAAAACTGTACAATGAAACATGATAATTGTTTTTGAGAAGCAATAAATCACAATTCCATTATATAGGCCCATCATTTTAAAAATCTGAAAGCTTAAAACTAAATTTTTCCTTATGGTTTGGTTTAAAGTTCATATTACTATGCATTACTTGACAACTATAAAACAAACGTATGTCTGAAATCAGGTTTGGTCATAATAATAGCTAATGGAAGATAATGATAAATGAAATTCAGAATTATTTCTAGAACTTCATTATTTTACAATATTCTAAACCTTCTTTGTTGTCTTTTTGGAATATTTTAAAAATTAATTGTGGGGGCTGGAGAGATGGCTTAGCAGTTAAGGCGTTTGCCTGCAAAGCCAGAGGATCCCGGTTTGATTCTCCAGTTCTCATGTAAGCCAGATGCATAAGGAGGCACATGCATCTGGAGTTCATTTGCAGTGGCTGGAGTCCCTGGCATGCCCATTCTCCCCCTCCCTCCCTCCCTCCTCCCCTCTCTCCTCTCCCTGTCTCTAATAAATTATCCGCCTTTAATGAGTCTCTCTCTGTCTCTAAATAAATTTTTAAAAAATTAATTATGAGTAGAGAGAATGAGAAATAGTGTGTGCATGGGCATGCCAGGGTGTCTCACTCTACAAATAAACTTCAGATATATGTGTCACTATGTGCATTTGGCTTTACCTGGGTATTGGGGAAGCAAACTTAGGCCAACAGGCTTTACAAGCAAGGGCCTTTAACCACTGAGCCATCTCCAGCTCTTCTTACTTATCTTTTTTTCACTCTAGCCCAGGCTGACCTGGGAATCACTATGCATTCTCAGGGTGGCCTTGAACTCATGGCAATCCTCCTACCTCTGCCTACCGAGTGCTGAGATTAAAGGTACACACCACCATGCCTGGCCCTCTTCTCAGTTATATCTTTAACAAAAAGAGTTAAGATAATGAGGCAGAGAGAGAAAGTGAAGAAAGATTGAGATTTTTCTTTTTTTGTTGTTTTTTGGGTTATATTCTAACCACTTCTCTGAGTTGGATTTAAGAAAAAATAAAATGCTTAAATTCCAACAGCTGGAAAGAGGTAGGAGGAAGAAAAGCAAAAAAACATCAGCCATCATATGGTCTTATCTACTCCTGAATAATGGCATGAATTAATTTGCAGAACATGTATTTTGCTAATGTACTCTAAATTTCTGTGAAGCCTGATTCAAAAACACATGTAAAACAAACAAAAAAACAAACAAACAAATGAAAATCCCTAAAACCTGGAAGACAGCACTAAATGTGATATGGCTGGTCATCCATATTAGTCCAATACTTGTTTCAGACATTCAAGATAGAATTAGCATTTCATAAAACCTGTCCAAGCTGTGTCAAGAGGTTAGTCTTGTAGATAAAAATATGAATAAGTTAAATCAGAGAAAAACTAAGAGAAAACCACTATCTTTCTAACATGCTTTGGTTGTTTTAGTTTATCTGTTTTATTTTGAGACAAGGTCTTGCTTTCTTTCTTTGACTGGTGTGATACTTGCTATGTAGCTCACACTGGCCTTGCTGAACTGTGGGCAGTCTCCCTGCCTCATCGTCCATAGTGCTAGCATTACAAACATGTATCACCTTGGTCAGCATAGCTTGGGTTTCTGTAATTCTGGACTATTTCTTCACAGATTGAAGGGAAGGATGAAAAAAAATTCAGGGAGAAAGCAATTACTTGCATTTGTGTTTTTAAAGCATATTTAATAAATACTAAAAATTCTTCAGTTTCAATCATAGTTTTGAAGTTGTTAATGAATGCAATTCCTTATTACTTAATCTCTTTGTGTCTACTGAAAACAGCTGCTTTCTACATTAAAAGGATCATTTTCTCAGAGCTGTGCACCTAGTTGGCATGCAGTGTTTGCTGTATTCTAATCTATAGCCACACTTCATCATCACTTAAGATAGAGGTATTTCTCTAACAGGCTAATTAATAAAGATATTATTATAAAGAAAATTAGAGAATTGACATATATACCTGGTAATTTTACTACAGATTTGAAGAGAAAGGGAAACTTATCCATTTAAAATAGCCTTCATTGTACCCAAAGCAGATACAATAAACCATCAGTATGAAATGCCTATACTTTGTTTCCTTTTCAAAAAAATAAATAAGTTAGCAGGGCATGGTGGTTCTTGCCTTTAATCCCAGCATGCAGGAGGCAGAGGTAGGAGGATCGCTGTGAGTTCAAAGCCACCCTGAGACTACAGAGTGAATTCCAGGTCAGGCTGGACTAGTGTGAGACCTACCTGTAAAACCTAAATAAATAAATAATTTATAAGACCTAATTTGCACATTATGGAATTTTATTGACTGACGCTATTATAATAAATCTAGGTAACATAAGCTTAAATGTATAACATCAAACATGCTTTTACAAATGGATATATTTGGAAAACTATGAAATCATCTGTGATCATGTTCTTGCTTACCATTTCAAGTTAAAATAACAGAAAAACAATTATATTGAATTCAATGAGAAAGTCAGAATAAAAGAAAAATTGAAAAAGTGTAATACAAAGTAATGCAGATTAATGAACTCCTATATAAATGAGTGACAGTTGAAAAATACAACCTATAATCCTACTCCACTCATTTAATTAATGAGTTAAAATGAATGCCCAAACTTGTTTGGCTTGAGGGAGGAAATATATATAAATTTGAATGGCTATACTTTCATTTACTCTGACTAAACACAGATTATCATCATCAGGCTATGTTCTTTAATAGTTTTCCGATGTCACTAGTACACAGAAATGTCATGCATTTTCAGTGGGAGTTCTAAGGCAACGAAAGGCAGAAGCTATGCATAGGTAGGAATGGAATAATTAGACCTATATTTAAAGATCCATAGTAACAAATGGAGCCTAGGTTTTGGTGTGTACATGTATGTGTTGTATATGTCCTAAAATGATTACATACAGTGTGATCTTGATGTGTTTAGCATAGCACACTTAGTAAGACACACAGCCCAATGAACCCTCAATTCTTTTTATACTTTTCCTTTCCAGGAAAGATATA
This sequence comes from Orientallactaga sibirica, assembly GCA_036365145.1. NCBI lineage: Eukaryota > Metazoa > Chordata > Mammalia > Rodentia > Dipodidae > Orientallactaga > Orientallactaga sibirica. Next base: position 8,257 of record JAEOAD010001580.1, on the reverse strand, counting down.
TGAACACCAGATCAAAAGACACATATATTTTTTGTATTTGTAACCAGACCTTAAAAGTTGACAGGGCAAAACTTGACCAGGTGGGGCTCATTGGTAGCTTACCATAAACTTCCCTTTAATAGTGCCCATTGTTCCCAATAAAATAAAGCAATATACTTCCATTAATTCCTTCCCCAAACATCACTTTGTAATATAATTTGAGGAATGTTTTATTATTAATCACTATGTATTAATGTTGATTATTTAATTCTAGTAAAATATATTCCTTCATTTGTTTTAAATTGTTGTTGTTTTAAATAGAATGCATGCATAGAGCTGGAGAGATGAGATGCCTTAGCAGTGAAGGCCCTTGCCTGCAAAGCCAAAGGACCCAGGTTCAATTACCCAGGACCCACATAAATCGGGTGCACAAGGTGGTGCATACATGTGGAATTCATATGAGGTGCCTGGAGGGCCTGGCATGCCCATTCTCTTTCTCTCATTCTATCTGCCTATTTCTCTCTCTCACTCTCTCGAGTCAATAAATAAATAAAAATAAAATATAGAACCTTATGCATGAAAGGGCATCTGGGATTCATTATGAAACTTTAATATCAACACGGTAATACAGGAGTTTGCAAAAACAGAAAAATCATCTGACATAGAGGGTCTTTAATCTTAGGAACCAAGAGCTTTGGAAGAATCATGAAAGATGACTTCCTCTTCTTAGCCTAGGAAGCATTCTTAAAACGTGTAAAGCTCTTCAGTCCTTAATATCAAAAGCTTTGTCTATGACTTAGCTGTCTCTAGCTACGTAGTTCTGAAAATAGTCTTTAGTGCTCAGATCTACTTTCCTCCATTTTCCCCCTCAGGCAACGATTGGGGTGTAGCAGACAGCTTCAGGTTCACTGAGAAGAATCTGGCCTGCCTTCATAGGACCAAACATAGAGAGTGGCAATGATGTCCACTCAGCTCCCCTCCAGCAATTTCCAAGGTACACACTTGACTGCTTGTCCCCATGTCCCAGTCATGCCTTCCCAAAGCCCAGGGAGAGCGCAGGCGCGCACGCGCATACACACACACACACACACACACACACACACACACACACACACATGTCTGAATCTCAGGGGATACATCCAGGACAGGATATGCTTTGGGTCTCTGCGCCTGTCCCAGAGTAGTTGCACTGAAGCAAGCCCATTACAGTGACAGAGGCAAGAAAGCCATCGCCTTTGCATGCACGCACACAGGCTAGGCAGCCTCATCCCCACAAACTGGGCTTCAAACTCCCCTTACATGGCCACCGCAACCCCTCCACATCCTCCAATCTAACGGGGGACATGTCAAAAGGCAAAAGCCCCTTCCCACCTCATCTCCTTCTGGGCCTCTTCTTGGAGCCAAAGAGTTGGACCCCAAAAAAACATTTAACTTGTTTTTGTCGCAGCTGATCTTGCCTTTGCTTGGGCTGTGGACACACTGGCAGGCATTGGATTTCCTGCGCTCGAGGGCTTGTCTCTTCTAACAGAGGAGTGGGGACAGCAGCTGCCATGGCCACAACGCCCACACTACCCCTTCTTTTTTTTAAAAAAAAAAAACTTTTTAAAATTATTTTCTTGGAGAGAGACAGAGAGAGAGAGAGAGAGAGAGAGAGAGAGAGAGAGTAATGGGAAGACAGAGATGGACACGAAAGCAGTGTCTCAGCTGCTGCGAACGAAATCCAGATGTGTGCGCCCCTTGTGTTCAAGTGCAGCATTGCGCCCTTGTGTCACTTTGCATCTGGCTAAACCTGGGACCTGGAGATTGGAAGCACTGGAGATTGGAACCAGTGTTTTTAGGGTTAGGAGGCAGGCACCTTATCCCCTAAGCCATCTCTCCAGCCCACACCACCCCTTCTTTTGGGGCCCCTGAGTGGGTTCGCCTAGGGCTCATCCTCTGCCTTCCCCACCTGGGCTCTTATTGGCCTGCGCTCTGCCCAGTTTTTCCCCTGAGGAGGAGCTCAACACAGCCATGGGAGCTCCTCTGGCAGTGGCCTGGCACCCACAGGTGGCTGGCAGTCTGGGTCCAAGCAAAAGCCACAGCCCTGGTCGGGGATCACAGGCTACACTGATTGGCTGGCAAAGGAGACTGTGCTGCCCTCAGGCATGCTCTCGGGCCTGAGTACCGAGGGCACTGTGCAAGTCCAAGTGGCTCATGTTGGAGTTGCATGGCATCACCAGCCCTGTGTGGCGCAGAGAGTGCCAGAGGAGAGAGGTGGGGAGGGAGAGTGAGGGCGCGGGGGGGGGTGGTCCCTCAGGAGAGAGGCTGCCGCACAGTGGGGGGGCAGCACGGGGGAGCTTGCTCTGGCCCTGGCCCCCTCCCAGTACTCTTCCACTAGTTCTTACAACTTCTAGGACTGATGATCGCTAAAGTTGGCCCATGCCAGCTTTCCAGTAGTGATCAAACAGGTGGCCTCACGTCTTCACTGTTGCTGCTACTGTTGCTGTTGCTGTTCTGAGCACAGAGCAATACCAGGATGGCAATTCCATGTCCACAGGCCCCCTCCCTCCTCCCTCCTGAATAGCCTGAAGGCCTCCTGCCAAAGCTCAGTGCCCTCCTTCCATCCTTCTGGGAGCCCAGCTACCCATTGTCTCCAGCAGGCTGCCACACCCACCCCATCCCCAAAATCCCCTTTGGCTCCTTCCACCTGCCTGACCTCCCAACAATTTCAGTCTCAGCAACAAAGAGACTCTTGTGCTTGTTAGTCCAGTATAGCCGAACCACGTGAGACTTCCCATGTTGTCCCTTCACAGAGATGCCACTGCTGCCTCCTCTGTCCCTTCTCCCCAGTCTTGAAGTGCTTCATCAGAAGTATAGATGCCTGTCTGCAAGGCTAGGTGGAGATTTACAGAATGATGCCAAGAGTTCTGAAATCCCCTGCCTTTGCAAATTCAGCTTCCCAAAAGCAAAGGACAACCCCAATTAATAGGGTGAAAACTCCTGCTTTGTCTGGAATACTGTGACAATTTAATTGGCCTTGTTCATCACTACAGTCCCATCACTCGGTATAGAACTTGTCATACAGTCTATGCTTAATCAGAATCCACTGAGAGTCACTGATGAATGACGGATGTATAGTGATTCTGAGGAAGGAGGTGTTTCCCAGCTCAGAATGTGAAATTGGCTAATTTCTGGGAAGCAGGAAAAGATACAATCTCTCATTGAAAGAAGGGTCACAAGAAGCTTGGTACAGGGTCACATATTCAAGTAAGCCCATGTTCACTTGGGCCTTCTACCAAAGGTCCTTGTATTCCAACTCATTGTGGAACCCTGATCTAGAATTAAAAAAAAACTAAACTAAACTAAAGAAGGGCAAAGTTTTGATTCAAGAAAGGGACAGACTTGAAAAGGAATTAGGGGATGTTGAGGAGACAAGGAGAGATTTCTCATGTTCTTTTTCTTACCTTCTCCTGTTCTCTCACCATCTGCTCAAGTATTTTCCTAATGCATCTTAAGGATGCCTGTTAAATTATTTGTCATTCTAAATTCTTCTTTTCTTTGCAAAAGCTCCTTCCTATATCTCATCCTGGAGAACTACTTTCCAATAAAATGACTTGTTAATCACATGCTCTCATCAGTGCCAGATTAATAGGAAATGATCAACCTTAAATCCCTGCCAAAATTAGCTTCATTTACTAACAGTGAATGTTATAATAGACAGCGCCTATAGTGGTGACATTTTAGGTCACAATATACTACTGGGGTAGCTTGAGAAGAAGGAATATCGTGAAAGAAGCCACCAATAGCATCGGTACCAGTTTATACTTCTCTCTTCTGAAATGTTTATTATATGTAATTGACTTCCTTCTGTCTATTATGATACCATTCTTCTCAGCTCTTGTTCCATCTCTTCATGTCTTCATTGTCTTATATGATGTGCATGAGAACAGGTGAGAGAGCCAGAGTAGATATCAACAAGCTCCATTATACAAACTAGAAAACATTCTCATCAACTTGCTTAACACCATGCAATTAATTAATTTATTAATCTATACAGAATTACCTCCAAAGAGAAAGTGAGGTGGCTTACAAAAAATTTTTTTAATTCAGAGTCACTGAAGCACAAGGACAAGAACATTGAATAAAGGAGTAGGTCCATAGAGGATGCCAGTAGAGTTTCCAACCAAGGTTTCTGACCCTCCTCTCACTCCCTTTCATCTCTATTAGGCTGCCACAGAAACTCTGTGATCCACTGAGTGATGACTGATAGCATTCAAAAAAATAAAAATACACAATGCCAGCCAAAGCAGTAATTTTGACTGCATACAGCATGTTGCCCAGCATCTATTGAAATAATATTCCATGAAACGTAAGCACTGCAACATCTAATCCAAACATGAATTCCTGTAATTATCCTGCTTGGACTAGAAACTTAACCAATCAATAGACAGAGGCGAGTTGAAATGAGCAGAGTGAACAATGAAAATTGGTCCATGAAATGTCAAGAGATTGTTTTGCAGAGTTGCATAGAAGTCATAAAAAGAGGTGGCTGTTTCTGAGGTAAACTAATTCACTTGTGATCACAAAACATTTTACAGATGTCCACCTGTTCCTGTATTTTGATGAGAGTTTAAACAACGACATGGCTTTATCTGTTTTTTTCCTAGACACATTTAACATCGATTAACTACTTAAAGCTTCTGATTTAGTTTGTATTTGCAATATCTTTATGTGTGCCAAAAGCACTTTCCTCTGCTTGCCACCTCAAAAGAACAGTATTTGATAAATCCTCTTCCCTTTGCATGCCACATATTCTCTCAAGTGTTCTCATGGTATCAGCAATCACCATGAGATAACACCTAAGTGTTTTTTGTCATTTACTTTCTTTTCATAAACCATAGGTAAATCTTTTCATGTCTATTGCCAATTGTTTCCAGTTATCACCTTCATCAAAATCTGCCCCTTTTCTTTCTTTCTTTTCTTTCTTTCTTTTTTTTTTTTTTTTCTTTTTTTTTTTTTGGTTTTCTGATAGTCTCACTGGCCCAGGCTGACCTGGAATTAACTATGTAGTCTCAGGTGGCCTTGAACTCTCAGCGATCCTCCCACCTCTGCCTCCACCCTGCTCCTTTCTATTTTATTTCTATTTGGTTAATAGCTTACCATCTAAATGCCAAAGGTCAAGTCGCCTGTCTTTTGAGACACCCAATGTCCCTTTGAGCACTATTGCAAAATTTGGTCTACCTGGAAGCACTTTATATCTATCTATGCAGTGAATGTTGATACATATGATGCTCCTGCTTCCCGTCTAAAACAATGAAATCAGCCGACACATCATAATTATTTACTTATAAAATCAATCAATTCTTTATTGATCTTCTTTTAGCCACTTCCATTGCAATGACTGTAAGAGAAGGTGCTGGAGCCCCAAGCAGATTCAAACAGTACCTGAGTGGTGAGTGAGGATTAAGGAAAATAAAGACAAAGAGAGACAAAAGATAACTTGGGAGGGCTGTCTGTCAAAGAGGACATACATGGATAGTACATATTGGAATATACAGGACCTGTGCCAGGTTGGATTACAAGTGAGCAAATGTCTCCAGCATTAAACTCTATAGTGGGGACTACCTCTTTGCAAGGGGAAGGTGAAAGTTAAATGGTGTTAACATTATAAGTGTCCATATTTTACCTATTTTCTAATATTGAAAATAATTCTTTGGAACTTTAACACTTTCCAGGATTGGCAGCTCTTGAAAACTTGTCTTATATAATGTGCATGAGAACAGGTGAAAGCCAGAGTAGATACTGACAGGCTCCATTTACAAACCAGAAACATTCTCATCAACTTTGTAACACCATGCAGTTAATCAATTTATTAATCTGTACAGAATTACCTCAAGAGAAAGTGAGATATGGCTTACAAAAAAATTTTTTGTGAACTCAAGTCACTCAAACACAGGACAAGAATCATTGGAATAAAGGAGTAAAGGTCCAGAGGATGCCAGTAGTTTCCAACCAAGGTTTCTGATGCCTCCTCTCACTCCCTTTCATCTATTAGGCTGCCACAGAAACTCTGTGATCCACTGAGTGATGACTCACAGTTTTGTTGGCATTCAAAAAATAAAAATACAATGCCAGCCAAAGCAGTAATTTGACTGCATACAGCATGTCGCCCAAAGACCATTGAAATAATATTCCATGATATATAACATGACGGAAAACATCTAATCCAAACATGAAATCCTGTAATTATCCTGCTTGGACTAGAAATCTTAACCAATCAATAGACAGGTGAGTTGAAAATGAGGGAAGTCCACAAAGAAAATTGGTCCATGAAATGTCTGAGGCCTGAGATTGTTTTCAGATTTACATAGAGGTCATAAAAGTGGTGGCTGTGTCCATGGTAAACTAATTCACTTGTGATCACAAAACATTTTGCACAGATGTCCACCTGTTCCTGTATTTTGATGAGAGAGTTTAAACAACGACATGGCTTTGTTTGATTTTTTCCTAGACACATTTGACATATATTAACTGCACAAAGCTTCTGATTTAGTTTGCTTGCCCGTATCTTTATGTGTGCCAAAAGTACTTTCCTCTCTGCTTGCCACCTCAAAAAGAACAGCATTTGATAAATCCTCTTCCTTTGTACAGCATATTCCTCAAGTGTTCTCCTGGTATCAGCAATCACCATGACATAACACTAAGTGTTTTTTGTTATTTACTTTCTTTTCATAAAACCATAGGTATAATCTTTTCATGTCTGTTACCAACTGTTTCTAGTCATCACCTTCATCAAATCTGCCCTTTTCTATTTTATTCTATTTGGTTAATAGTTTACCACATAAATGCCAAGGTCAACTCACCAGTCTCTTGAGACACCTCAATGTCCCTTTGAGCACTACTGCACAAATTTGTTCTACCTGACACTTTTATATCTATCTATGCAGTGAATGTTAACTTTTATATGATGCTCCTGCTTCCTTCCAAATGAAATCAGCCAACTTACATCATAATTGGTTTACTTATAAGATCAATCAATTCTTTTATCAAATCTTCTTTAGCCACTTCCATTGCAATGGCTGTAAGGAAAACCATTAGATGTTGTCTGTCTATTTTACCTCTTTGCATGGTGCATAGCATTTTCTAAAGTTTCCTGGGTGCCTGGAAGATAATAATGATGCATATTTTGTGCCTTCCCTCTTGATGAATTACGAAGAGGTTTCATTAAGCATTGTACTATCAGCAACATCAGTTGCTCAAGTTATCAATGTGGAACACTGTCTAATAGGGTGTGCTCACTGCATTGGGGAGGGTGGTGATAACTATGTTGAAGGGCGTGAAGACATAGTAATACCAAAATAATAGGAAAATTGGAAATTCATCCTGAGAAGATTCTGACTAATTCCTGGAACTAACATGTTAAATATTTCCCTAAAGGAAACCAGGATCATCTGGAATCTTTCTACTTCTTGAAAACATAATAGTTTTTCCTTACTGGAAATAAATATAGAATGTTCCATATTTTGTTACCTTTTAGCTTGCACTTCGCAGATAGAAACCCCGCAATCTCTACAGTGCAGAGGGCCCTGAGAAGCTTTTTCTTAGAAATGAGCTCACATAGACATTTACCAGTTTGCTGAAATATTGGTCAATTGGAATGGTAGGATCTGTATTTTCAGTATCAGTTCCCTAAAGTTAATAACAAATACTCTAGTTTTCTTGAGTGGAGGACCCTGACATACTACCTACTTGACATGAGTTCCCTACTTGTATTATTTTAAATGTACGATTTAAAAAATTTATATCTTATGATTTATATTTTATTTTATTTCATTTTATTTGAGAGACAGAGAGAGAGAGAGAGAGCCCAGATTTATTGAGCAAATGGGCATACCAGAGCCTTCAGCCTACTGCAAAGGCTCCAGATGCATGCTGTGAATTTAGCTTACGTGAGAATGACCCGGACCCTTAAGAAGCTACAGACAAGCACCTTAACCACTTTGAACAATCTCTCCAGCCCACACGATTGTTTTAATCAACATTTTTATCACAGCATAATAACCCCAGTGATACTTGAATCAGAAAAAATTTCTGTGTGTACAGTAATAACTTATCAAGAGAACACGTGGTTCTATTGCATCCCATCCATGCCTACATATTAAGTTCTGAAGTATTTCTTTTACTAAAATCCTACTTTGACTACCTTCCTGTTGATCCAAAGAGATCATTAAGAGTCAGTCATCCACTATTAAATTATCCCCTACCATTAAGGTACAAGTCCTGAAAAATAAATCATGTT
>JAEOAD010001488.1:0-17761 GCA_036365145.1 Orientallactaga sibirica | reverse complement strand
CCTTAAACTGTTTATTTTCTTTTTGGTCAAGTCTATCTTTACAGAAAGCCCTATGATTAGTAGTAATATAAGCCTCAGCTTTCTCAAGTATATCCTGGCCTAGGAGGTTGGCTGTTAGGCCTGACACCACTAGAGGGCGCACCTCCCCACTATTATTGTCAGGGTCAATCCAGGTCTGCCAGTTAGCAGTTTCCCATGACGTAGATTGTCCGCCCACACCCAGTAGGGGTGGACCCGGGACTAACTGCCAGGAGGGAGGGACCTCCTCTTTGCTTATCACAGTACGGTCCAGCCCCAGTGTCGATGAGAAATTTGAAAGTTTTTCCACCGACTGTTAGGTTCATTTTTGGTCTAAGTCCGGGTGTCAAAGGCATAGTCCAGTGTGTTTTGATTACCTTTTTTCCCTTATTTAATGGGGCTGGGGATAGCCCCTGGGGAAGTTTAAAGGTTCACCATGAAGGCTAAACTTGGATTTGTAATCTCTGGCCCAGTGAAGTTCCTTTTTGTATCGAGGACATGGCGTGCGGGGCAAGTTAGGGGTTGAGGGAGTTATTGGGGTGCTTTTCCTATTGGGGCATTCCTTTTTAAAATGACCCTCTTTGTCGCACCCAAAGTAAGATTGTCCCCTCCCCCCTGAGACCTGTTGGAGTGCACATTTTAGTGTAGTCATGTCCTCACGGCGAGAAGCCTGTAAGGCTGATGTCATAACTTTGATCTGATGAGAGGGGGACCCTACATCTTGGGTGGTTACAACCCATCTACTCATAGAGCGGTCCTTGAGTCCAGCGCAGGCCAACTTATGATCGCCTGTCATGCCTTCCCAGACCAGCATTTTTGTAAATTGGTCTCGCAGGGGGCCAGGGGGGAACTTTCTTTGTAGGCTTTTTCGACTCTCTATGAAAGTGGCCAAATCCTCACGGACTTTTTGGGTGACTCCTGTAATGGGGTTCAGAGAGGCCCTCCTCTAACTTTCCATGCAGCCATTCCCAAAGCCCGTACTTGATCTCGATATGGATCAGGAATGGCAGCCTGCTACTGAAGACCGGTAGAGAACTGGTCAGCAGTGCCCGAGAGCATTCAAAGGTGATTGGTACTGGGGGCTGAGCGACTTGGTTTCGCTCAGCTTGAAGGTGACACTCATCCTGAAAAAAGCACACCATTTTATGTACTGCGAGCCAGAGAGAACAGCTTTAGCAAGGTTCTTCCAATCTTGAGTGGTACAATGATAATGAACTAAACCCTGAAGGATGGTCTCTGCCCAGGGGAGTTAGGCCCGTCCTCTGAGACAGCCTTTTAAGATCTTTTAAATTGTGAGCTTCTCAAGGATGACCAGGCTGCAGGGCGGTTACCGTCAGGATTAACGTGTTAACAGGAAGAGATCGACTATTCTTCCCCCGGGCCGTCCCCCCCCATGGTAGGGCGGAGGGGCAGAGGCGCTCAGAAATGGATTAGTAGGGGATCTGGAGGCGATGGACCTTTAGGGGCTGAGGGCACTCTCAAAAGGATTTAGGGGTGAATCTGAGGACTCAGGCTGGGCCGAGGGCTGAGATTGCTCTCTGTCCCTTCCTGGGTCAGGTGTCGCCTTCGACCTCGGAGGCTGAGGTGGAAAACAGCCCTTTAAGGCCAACATAGCCGGGAGGGCCTCCAAAGGGTGGATCTCCCTTTTTATCTGAGCTTTTTATCAGATCTTCAATTTTATCCCAGGTGTCCCAGTCAAAAAAGATTACTCTCGGCAACCAGAGAGCAATCTTGAGTAAATAGCCCCATATCTGGAGGGCCTGATTATCAGATAGATTAAGGCCTTTACTTTTGAGTAGAATCTGTCTAGTGACCCTAAGGCAGGATTTAGCTTAGATAAGGATTGTCCCATGTTATAAAGTTGAGGAAGAGTATCTTTAACATCAGGGTAACAGTAATGCATAAGAATACAACACAAGCACAAGGTCCCAAAAAGTAGCTAAACATGTTGTAGAATTTTTCTAAGATGGCGCCCCCACTCCAATGAGGGGGCAGGACACTGAGAGTTCTCCAGGTTTGCCCACGTGGTGAGCCTCCTCTGGGGTTTGTCCACGTGGTGAGTTTTTCTTTAGGTCTACCCACGTGGTGAGTTTCTTTTTTAGGTTTGTCCACGTGAGTGAGTCTCTACCCACGTGGTGAGTTTCGTTTTTAGGTCTGCCCACGTGGTGTTTCTAAGATGGCGCCCCCATTCAAATCGGGGCAGGACAAAAATGGCGGCACCGCAGAAGCGGTCTGTCGGAAACCCAAAAATGAGAGGAAAGAGAAAGAACAAGAGATCTTGAAGTTTGGGACGGAGTTTTTTATTTAAAAATGAGGAGGCAAAGCGTTTTAAAGTCTCCTTTAGGTCTGTCCACGTGGTGTGTCCGCCCATGAACGTACTCTCGTTTAGAAATGGCGGCAACCGGAAATGGAAGGAAAGAGAAAGGAAGTTGAAGTAAGCACAGATTATAGAAGTAAAGATTAGAATATTAAATATGAAGATTACCTCATTACTTATGAGGATACACCCGTCAGCAGTCCGATTAGCTCGTCAGCTTAATGTTGAATTTTTCGCCGTCCGTCAGCAGTCCGTAGTCCGTTTTGAATCCTCACATCGTCCTCATGGGGCAGTAGTTGCTGTGCCCCACGTCTGGGCGCCAAAATGCCGGGCTTTTTCCCTCACCACCGGCAGGTAGAGCAAAAGAGAGAGAGAGCCGGGCCAGCCGTTTCTCTCTTGAGGCTGAGCGAGAAGACAGGTGTCGGCAACTCAAACCTCCCAAATCACCGGGGAAAAGAAAACCACACCAGTTTGCTAGGCCTTGCTTGCCTCTTACCAAGCACCCATAGAGGTGTCTTGGAATCACAGACATGCTTTGAGGTGCCAAGGGATTTCCCACAGCAGATGCGGGGAAGGCTCAGAATCCCGAGCTCAGTGGACATCTGATGATGTCTGTTTTCAGGGACGCCCACAGCACGAGGTGTGTCATGTGGAGACTGTCCCACTCACCCTGTAGGAATGCCCTCCCTCTTGCAAACAGCTTTGTATATACATATATATATGTATATTGGTTTTTCAAGGTAGGGTTTCCCTCTAACCCAGGCTAACTTGGATAAAAATGGTGCTATCTAGGGCTGGACAGGTGTCTTAGCAGTTAAGGGGTTGGACTGCAAAGCCAAAGGACACAGGTTTGATGCCCCAGGACCCACATCCTTGTGCCAGCTGCACAAGAGGGTACATGCAGTGGCTGGAGGTCTGGTGTGCTCATTCTTTCTCCTTCTCTTTCCCTCTTTCTCTATCAAATAAATAATAGTAAAAAAATTTTTTTAAAGGGTCGGGATTGGTGGGGCATGCCTTTAATCCCAGCACTTGGAGACAGGTAGGAGGATCACCATGAGTTCAAGGCGACCCTGAGACTACAGAGTGAATTCCAGGTCTGTGCTAAGACATTCGTAATCTCAGAAGTTGTTCCCACTTTTCTGAAAACGCATTGAGAACAAGTCCATCCCAGAACAAAGGGAAGAAAACTCTGTATGTCGTGACCTCAGCCTGGAATGTGCCTGGTAGTTTGGATTTAAAAATAATTTTATTTATTTATTTATTTATTTATTTATTTATTTATGTATTTATTTATTTATTTGACAGAGAGGGAGAGAATGGTATCAGGGCTTACAGCCACCACAAACAAACTCCAGATGCATGCACCCCCTTGTGCATCTGGATTATGTAGGTCCTGGGGAATCAAACCAGGGTCCTTTAGCTTTGCAGGAAATGCCTTAACCACTAAGCCATCTCTTCAGCCCCACCTTTTTGAGGTAGTGTCTTGGTCTAGCCCAGGGAATTGTGTGGAAGAGAAGGGGGAAGAGTCAGAGGGTGTGCAGCAATATGCAGAGGCCTTGACTCCTCCCACTGACAGACTGCTGCTCCCACACTCATACCCCTTAACCCATGGTGAATACCCACCATGCCACAGGGATAGACCCTCCGTTGGATGGTGGCAGGCATAGGGAAATGATGGTGCCAACATAGGATGTGTCCTTACAAAATTTCTACTGAAATCCAATAAAGAAATACTAAATAAGGTGGGCGTGGTGGCGCTCGCTTTGAATCCCAGCACTCGGGATGCAGAGGTGGGAGGATTGCCATGAGTTTGAGGCCACCCTGAGACTACATAGTAAATTCCAGGTCATCCCCTATCTCGAAAAACCAAAAAATAATATTAAGAAATAAATAAAAATTAAATAAGATTTCCACTGTGACTGGGGTTCAGTCTTTGGATAGGAATGTCGTGGTCCCATGTCAGTGTTGACAAATAAACACTGCTGCTCCATGTCAGTGTTGGAGTCCTGCCTCTCTGTCAAGCACCCTGCACAGACATCCCTGTGTGCTTCAGGAAAGTTGATTGATTCTCATCTTCAGTGACAGTGATGATCCAGTAAAGTAAATGAACTCAAATCTCCTCTCACATTTTTTGTTTTATTCATTTATTTATTTATTCCTTAGAGACAGAAAGAGGGAAAGAGAGGGGGGGGTGGGAATGGGTGGGCCAGAGCCTCTAGCTTCTGCATACAAACTCCAGAAGTGTTCGCCACCTTGTGCATGTGGCTTATGTGGAGAATTGAACCAGGGTCCTTAGGTTTTGCAGGCAAATGCCTTAACTGCTAAGCCATCCCTCCAGCCTTTTTTTATTTTTTTTTTGGTTTTTCAAGGTAGAGTCTTGCTCTAGCCCAGGCTGCCCTGGAATTCACTCTGTTCTCAGGCTGGCCTTAAATTCACGGTGATCCTCCCACCTTGGCCTCCTGAGTGCTCGAATTTAAGGTGTGTGCCACCATGCTGGGCCTCCTCTAACAATTTGTTTGTTTGTTTGGAAGCAGGGTCTCTCTCTATTCCAGCTGACTTTGAACTCCTGGTGATCTTCCTCCCTCAGCCTTACATACATCACCTTACATACATTGTCCCAGTTGGGGTGTGTTATTCGTATGGAAACACACCCCACATAGCCCATTCACCTGTATTTCATGCATCCCAGCTACTTCAGGCTTTAAACTTCTTCTTTTTTAAAGATTCATTTATTTATTTATTTATTTATTTATTTTTTATTTATTTATTTTTACATTTTTGGTTTTTCGAGGTAGGGTCTTACTCTGGACCATGCTGAACTGGAATTCGCTCTGTAGTCTCAGGGTGGCCTCAAACTCACGGCAATTCTTCTACCTCTGCCTTCCGAGTGCTGGGATTCAAGGCGTGCTCCACCATGTCCGGCATGCTTTAAACGTCCTACTGATGGGGTGAATTTTAAGATATTGTTTCATTTCAAAATAAGATGCAGTCTAGCACCTAATCCCTGATTAAGCAGTGTATTTCCAGCCAATCAATCTGACAACTTATCTGTAAAATGAAGTTTCTCTCACCTAGTGTGAAGGCAAGGTCCAGCTGAAAGCAGATACCAGCAAGATCCAGGGACTCTCAGTGTGAAAACAATAACGAGGTCCCCGGAAAGCACCTGAATCAGGCTCCCCATCTCTCCCCATTAGGAATTACCTGCAACCTTTCCATGTTATCTGTGATCTGATCTGTGCTATGATCAAGAGTGATGATCATAACTAAATCAATGCAGCTGGGAAAACATTTGGTTGAGGGTGGGTGAGGGTCACAACTATAAAAAGGGTAATAAGCAGGGCTGGAGGGATGTCTTAGCAGTTAAAGTCTTTGCCTGCAAAGTCAAAGGACCCAGTTTTGATTCCCCAGGACCCACGTAAGCCAGCTGCACAAGGGGGCACATGTATCTGGAGTTTGTTTACAGTGGCTGGAGGCCCTGGCAGGCCCATATTCTCATTCTCTCTCTCTCTCTCTGCCTCTTTGGGTCTCTCCCTCTTTCTCTGTCAAATGAATAAATAAATAAAAATAAGTGTAAGAAGCATTGCCCTAGATCATAAATGAAGGTAGCCTGTTGTTTTGTGGGTCACACAGACAGTTTGGTAAATGCATCATGCCCCTGGCAATCCCTAGGCCTTAGATGGAAGGGGGAAACTGGCAGCAGGCTTTTGGGGTCCCCCATCTTAGTGAAGTGTTGCCTGGGGAATAATGCATGAAGCACACACTATGTTGTGCCCAAGCCAGCCTTTTTGTGTGAGCTTTTTTTTGGTATTACAATATTGTTTTTGTTGACAACTTCTATACTTACATACAAAAAAATCGCATGATATTTCCTCCCCTCCCCCATTCCCCTTTAGATGCCAATCTCCATTGTAACCCTCCTCTCTCCATTAGTCTCTTTTAATTTGATGTCATCACCTTTTTCTTATATTATGAGGGTCTTGCGAAGGAATTGCAAGGCACTGCAAGGTCATAGATATCGAGGCCAATTTCTGTCTGGACAGTTGCATTGTAAGAAGTCATACCCTTCCTTTGGCTCTTCCATTCTATCCGCCCCTCTTCATAATGGTCCCTGAGCCTTGGAGGGTGTGACAGATGTTTCAGTGCTGGGCACTCCTCCATCCCCTTCTTCTCAGCACTATATTTGCCTTTTGGGTCATCCCAGTGGTCATCGCCATCTGTAAAGAGAAGCTTCTCTAACCAGAAGTGAGAGTAGCATTAATATGTGAATATGAACATTAAGTGTGGTGCTTTCAGGGCAGCTTGGTGGGAATAATATATACATTTATTTATTTAGGCGATCCTCCAACCTCTGCTGCCCAGTGCTGGGATTAAAGGCATGTACCACCACCCTGGCTAGTGGCTTTTTCTTTCTTCATCTTTTTTGTTTGTTTGTTTTGAGATAGGGTCTCGATCTAGTCCAGGCTGACCTGGCAGTACTGGAGGAGAACAGGATGCAGCTTTCCTGGGGACACTTCCCTAGCTGAGGTTTGACAAAGCTTTACTCAAAGCCACTATTGCTGCCTTGGGGGCTCTGAAAAGAAAGGCAGGAGGCTGCCCCACATAGAACTTCCTGTGGGCTGTGTTCTTTATCTAGCTAACCTGTCTGCATACAGTTAGGCTAGTTTGACTAGTAATTGTCTCCCGGAGAGTGGTGTCTCCTCCCATGCTGACGACCATTTCCTGGCCCAAAGCATGTAGGCTAGGACAGACATTACCCATCAAACAATGCCTGATGCTTGTTTCACCCAGCAGGCTTCTCACCTCCATGGACCTTTTGAGCATTCATTCATTTCAGCCCTGGCTCTAAATAGGATGCTGAATAAGGCCAGAGCTGGGGCAGACAGAGTTCCTTGCTTTCAGGATTTCATGTGGACAAGACTAGGCAGTTTACACACCTCCTGTTCTGAACAGAGGCCAGGCGTGTGTTGCCAGCAAACTTCTGCTTGGACTTGCTGCCTGCCTCCCTGTTGTGAATGACTGGAGTCCATGCCAGGCTAATCCTCACCCTGTGGCCCAGCATCCATGGCGTCAGTCTCTTCTACCCCACTACTTAAAGCAGCAAAGTCAGGTGAAAGGGACTCTTAGGGACTTTAAAATATGCAGGGTTTATTCTTATTTATTTATTTATTTGGTTTTTTTGAGGTAGGGTCTCTCTGTGGTCCAGGCTGACCTGGAGATTCACTAATGTAGTCTCAGGGTGGCCTCGAACTCATGGTGATCCTCCTACCTCTTGACCTCCTCCTACAGGCTGGGATTAAAGGTGTGCACCATCACGTCCTGCCTACAGGGTTTATTCTTCACTGTGCTCACATTGTTATACCACAGACCCTCATGCCTCCTCCCATCTGAACTTATGCTCTCCTTGCTACCTCCAGTTCAGCTTTCTCAATTTCTACATAAGACAGGTGTGGCGGTTTGAATAGGTGTCCCCCAGCATATTCAGTGTTTTCTTAGTTTGTAGTTTGCTTCTGCAGTCACCTGGCTGGAGGCAGTGTCACTGGGCGGATCTCAAGGTGTGGTGGTGGGTTTGGGATTTCAATCTAAAGATATATGCAAAGTGTGCCTAGCTGGAGTTCCTGGGGTGTGTTGTGCTGTGTGGCTTTTGGCTTGTGGGTTTTGCTCTCTGTGTCTGGTCCTGTGAAGGCAGGCCAGCTTCCTTGCCATGATGGAACTTCCCCTGGATCTGTAAGCTTCAGTAAATCCCTTCCTCCATAACTGTTCCTGGACTGGAAGTTCATCTCAGCAAACCCAAAGCTGCCTGCTACAACAGGGGTGCAGCCGAATTGATCTTTCTGGGGTGAGAGATCTATTACATCACTTGTCCCATACATCCATACAATTATCATTTGTCAATTGCAAAGGACATTAGCAAAACGATATATAAAGCCTAGCGTGGTGGCACACACCTTTATTCCCGGCACTTGGGAGGCAGAGGTAGGAGGATCCCCATGAGTTCGAGGCCACCCTGAGACTGCATAGTGAGTTCCAGGTCATCCTGGGCTAGAGTGAGACCCTACCTCGAAAAACCAAAAAACAAACAAACAAAAAGAAGTATATAAAATTCATGAGAACATCTAGGCTGCCTAACCGAAACAGTTTTGTGTGTGCTGTGTGACTCCGTTGTTTAGTTTTTATTGGATCCACTTTGTTTTGGAAGTGCAGCTTCTATTTTGATCTGTAGCCGCAACATATTTTATGATACAATTTACAATACTTTCTCATTCTTTCTTTTTTTCTTTTACTTTGCTTTTTGATGTAGGGTCTCCTTTTAGCCCAGGCTGACCTGGAATTCACTGTGTAGTCTCAGGGTGGCCTCGAACTCAAGGCGATCCTCCTACCTCTGCCTTGCCAGTGCTGGGATTAAAGGTGTGTGCCAGCATGCCCGGCTCATAATTTCTTTCAGCTCAGGGATATGTTGCGTGTAGAGGCTGGGATCCTACCCTGGGGCTGGCCCCTGGTGAAGTTCTGTTCAGGCTATGGAATCCCGGTGAATGAGCTCCTGTCATCATGTGTGTCTATGGTGATCACTCCTTGGGGAAGTTGTTTTTATAGGCTGTATTCTGGGGGAACAAGCTGCTCTTATGGGTGATTGGGGTTCTTTCTAGAGAAGGGTTATCAGATGATTTCGGTGGAAACAAACTGTTCTTGGGGTTGGTCACACACTGGGGTGCCTCCCTGGAGATTTTTTCAGAGAGTAAATTCTGGAAAGAGAACTCTTCATGGGGAGGTCATACACTTGGGTGCGTTATTGGAGAAGTGTTTGTCAGGTGGCATTTCCTGGAAGCTTGTGCTTTTCTCCTTGTATTGTGTGCCACCTGTGGTCACAACCTGAAGAGGGAGGGTTCAGATGGCGTACTAAACCCCTGCCGGTCATGCGATTCTATTTCCAAAAGTGCTGAGATGAGCAGCCGTAGGTCCACACTGGGGAAATGGGTTGCAAGTGTGGGGCCCCTTTGGGGGCAGCACAGGGTGGCTGGCATGCTGTGACTTCTTTGTTTAATGCTTGCCATCCTCTGGCAGCTGACATTTATTGGGCATGGTAAGGTCATAAGAGTAGGGTCACTTTGCTCCTCCTTAGGAAGAATGAAGGTGAGAGGATCTTAAGGGGAAATGGCAGCACTCACCTGCATGGGCTTAACTTTCTGGTCATAGATGTCCTCTCAAGACAAGATATGTGATGACAACCTCATTGGGTATTTAAATATATATATATACACATACATACATACATACATACATACATACATACATACATAGCACACTTTTATTTATTAGAGAAAAAGGGAGGCAGAGATCAAGAATGGGAATGGCAGGGTCTCTAGCCACTGCAAACAAACTCCAGACTCATGTGTCACCATGTGCATCTGGCTTAGGTGGGACCTGGAGAATTGAACGGGGGTCCTTAGGGCTTGCAGGCATACGCTTTAACTGCTGAGCCATCTCTCCAGCCCATCATTGTATATTTTTAAGATATGTTATTTTTATTTATTTATTTGAGAGAGAAAAGAGGAGAGAGAGAGAAACAATGGGTGCACCAGGGCCCCCAGCCACTGCAAGCGAACTCAGATGCATACACCACCTTGTGAATCTGGCTTTATGTGGGTCCTGTGAATCGAACCGAGGTCCTTTTGGCTTTGCAGGCAAGCGGCTTATGCATAAAGCCATCCCCTCCCAGACCCTTATACCACTTTTTACTCACAAATACTCCTAATGCCATGTGGGGTTTACCCCATTATTTACATTGCTATCCCAATGCTGAGGTTTGGGTCTCTGGGACTGTCTATACGTCAGTGACTTCTACACACTTCTTACCATGACTGAGCCATATGTTCTCCATAATGTAGTCTATTCTGCCTTTGCCTGGGGTCAACAGTTAACAACTAACTAATGACATTGAAAAGTATATGGAAAAGCTGGGTGAGATGAAACAGTTTATTATTATTTGAAATATTTTATTCTAGTTTACTTATTTATTTGACAGAGAAAGTGAAAGAGAAAGAGAGATAATGGGAAGGCCAGGGTCTCCAGACACTGCAAACAAACTCCAGACATATGTGCCACCTTGTGCATCTGGCTTATTTGGATCCTGGGGAATCTAACTTGGGTCTTGCAGGCAAGTGCCTTAACCACTAAGCCATTTCTCCAGCATGGAATATATATTATATACATACATACATATATATGTGTGTGTGTGTATATATACATACGGATACACACAAACACACACACACCCACACACACACCCACACACACACACACACATATATATATAATATTAAATGGTTTTGTTGAGGTAGGGTTTCACTGTAGCTCAGGCTGACCTGGAATTCACTATGTAGTCTCAGGGTGGCCTTGAACTCACTGTTAGCCAGCTAGCCCAGCCTCATGAGTGCTGAGGGATTAAAGGCCTGTGCCACCACCCTGGCTGAACTTTTTTGTTGTTTTGTTTTTGGTTTTTCAGGTAGGGTCTCCTCTAGACCAGGCTGAGCTGAAATTCACTCTGTAGTCTCAGGGTGGCCTGAGTTCACAGCTTATCCTCCTGCCTCTGCCTCCAGAGGGCTGGGATTAAGGCATGGGCCACCACACCTGGCTTGAAGTTTTTTGATATTATATTTATTGAGGGAAGGAAGGATACAACCAAGGACAGGCACCCATGTGGCTGGACAGCCCACTTTGAAGGGCCTGAAGAAACTGCATTAAGAAAAGCAAGTGAAAGGGTTCTGTCATGTGAGTCCAGTGCCTCTCCTTCCTTTCGCTACACTAAACAAAAGCCACCCACTTTGGTTAGGTGGCTACAGGTGAGAAGGGATAGAATGACCTTTGTAGGAGATGCTGAGAAATCTAACCCTTGTGGATGGGTGTGTGGCAGGTGTAGGTGTTCTGAAGGTTAAGGTGTTCTGAAGTTAAGGCTCCTTAGAGTGAGAATGTGGACGTTGAGTTAGACAAACAAAATGATGTGGCTCCTGGTTTACTATAATGTCTTACTCTCAATAGTGAAGGCACATCCCATACAGGAAACAATATTTCAAGTCAGTCAGAGCATAGTACTCAGCTCAGGTTCAAGGCTGACAAAGGGCAGAGAAGCCCCATCTGTACATCTATGCTACTGGTTTAAGGAAAAACCTTGGGGCTTTTTATTTTTATTTTTAATTATTTGAGAGAGGGAAAGAGGCAGAGAGATAGAGAATGGGCACACAGCAAGCCTTGCTAGCCACTGCAAACAAACTCTAGATGCATGTGTGTATCGGTCCTGGGAATCGAACCAGACTCCTTTGCCTTTGCAGGCAAGGCCTTAACATAAGTCATCTCTTCATTCCAACACTGGGGGCTGCTCTTTTAAAAAATACTTTTATTTATTTATTTTAGGAGAGAAACAAGCACAGAGAGGGGGAGGGAGGGAGGAGAGAGAGAATGGGTGCCCCAAGCCCTCCAGCCACTCCAGATGCATGCATCCCCTTGTGCATCAGACGGGGGCTTTAAAAATGATTTTAATGCCAGGCTTGATGGCACACACCTTTAATCAGCACATGGGAGGCAGAGGTAGGAGGATCACTGGTGGAGTTCAGGCAACCCTGATTACAAGTGAATTCCAGGTCAGCCTGATCTAGAGGAAATGCTACCTAAAAAACCAAAAAAATTTTTAATGTCAAATGGGGCTGGGAGATGGCTTAGCAGTTAAGACACATGCCTATAAGCCTAAGGACCCCGGTTCGATTCTCAGTCCCATGTAAGCCCAGATGCACATGGTGCCACATGTGTCTTGAGTTCATTGCAGTGGCTCAAGACCCTGGCATGCCCATTCTCACTCTCTCTTTATCCCTCTCTCTGTCTTTAATAAATAAATAAAAGAATTGAAAGATGTAAATAAAAAATAAAACGTCAAATGGTCCTGAGTGGAGGAAATTGTTTTACATTGATGGATATTAGGAAGCAGGAATCCTTGGGCTGCTTAAGAGTTTTCTCAAAGGCCTGCTTGGTTTCTGACATTGTCACGGTGCCCAAGTTAGGTGAATGCTTGATTGACCCCTTCGAGATCTATTCCAGTACGATAAACTAAATTGTCTTGTCTTAGTAACATATCAGATGGCTAATGCCAAATGTGACTTACATTGAAAATGTCACTGGCAGTGGAACACATCTCAGTGTCCCCAGCTTTGCTGTCTGGAGGCCTTCCACTCAGATGCAGCCGGGATTCTTAATACAACAGAATGGAATTAGTGAGTCTGCGTTAGGAGAATGGAAAGATGATTGAGGAGACTCAGGTGGGGGCCTCAGGAGAAAGAACGCCCCATATTCTTCACAGCAGTTGTCAGTGATGGGGCTTTGAGTTACTTGATTGAAGGAGGTGAGCTACTCACTTTATATAAAGATTTTATGGCGGGCATGGTGGTGCACACGTTTAATCCCAGCACTGGGGAGGCACAGGTAGGAGGATCACCTTGAGTTCCAGGCCACCCTGAGACTCCATACTGAATTCCAGGTCTGCCTAAGCTGACCTCGAAAACCAAAAAAAAGATTTCAAATGGAACCTTAGGGTCATTTATAGGGATACTGCACAGACTTACATATAAGGAAACAGTTAACTGAAGCAAAAGTAGATAACAATTTTTAAAAAATTAAAATTTTTACTTATTTATTTGAGAAAGAGGCAGTAAGACAGAATGGGTGTGAGCAGGGCTCTCCAGCTACTGAAAATAGACCCCAGAGGCAATTGCCACCATGTGCATCTGGTTCTATGTGGTTACTGGGGAATGGAACCTGGGTCCTTAGGGCTTTGCAGGCAAGTGCCTTAAATGCTAAACTATCTCTCCAGCCAACATTTTACTTAATTATTAGAGGGAAAGAGAGAGAATGGGCCAACCAGGGCCTCTAGCCACTACAAACAAACTCAGATGGATTAGCCACCATGTGCATCTGGTTTACATGGGCCTGAAAATCGAACCAGGGTCCTTAGTCTTCATAGGAAGGCACCTTAACCGCTAGCCATCCCCTCCAGCCCCCAATACCTTTTTAAAAAATTAATGTTGGGCTGAAAGGATGCCTAGCGGTTAAGGCGCCTGCCTGCAAAGCCCAAGAACCCAGTTCCAATCCCAGGTCTCACGTTTATCCAGATGCAAAGTGTCACAGTGCGCAATGCCGCACTAGCTCACAAGGGTGTACACATCTGATTTCGTTAGCAGCAGCTGAGAGTGCTGGTTTGCCCATTCTCTGTCTCCTTCTCCTCTCTGTCACTCTCTGTGTATCTCTCTCCAAAAATAAAATAATTTTTAAAAATTAAAAAAATTAAAGTTAGTTTGCTATATAGGTCACAAAGACATTCAAGAATGAGGTAGGGCTGGGCGTGGTGGCTGCACGCCTTGAATCCCAGCTCTCAGGAGGCCGTGGTGGGGAGGATCACTGGGAGTCAAGTCAGCCTAAGACTGCATAGTGTATAAAGAATTCCAGGTCACCCCAATGAGAGGGAGACCCTACCAGAAGAAAACAAAAACAAAATGTGGTAGGGAGGGTGTTTTCCTCCAGATAGTAACTTGATGCCAGTAGAGCATGCCTTCTCCTAGTAGGCCTGTCAAAGTAATCAAGCAGAGGGTGGGAGGTATGGTTTAGCAGTTAAGGTGCTTACCTGCAAAGCCCTAGGACCCAGGTTCTAATTCCCAGGACCCATGTTAGCCAGATGCACAAGGGAAGCATGCATCTGGGAGTTGGTTTGTTGTGTCTGGAGGCCCTGCTGCACCTATTTCCTCTCTCCCTGTTTCTCTGTTAAATAAATACGAGATTAAAAACTAATCGAAGCCAGGCGTGGTGTGCACACTTTAATCCCAGCACAAGGGAGGCAGAGGTAGAGGATTACTGTGAGTTCAAGGCCACACTGAGACTACATACTCAGTTCCAGGTCAGATTGAACTGAGTGAAACCCTATCCATACACCAAAAAAAAAAAAAACAGTAATGCAGCAGAGCCATGCAGTGATAGATAACCAGGTCTATGGAATTGGTAATGGAGCTTGCTATTGACACTGCTTGTAAAAGAAGGGGGAGGTCACAGGCCCTTCCTGAATTTTTTAGCCATTCCTCCTTCCGCCTGCCTGGGCTGCTAATAGAGGGTGTGTTCCAGTCTTCCTATCATCCCTTATAGTAATACAACTGTTTTGGGGTCACTCCTATAAAACACACCCCACTTGTGCTCTGCAAGTCAACCCGCAACTGACTGTCTCACCTGCTTGACTTTGTGGAATTGTGAGCAGTGACAGCACTAAGATATGGCTTCACACTGTCACTCTCAGCAGGGTTAGTAGTTCCACTCTATTCTAGGGGCCTCAACTCGGGATAAAACCCAGGATTAGTGGCTTCCTCCCAGTGATTGTGTATGAGTAATTGAAAGGTAAACACAAGTCTGAGAATTCACAGTGTTGATATGTGTGTGCATATTGTCAATGTTCTGTGTGTGTACCCATCTGAGTGTGGGAATAAAATGAGGAAGCTGTTTGTATCTGATGAGTGCTTTTGCACCTATGAATTTGTGGCATCCCCAGATTGTCTTGGGAATTTAAAGAAGTGAACTTCACAGGTCATAAGGTGAGGGTTAGAGAGACTTTATTTGATTATGGGAAGGAACGTGGAGGAAGTATGGAGAGCTCCTGTCATATGGAAGGTTTAGGGGGTAAAACCTGTCCCGTGACCCAAATTGGGGTCACTGATGGATTTGGAATGGGGGCTGAGCTCACCTGCCATGATGCCAAGTTTTGGGGCTGAGTCCCCACAATGCCACTACAAATTTAAGCCTTCCTGGACTTGAAATTCTAGGAAAGGGTACAGGGAGGGCCTCAGGATGTTCATGATCTGGAGATCTCCTGTAGGCAAGAGCTAAGCAGACTTCTCTGGTCTGTAGTAACATGGGGACTGCTAGTGCAGGGTTGAGCACATTCTTGCTTTTCACTTTTGGGGACTCATTCATCCTAAACTGCCTCAGTAGTCCTAAAAGGTTTATTTATTTTACATAAACATGAATTTGCTTAATTTTCTAACTGGTGTTAGAAGGGGCAAGGGCATGTTTGCCCTTCCCATCCCTTAATTATTTTTGTTTTGTTGTGTGTTGCTTGGTTTTGAGTTAGGGTCTTATTCTAGCCCAGGCTGACCTGGCACTCACTCTCTAGTACCAGGATGGTCTCAAACTCACTGTCATCCTCCTACCTCTGCCCTCCCTATTGCTGGGCTTAAAGGTGTGCACCACCATATCCTGGCCCCTTAATTACTTTTTTTGAGGCATAGAGAGAGAGAGAGAGAGAGAGAGAGAGAGAGAGAAAGACAATAGGCGTGCCAGCCAGGTATGGTGGCACACACCTTTAATCCCAGCACTCACGAAGCAGAGGTAGGAGGATCGTCATGTGTTTGAGGCCACCCTAAGATGACAGTGAATTCCAGGTTAGCCTGAGCTTGGGAGTGAGGCCCTACCTTGAAAACCAGAGAGAGAGAGAGAGAGAAGAGAGAGATGGGCAGGCCAGCAGCCTCTCAGATGCTGTGAATTAACTCCATATGTGTGCACCCCTTGTGGACAAGTGTGGCACTGCATCCTTGAATCACTTTTTACGTCTGGCTAAACGTGGGAACTGCATAATCAAACAGGTGTTCTTAGGCTTAGCAGGCAGATGCCTTAACCACAAGCCATCTCCAGCCCCCTTCAGTTATTCTTAAAGGGAGTATTATGGGAATTAGCTTGCCATAGCAGGAAGAATGAATATTGAGGACCCACGATCAACTACATGTTGCTGTCTGCTTGCAATGAAAGCCATGTGTTTGCAGCACCTTTCTCCTCCTGCTGTGCAGAGCATCAGAGCTTTCCTGAGAGGCTTGATCCTGTAAGCATTCATATATCCCCAGACACCTTCTCAAAAGTACTGGCTTTCCTAATGTGATATGCATTTTCTTTGTTTTTCCTTTTATTTACTTATTATTTGACAGAGAAAGAGGGTGGGGGGAGAGATTGAGAATGAGCACGCAGGGCATACAGCTGCTGCACACAAAAGCCAGATGCATGTGCCCCTTGTGCATCTGCCTTATGAGGAAACCCTGTTTTGACATTTTGAGCCACTCCCATCTATCCTATATCATATCCTGGCCATTTGCTAATGTTTGGTTTTTGAGTATGGTGTCACTGTAGCCCAGGCTGACCTTGAATTCACTCTGTAGTTTCAGGGTGGCTTCAAACTCTTAGCGATCCTCCTACCTTTGCCTTCCAAATGTTGGGATTAAAGCGTGCACCACCATGCCCAGCTTTGATAATGTTTTAATTGTCAGTCAGTAACAGCTTTTGGCAGGTTCAGATATAAAGTAAATATATATATCATATATGTGTATATATATATATATATATATATATATAAATTATATGATATATATTATATAAATTATATAAATTATTATATATGTTGGGGTCACCCCTAGGGCAGGGTTTCTGCTGAGTTGGGGTGAGAAGTGTAAGTCATGACACAGATTCTGAGAGTTGGGTGAAAGCAGGCAGAGGCTGAGCTGCAGTAAACTCATTTACTCAAAAAGTGTAAGGGGTTTTTAAAGGGGCTTGCCTGGCCAATCCTTGTATGGGTTAGGTCCCCTTTTTGTGAAGACAGCCTGTCGCCAGACAGAATCATCTCATAGCATGGGACTGTAGCTGTTGTCTCGCCAGGCCTTCAGAGGGCATGTTCACAGAAGCTTCTTCTGGTTTTTTTCTGCCATGGTGTCTGGCTGAGCCAGACCTGCATTAAATATACATATCCTCCTTTTATATTTTTATTTTGGCAACCTGGGAGGCATGGTTATTTGCCAAATCAATGTTGACCTCAGGCTAAGGGATCATCACATGACGGTGTCTGTTTTAGGTTGCCCCATCTCATGGCTTCTTACCCGTCATTGACTACCTGCCATCCTTGTGAGAAAACCCAAGGGGGTGTGGCCTGGTTTCTTTTACCATGAAGTCTGGCTGGGTCCGACCTGCATTGTGCCATGCATATCCCACTCCTTTTGTTTTATTATTGGCGACCCTGGGAGGCATGGTTCTTTGCCAAGCCATTGTTGACTCAGGCCCCAAGGGATCATCACACGCGATGGTGCCTGTCTTAAGTTGCCCCATCTCATAGAGTCTTACCTGTCATTGGCTAACCACCAGCCGAGGGAGAAACTCGGGACGGTGTGGCCTGGCACTTTGCATGCCATTGTTGAACCCATGCCCCAAGGGATCATCACATGCAACTGTGCCTGTCTTAGGTTGCCCCATCTTTATGGAGTCTTACCTGTCATTGGCTAACTGCCACCATAGTGAGAAAACCTAACGGGTGTGGCCTGGTCTTTTGCCATGCGGTCTGGATAGGGCCAGACCTGCATTGTCTGAAAACCTGAG
>JAEOAD010001778.1:0-14810 GCA_036365145.1 Orientallactaga sibirica | reverse complement strand
TTTAATATTCTAATCTTTACTTCTATAATCTGTGCTTAACTTCAACTTCTTCTCTTTCCATCCATTTCCGGTTTGCCGCCATTTCTAAACGAGTACGCTCATGGCGGACACACCACGTGGACAGACCTAAAGGAGACTTTAAACGCTTTGCCTCATTTATTTAAAAAAACCCATCCCAAAATTCAAGATCTCTTGTTCTTTTCTCTTCCTCTCATTTTTGCTCGACAGACCGCTTCTATGTGCCGCTTATTTTTGTCCTGCCCGATTTGAATGGGGCGCCATCTTAGAAACACCACGTGGGCAGACCTAAAACGAAACTCACCACGTGGGTAGAGACTCACTATGTGACAAACCTAAAAAGAAACTCACCACGTGGGTAGACCTAAAAAGAAAAACTCACCACGTGGACAAACCTAGAGGAGGCTCACCACGTGGGCAAACCTGAGAACTCTCAAAGTGTCCTGCCCTCATTGAGTAAGGGCACCATCTTAAAAAAATTCTACAACATGTTTAGCTACTTTTGGGACCTTGTGCTTGTGTTGTATTCTTATGCATTACTGTTACCCTGATGTTAAAGATACTTTTCCTCAACTTTATAACATGGGACAATCCTTTATCTAAGCCAAATCCTGCCTTAGGTCACTACAGATTCTACTCAAAAGTAAAGGCCTTAATCTATCTGATAATCAGGCCCTCCAGATATGGGGGGGTTTACTCAAGATTGCCCCTGGTGCCGGAGAGCAATCTTTTGACTGGGACACCTGGGATAAAATTGAAGATCTGATAAAAAAGCTCAGATAGAAAAAGGGGAGATCCACTCCTTGGAGGCCCTCCCGGCTGTGCTGGCCTTAAAGGGCTGTTTTCCACCAGCCTCCGAGGTCGAAAGGCGACACCCTGACCCAGGAAGGGACAGAGAGCAATCTCAGCCCCTCGCCCAGCCTGAGTCCTCAGATTCACCCCTAAATCCTTTTGAGAGTGCCCTCAGCCCTAAAGGTCCATCGCCCCAGATCCCCCTACTAATCCATTTCTGAGCGCTGCCCCTCCGCCCTACCATGGGGAGGACGGCCCCGGGAAGAATAGCAGTCGATCTCTTCCCTGTTAACGTTAATCCTGACGTAACCGCCTGCAGCCTGGTATCCTTGGGAAGCTCACAATTTAAAAGATCTTAAAAGGCTGTCTCAGAGGACGGGCCTAACTCCCCTGGGCAGAGACCATCCTTCAGGGTTTAGTTCATTATCATTGTACCACTCAAGATTGGAAGAACCTTACAAAGCTGTTCTCTCTGGCTCTGCAGTACATAAAATGGTGTGCTTTTTTTCAGATGAGTGTCGCCTTCTGCTGAGCGAAACTGTCGCCAGCCCCCAGTACCAATCACCTTTGAAATGCTCGGCACTGCTGACCAGTTCTCACCGGTCTTCAGCAGGCTGCCATTCCTGATCCATATCGAGATCAAGCACGGGCTTTGGGAATGGCTGCATGGAAAGTTAGAGGAGGGCCCTCTGAACCCCCATTACAGGAGTCACCTAAAGTCCGGTGAGGATTTGGCCACTTTCAGAGAGAGTCGAAAAAGCCTACAAAGAAAGTTCCCCTGGCCCCTTGCGAGACCAATTTGCAAAAATGCTGGTCTGGGAAGGCATGACAGGCGATCATAAGTTGGCCTGCGCTGGACTCAAGGACCGCCTATGAGTAGATGGGTTGTAGCCACCCAAGATGTAGGGTCCCTCTCATCAGATCAAAGTTATGACATCAGCCTTACAGGCTTCTCGCCTTGAAGACATGGCTGCACTAAAATGCACTCCAACAGGTCTCAGGGGAGGGGACAATCTTGCTTTGGGTGCGGCAAAGAGGGTCATTTTAAAAGGAATGCCCCAATAGGAAAAGCACCCAACAACTCCTCAACCCCTAACTTGCCCTGCACGCCATGTCCGCGATGCAAAAAGGGACTTCACTGGGCCAGAGATTGCAACCAAGTTTAGCCTTCATGGTGAACCTTTAAACTTCCCCCAGGACTATCCCCAGCCCCAAGCAAATAAGGGGGAAAAGGTAATCAAACACACTGACTGTGCCTTTGACACCCGGACTTAGACCAAAATGAACCTAACAGTCGATAAAAACTTTCAAATTTCATCGACACTGGGGCTGACCTGTACTGTGATAAGAAAAGAGAGGTCCTCCCCTGGCAGTTAGTCCTGGTCCACTC
Organism: Orientallactaga sibirica; assembly: GCA_036365145.1. NCBI lineage: Eukaryota > Metazoa > Chordata > Mammalia > Rodentia > Dipodidae > Orientallactaga > Orientallactaga sibirica. The sequence continues at coordinate 12,610 of JAEOAD010001778.1, read as the reverse complement.
CCTACTGGGTGTGGGCGGACAATCTACGCCATGGGAAACTGCTAACTGACAGACCTGGATTGACCCTGACAATAGTGGGGAGGTGCGCCTCTAGTGGTGTCAGGCCTAACAGCCAACCTCCTAGGCCAGGATATACTTGGGGAAGCTGAGGCTTATATTACTACTAATCATAGGGCTTTCTGAAGAGATAGACTTGACCAGAAAGAAAATAAACAGTTTAAGGAAGGAAGGACCTACCATCCTAACTATAGAGATGATCCTCATTTTGAAAAATTAAACAAAACATTCTCAGGTTCACCCTCAATCCAAGGGCCACTGCTCACCCCCAGTTCCTAAGATTCAATGGGTGCCTGGGGGACCCTGTATGGGTCGAGCAGTGGCCTATACCTACCCCTAAACTAAAACAACTTCATATACCTGTTAAACAACAATTGGCTTCAGGACATGTGCGACCTTCAACAAGTCCTTGAACTCTCCTGGTTTTTATTATAAAGAAGCCTAATGGCTCTTGGAGACTTTTTACATGATTTGAGAAAAATAAATGAGAGAATGATAGCTTTGGGACTCCCAGAGAGGGCTCCTGGATTCCAGCCATTCCCAACACCCATTACTTAACCATTATCGATATTAAAGATTGTTTTTCTCTATTCCATTACATCCAGATGATATAGAAAAAATTTGCATTCTCCATACCTCAACAAACTTTCATGGACCAGACCTAAGGTTTGAATGGACTGTTTACTCTCAAGGCATGGCTAACAGCCCCCATTTGTCAATATTACATGTCTCATATCTTTTCTTCCTTGATTAATCATCCTAACATTTTATTCTACATTTATATGGATGATATTATTTTAGGTCATTCCAACCCATCTGATCTCCAAGACATTACTGCTAAATGCCTTGCCATTTTACAGGCCAATGATTTTAAAGTGGCTCCAGAAAAGGTACAGACTGCCTCCCCTTCAAGATTTTGGGCTCCAGGTTATCTCTGATACTGTTTCTCCTGTCAAACCCCAGCTCCATATTCAAAAATCCTATACTTTGCCTCAACTCCAAAAAGGTGCTGGGAGAAATTAATTGGATGAGGCCCTGGATACCCATAACTACTGAGGAACTGTCCCCTTTATTTGACCTCTTAAAGGGTCTTACTTCTCCTCTCAGATAACCTTGCCCCCTCGTCATGAACAAATTCTACATAAGGTACAACGGGCCATTGATGCTGCTGTCCTAAAGAGGTTTGATCCTAACTTACCTATCTCCTCTGTATTTTCTCTGGGGAAACATTATGCACTGCGCTGTTGGCTCCAGGAAGGAGAACCCATCCAATGGATTCACCTCCCCTTGGTGGAGTCCCCAGAGTTTACTCTATAACTAACCAGATTACAGACTGCATTATAAAGGGCAGGGACACTCTGTCCGATTGTTTGGCATGGAGCCTCATGTCATTGTCACCCCCTTTAAGGTAACAGACTTCACTTGGCTTCAGAGAAATAACAACAGGGTTGCTATTGCCCTCGAGGGGTTTCTGGGTATAATTGATTGTCACTATGGTCCTTATAAATGGATGAGCTCCTTCTCTAGGTTGGAGTGGAGACCCCAGACTTTTTTTATCTAAACTCAACCCTGATTTCCTTACTGTATTCACTGATGGGGGCGCTTTGGGAGCTTCCTAGTTGTTTACCCTCCCTTAAGGAGGGGAGAAAGTCTATACCCATAAAGTCTATCTCCCATGAGGTCACAGGGATCAGCACATGCTGGGGAAAAACTAAACATGCTATTAGCCATATGCTTCAATGCTTTGCCACCCTTGGATTGCCAGATCAAATCAAAACCGATAATGGTCCCTGCTTCGTAAGCAAAACTTTTATAGATTTCCTCCAAACCTGAAAATCTCACTTTCCACAGGCATCCCATATAACCTGCATGGGCCAAGCCATCGTGGAAAGATATCATCAAACTCTCAAATCTCAATTATAAAAACAAAAGGGGGAATCTTACCCCACATGACCAACTAAAAAAAGGCATTATTAACCCTAAATATTTTAAATTTTTCTAAAGAAGATAGACACTTGTCCCCTTTTCAAAAAAACATTGACCTCAGCTGTCACCTGCAGCTCCATCTGGGTCAAATGGAGGGACCCATTAACTGGGGCCTGAGGGGACCAGACCCTCCTCACAGCAGGGAGAGGATTTGAATGTGTCTTTCCTCAAGAGGAAAAAAAGACCTATTTGGGTACCGCAAGAGACTTAAAATATTTACCCCAACAAGGGGATGATAATAATCAATCTTCCAGGGAGTGTCACACCCTGAGAACTATGCCTCTGTTTCTTCCCAGGAACACCTGGAAGGTGTGGATGCTACTAGACCTAAATGAAGCCAGAAAAGCTCCAGAAAGATTTACAAAAGAGGAGTCGGGACTCCTAAGACAACCTGCTGTAGACGAGCCATATGGCTTTTTATTCCACCTCCCCTCCCCTGGACCCTCCTTCTTCTTGCTCTTTACCCTACCTTCTCCCTCCCCTGAACCCCTCTTTCTTCTTATCCTCACTCGGGCCCTGTGTAATTAATAAGATTACACATTCATTCACCAACAGCTTGAGGCAATTAAACTTCATCAGGCCAAGGCACCACAGGTTTGCGACTCAAAGACAATGGCTTTTCCACTTACTGGCTATCCACCTAACATCCTCTCCCGCCTCCATCGAACCAACGACGGGTAAGCTCAGACAGACTGAGACAACCTAAGACAGGGCGTGGAGTGGTCAACGGGCTAGAGGCATAGTGCCCAGAGACGGGTAAGGTTCCCAGAGGGGAACAACCTAGACAGGGACTATGCCATCCACCGCTCTTACAAAACAAAAGGGGGAGATGTTGGGCCTGCCCGGTGTGAAGCCGAGTGGTTAGCCCAGCCAATCTTGGCCTATTCCCGGTAAGGCCTAGTCGAGCCTGAGTACCTGCCCTTGACTCAGCACCTGCTGAAACTGCCTCCACCCAGCTGCTGCTGACTCACCCAAGGATGCTTTTTTTGTAAAAATGTGATACATGGGCTGGATAGAGGGCTTACTTGTTAAGGTGCTTGCCTGCAAAGCCTAGCAACCCAAGTTCGATTCCCACACACCCACCTACAGCCAGATACACAAAGTGGCACATGTGTCTGGAGACCATTTGTAGTGTATGGAGTTCCTGGAGCGCCCAGCCAATCTGTCTCTCTTCTCTATACTTCTCTGTGCTTGAAAATAAATTTTAAAAATTTTAATTAAAAATTTGGTATGCTGGGCATGGTGGCATACACCTTTAATCCCAGCACTCGGGAGGCAGAGGTGGGAGGATCACATGAGTTCAAGTCCATCCTGAAACTACACAGTGAATTTCAGGTCAGACTGAGCTAGAATAAGAACCTACCTCAAAATACCAAAAAAATATCATATATGTGTAGCTGTGTATTTACTTGTTCATGTGTGTGCAATACATGTGTGTATACATGCTTTTGTGCACACAGGGGATAAAAGATAATTTTATGTGTTATTTCCAGGAATGTCATATGCATTTTTGAGATAGTGTTATAGGAATTAATGAATCAATGAGAATAATCAGGCAAATTCCACTTAAAAGAGGGGGAGAGAGCCTTTATTCATGTGCAGACCTCTGTGGGCTAATGCCAAAAACCTGACAGAGGCCCTGAACTCAGATTGAGATGGATTTATATACCTTTTACAATAGTTTGTCTGAGTTCTTCCATCCTTAGAGAGGGAAGAGATTTACATCCATTGTAAGGAAAGTGTAAGAAAAGGGGAGGGCATGCAGCCTGAAATTCCCGAAGCAATTTGAGTCATGGTACCAAAATGTAAGGAATGTGTAGGAGAAAAGCAAGAAAGAACATCGGACTTGATCTCTACAGACAGATTGTTTATTGAGAGGTATAGTGAGGGGGTAGCAGCCTTCCTCAGGATGAAGGCTGAAGCACCGAGTCAGGCTGGGGTTCAAACTTCTAAGGAGGATCCTAAGGAAAACATACTGAATTAGCTGCAGGTCAAAGGGAAGTAGACAAAGCATCAAAGTTATTTGCTTGGAACAGGCTCTTTAGCAGAGTTGACTAAGGAGGACTGGATGCCTTATTCTTTATGTCCTTCTCATCTTAAGGTTAGTGATTAACTCTAGTTTCCTCTAGTTCAGGGAAGGCTATTAACCCTTCATCCATAAGTGTAGGATTCTGTCAAATAAGATTAAGTACAGGCAGCTGTCTCTTGAGATAAGTTAGTTACATATTGTTCAAAGGGCTTAGGCTCAGACTCACAGAATTCTTATTAGCTAATACCAGAGAACTCTCCCCTGCTGCAGTTTCAGAGTAAGGAAATGAAACATCTATTACTTCACTCGAAGTCCTTGGTACATTTAAATTTCTTATAGATACTTTGATTATGTTCCACCTAAACTAATATAAACTATAAACACTAAATATATGCTATTCCTTCAATAGTTTCCCCCATTTTGAAGTCTTCCCAATTTTATATAAAAACTTCAACTTTTATAAATATGAGTCTTCTTGTTTTTGTTACTGGTCCAATCAGAGGCATAGACCAGTGAGCCCATGAAAAATAGCTCTCCTACAATTACCCATGCTTTATTTAAGTCTCTGGAGTCGATTCGTAGTAATACCAGGTTTGTGTGTATATAGCAGCATTCCTTATTTAAATAAGCATAATCCTTTTTTTAGAATCTATAAGCAGATTTAGGCCTCTGTGGTTTTGTATAACAATATTGGCCAGGGAATTTAACTCCTTTTGTAGGTCTATCAATGATTTGGCTATTTGGTGTATGTTATCTGTGAATTTAGCAGACAAGGTATATTGAAAGTGTGTAAACTCCTATTTTTTCATTTTTAGTTCCTATTCATGGGTGCTTCCAGGTACTATATGGATTGATCTGGCACAGGATTCTACAAAAATTAGATAGCCCCTCCAATCATGTTTTCTATCACTATGTAGAATAGGGCTATAGCTATTCTTTTCCCCGAGGTTTAACCCTGTGAGATCATTGCCCTCATACCCACTGAGAATACCAGCAATGGTACCATTGCCAGACACAATTGGATGGATTGGAATCATGACCATGTGAAGGGCTAATAGCCTTGCCTGAAAACTAGAGGGAACTAAACAGCTAATAACTCTCCATAAATCTAGCAGGCAATAAAGAAGTCACAGAGCAGAGGACTTCAAGTTAAGATGGTGGTATAGCAACCATGCCATAGCAGCCTAGGGGAGTAAAAGCAAAAAAACAAAACCAGCAAAATACATTCTTCTACTAAAAAGTGAGATGAATAATCAACCACAGCAGAGAAATAGGAGAGATCCAGAGTGTCTTGTGATAACAAAAGCATGCAAAAGCAGCTCCAGCAGCAGCTGCACCAGGTCCATGTGGCCACAGCTGTCAGGATCGGCCTAAGCTGCAGGAATAAAGCCACGTGAGGGGAATTTCCACTCACACCAGCCTCTGTGCAAACTCAAGAAGTGTGGAAGGAGGATGGCAGAGAGAATCAGAGTGGCTCATGAAGAAGAGGATCATGAGGACCAGTGGGAGAACATCAACCACCATCCATAGCCTCCCCTCTCCCACCGACAGCACAAATGCCAGATAACACCAGAGACCTGGGGAAGGGATCTACACAAAACCTAGCACAGACAGTTAGAGCAGCCACCCACAGACCCAGCCAGCCTACCTGAGACTTCAGCATGGTCACAGATAAAACAAAACATGGTTGTAGTGGGTGACTTCAACTCCCACCCTCACCAATTTACAGGTGATGCCAGCCAAAATAAATAGAGATGCAGCTGGGTTAAATGAGGTCACAGAAAATATGGACCTAACAGATATCTACAGGATATTTCATCCAAATGCTGCACAATACACATTTTTTTCACCAGCACATGGAACATTCTCTAAAATAGACCATATGCTAGGATTCAAAGCAAATTTTAAGAAATACAGGAAAATTAAAACAATTCTTTGCACTCTATCTGATCACAATTGGATCAAACTACAAACCAATAGCATGAAAAGCTATAGAGCATACACAAAATAATGGAAACTAAACAATACACTACTAAATGATGAATGGGTCAATGAAGAAATTAAGAAGGAAATAAAAAATTCATAGAGTCAAATGATAGGGAGAACACAACATACCAAAACCTTTGGGACACAATGAAGGCAGTCCTAAGAGGGAAATTTATAGTTTTAAGTTCCTACATATAGAAAATAGAAAGGTTGTAAGCAAACAACTTAATGCTTCACCTTAAGGCCTTGGAAAAAGAAGAACAAGGCAAACCAAAAATCCATAGATAGGAATAAATAATAAAGATCAGGGTAGAAATTAATGAACTAGAAACCACAAAAAAAAAAATGCTAAGAATCAATGAAACAAAGAGTTTGTTCTTTGAAAGGATAAACAAGATTGATAAACCCTTAGCAAATCTGTCCAAAAGAAAGGGAGAAGAGACACAAATTAAAAAAGTAGAGATGAAAAATGCACCATCACAACAGATACCAGAGAAAATCAAAAAATCATAGGGACATACTATAAGAGGATATGTTCCACTAAGTTTGAAAATGCTAAAGAAACACATGATTTCCTTGATTTATATGACCTACTTAAATTAAATGGAGATGAGGTTATTCACATAAATAGACCTATAAAAAGTATGCATGTCCAAGCTGTTATAAAAAAAATTTCACAACTAAGTAAGTCCAGGCCCAGATGGATTCACTGGTGAATTTTAGAAGACCTTCTTGGAAGTAATAACACCAATATTTCTTAAACCTTTACACAAAATAGAAAAACAGAAAAAGAAGGAATCCTACCAAACTCCTTCTATGAAGCCAGCACCACCCTGATACTGAAATCAGACAAAGACAGAAAAAAAGGGAAATTACAGACCAATCTCCCTCATGAACATAGATGCAAAAAATTTCAACAAAACATTGGCAAACAGAATACAAGAATATATCAGACAGATCATTCACCCCAAGTAGGCTTTATCCCAGAGATGCAGGGATGGCTCAACACACACAAATGGATAAATGTAATACATTATATAAATGGACTGAAGAATAAAAATCATATGATAATTTCATTAAATGCAGAAAAAGCATTTGACAAAATAGAACATCCCTTCATGATAAAAGTCCTACATGTGGACTTCTGGGTAAGATGGTGGCATAGGAGCCACGCCAAACTGGATCAGGGAGGGATTTAAGCAAAAATACACTCTTCTTTGGAAAAAAGCAGAATATTTTTATGGGAAACAGCAGAAAATCAGGAGACTGCCAGAAACCCACTGTGAAGATTGTGGCCTGACCCACGGCAGCCCATTCCACAGCGGCTCCAAGCTGCCACCCCAACCCGTGGCTACAAGATGCCACTCAGAAATTTTGAGTCTCTGCTGAGTTTCCACCACCGCCACCACCCAAACAAAAAAAGGGGGGTTGCTTTCCTACCTCCTCACAGAGCCCATAAATCGAAGAAAAGTCAGCTGAGCTGCTGAAAGAGATACAGAGGAACAGTGTGAGCTACTACAGGCTTCCTGAACTCAACCATCCCCCAACCATCAGATCCCCAGAGAATTGGCAGAATTCAGCATCTAGCATCACCAACACTGGACCCAGCACAGCTGAGCCAAGCTCCACAGTTCAGGGAACGAGGTGGGCACTCAGCATTGGTGAGTTTGGAAGCCACACCAAAAGGTAACAAAGGCCTGCATTGGAAGTGCTAATCTCTCTTTCCAGGTCAGGGCAGATTATGGGTTACATATTTGTGGTTGGCCTTACCATTTTCAAATAAGCTCAATATGAGGTGTTGAGTATTGCTGCCTATAATACTTTTAGATTTAAAGGTCCTTTATCTTTTGCTTATGTCTTTATTGGGGGCAGGGTCTGATTCCTAGATGACAGGATTAAGGATGTGGAGCAACACACACCCTTAGGGATTTTGACCCTATAAGACTGTTTCAATTCCCACACTTGTATACTCTGTGCTCATGTTAATTGAATGTGTATTATGCTCAGTTGAAGTTTAGAACTTGCTACTAAATTGTTCCACCAGTCCACTACTATACCTGCTTAACAAGCAAATTCAACAGCTAGGATTACTTCTGAGGTTGGACCTGGGGACAAGTGCTAAACTTGGCGCCTTAAATTCATATCCTGAAAGTAAATAAAGGTGGATTACCACACCTAAGAACACTGCAGATAAATAGAAAACCTAAGCATCATATTAATCCAGGATGCAAAAGTCACTACACTGTAATACAAGAAACACAAAGAATCAAGACAATGCAATCCCACCCAAAATTACAAATCCATCAGAATTGTTCACCAACGAGACTGTTTTATATGAAATATCTAACAAAGATTTCAAAAGAATGTTGATATCTATACTCAAAGAAATGAAAGAAGAAATAAAAGAAGAAATGAAAGGAATCTGAGAAGAAAACAAAGGAATTAAAGAAGAAAACAAACTCTTGAAAGAGAATACAGAAAAACAGCTTATCAAAATAAAAAGGTCATTGCAGGACATGAATAAGGAAATAGAAATACTTAAGAAAACCAGGCTGAAACCCTAGCTCTGAAGAACACAGTCAGTGAAATAAAAAAACTCTGTGGAAAGTCTCACCAGTAGAATGGATGAAGGAGAGGACAGAATATCTAAACTAGAAGACCAGATAGCAGACCTATCACAGTCCAACAAAGAGAAAGACAAGCTAATAGAAAGGTATGAATGGGAACTCCAAGACATGCGGGACACTATGAAAAGATCAAACATAAGAATTCAAGGTATAGCAGAAGGGGAAGAATTTCAATCCAGAGGCTTAGTATGTGTTTTCCACAAAATCATAGAAGAAAATTTTCCCCAAACAGGGAAAGAAATGTCGATGCAGATACAAGAAGCATTTAGAACACTCAGAAGACAAAACCTAGAAAGATCCTCTTCTCGCCATGTTATAATTAAACTAGTAAACATGCAAACCAAAGAAAATATATTGAAAGCAGTTAGAGAGAATAAGGAAATGACCTTCAAAACGAAACCCATCAGGATCACAGCAGATTACTCAACACAAACTTTAAAAGCCAAAAGTGATATATTCCAAGTTCTGGATAAAAACTGTCAACAAGATTACTTTATCCTTCAAAGCTATCTATCCAAATTTATGGAGAAATAAGGACATTCCACAACAAAGACAGGCTAAAGGAATTTATGGCACTTAAGCCAGCTCTACAGAAAATATTTGCAGGAATCATTCATGCTGAAGAGAAAGCAAAACACACACAGTTAAGTGAGTAAAGTGAAAACCAGGAAGAACTACAAATCAAGAAAAATGGAGAGTTCAAATACATATCTTTCAATTATAACTCTTAATATCAATGACCTCAATGCCCCAACCAAAAGACATAGACTTACAGACTGATTAAAAAGCAGGATCCTACCATCTGTTGCCTCCAGGAAACTCACCTCTCATTAAAAGATAGAACCTTCTTAGGGTGAAAGGTTGGAAAAAGTTATTTCAAGCAAATGGGCCTAGGAAACAAGCAGGGGTTGCTATCCCAATTTCTGACAGGATAGTCCTCAAACCAAAATTAGTGAGGAAAGATAAAGAAGGTCACTTTATAGTGATTAAAGGAACACTCCAACAGGAGGACATCACAATCCTAAACATATATGCTCCCAACACGGGGCCTCCCAATTTCATCAAACAAACAGTATTAGACTTAAGGTCAGAGATAACTCATAACACAATAGTAGTGGGTGGCTTCAATACCCTGCTCTCATCACTTGACAGGTCTACCCAACAAAAAATAAACAGAGAAACATCTGCATTAAATGATATCATGGAACAAATGGACTTAACAGATATATACAAAACATTCCATCAAAATGCTGCAGAATATACATTCTTCTCAGCAGCACATGGGACATTCTCTAAAATAGGCCATATATTAGCGCACAAATAAAATCTTAACAAATACAGGAAAATTGAAATAATCCCTTGTATGTTATCTGACCACAATGGGATTAAACTGCAAATTAGCAACAAGAAAAAGTACAGAGCATACAGAAATTCATGGAGACTAAACAGTACATTATTGAACAATGTATGGGTCATTGAAGAAATTGAAAAGGAAATCAAGAAATTCATAGAATCAAAGGATGATGAGAATGCAACATACCAAAACCTTTGAGAAACAATGAAGACAGTCCTACGAGGGCAAAAGTATCCCTCATAATAGATGGTGAAAGAAAAACGTTCCACGATAAACTCATCTTTACAAATATATGAACACAAAGCCAAACCTACAGAAAGTACTTCAGAGAATTCTCCACACAGAAGAAACAAGTAACCAATCTCAAGAGCCCCCAAGAAGCACTCCACATTAACCAAAAAAAAAAAAACCCACAAAGACCACAAGCCACCACAATATGGCAGGTATTAAATCAAACTTCAAAGTTGTATCTCTGAATATTAATGGTCTTAATTCACCATCAAAAGACATAACCTAACAGGGTGGATCAGAAAGCTGGCCCCCTCAATCTGCTGTCTTCAAGAAATCCATCTAACCACTAAAGACAGACCCTCCTCAGGGTAAAAGGGTAGAAAATGATATTCCAAGCAAACATAGGAGTGACATAGGAGTGGGAAAAGACTTCCTGAACAAAACCCCAGCAGCCCAGGAAATTAAACAATCACTCAACCATTGGGATCTCTTGAAGCTGAAAGCTGTTTCAATGACAAATATACTATAACCAAAGCCAGCAGATTACCCACAGAATGGGAGAAAATTTTCACCAGCTATACAACTGACAGAGGCCTAATTTCTAGAATCTACAAAGAACTCCAAAGCCTAAACAATAAATCATCAAACAACTCACTCACAAAATGGGGCAGAGTACTGCACAGGGAGTTCTCAGAGGAAGAAATACAAATAGCAAATGCACATTTAAGAAAAAGTTCAACATCCCTAATCATCAGGGAAATGCAAATTAAAGCAACTATGAGATTACACCTTACCCCAGTAAGGATGGGTAACATTAAAAAAACAATGAAAACAAATGCTGGTGTGGCTGTGGAGAAATAGGAACAAGCTTTCACTGCTGGTGGGAATGTAAAATGGTTCAACCATTATGGAAAGCTATATGGAGACTCCTGAAAAGGATGACCATATACCTACCAACAGATCCAGCTATTCCCTTACTGGGCATATACCCTAAAGGCTCCAAGCCTCAGATCAGAGACATTTGCTCAACCATGTTCATAGCTGCTCAATTCATAATAGCAAAGAGTTGGAATCAACCCAGGTGTCCATCACTAGGTGAATGGATAACCAAGATGTGGTATATCTATACTATGGAATTCTACGTAGCAGTAAGGAAAGATGAAATAAGGAAATTTGAAAAAAATGGTCAAACATGGAACAGATAATCCTCAGTGAGCTCACCCAATCAAAAAAAGATAATTGTTGCATGGTCTCATTTATCTGTTGCTCCTAACCTGAATCTACTTGAGATGCTGCCAAACCTAATAAGCACTCTGAGGACAATAGGGAGGGTGGGATGGAGGGAGGGTAAAGGTGGGAGGGAACGAGAAGGTCAGAGGGAGGACAAGTGTGGGGAGATACAAATAGGGACTCAAAAGGAAATGATACTATAAAACCCTTTATTCTGAAAAACAAGCTAAAACATTGATCCTTCAGTAGGCTCACAGAGGGAACAACCGAACTATAGGAAACTGGAGAGAGCATCATGAAAAACAACCTTAATCTTTTCCTGCCTCTCTCTCTCTCTCTCTCTCTCTCTCTCTCTCTCCTTCTCTCCCTCTCCTCTCTATACTCACTTTCTCTTTTATATTATCTTTTTCTTCGCTCACCTTCCTAGGCACTGAATTATAACTCCCAGTGCCAGCGCGAGGTTAACTTCCATAATGAGATGTTGATCCTAGACACTTACAAGGTTTCCCCAAAAAAGACAGATTTCTGTCAGAGTTCTTGATGACCCACCAAAGGATAATGGTAAGACCCTACTGTCGAAGACAGCATATGTGTGTGAGACCAAACATGGAGAGACCTGGCAGAATCTGGAGAGGGTCAGTCCCCAGACAGTTAGCTAGTCTAGTGCCAGAGGGTGCTACACGAGCAACTGGGGGATAATGGCTAACATCTCTCCAAACAAACTGCAGTATAAGATACCCAGCAGGAAACAACCTGACGTAATACTCAAACAAGTGCAGTAGTGGCACACAGCCATGGTGGGTAACCAACTGCTCTTGATTTGGCTAATAGATCCACTCAGTGGAATGGAATTCATTTCTGGAACTGGGAAATAAGTCAGAAACATGTACAAAAAATGAGCTCAGTCTCCAAGATCAAGATACCACCAAATATGGGCTAGAAGAGAGCCTATGCATATAAAATTCCCTCCAAAATATCTATGGCCATCCCTTCTATCTAGTACTAACTTCTCTCTCCATTGGAGAATTTGCTTATCTTCTTCAGATGGACAACAAACCTGAAGGGAGGATCCGCCAATCACCTCACCAAGGCCCCAGATGAAACCATAGA
>JAEOAD010001909.1:0-45037 GCA_036365145.1 Orientallactaga sibirica | reverse complement strand
AATATCACCACGATTGTTGAAAGCTCTAGTGAGCAGTGCTATCTAGACAGCCAGGCCTTACAATGTTATACATGTGCAATTAATCAGTCAAAATTTAAAAACAAAATAAAATCATTGAACATGGTGATGTAGACCTTTACTCAAAAAGAGGTAGGAGGATGATATCAGTTTGAGGCCAGTTTGAGAGTAAAAAGTGAATTTCAAGGCAGCCTGGGCTATAGCAAGACCCTACCTCAAAAAAATAATAAAATCTTAACTTTACCACTATGATTATAATTAAATGTCAATATACTTAAAAATGATTAATTTGGTCCCATGTTATTTACTCAATTGTGGCCTATATTGTTATTCAATCCACCTGATAAAACATTCCTCGGAGTTTTTATGAAGAAATAGGTTAAACTGTTCTTGAAAAACAGGTACTGTGGATATATCATGAATTAACAGGATCTTGAAAGCTCCAGAAAATGGTGTTAAAGACAAGAAATATTAAATATCCTGATACAATTAGTGAATATTGTATAAATGTACTGAAATAGCGCATGTTGGGCACTATGTAAAAGATTCTGGCCTAGAGGAAAAATGGATAAAACTAAAGTTTCAAGCACTGTCTCTAACTTCCTGCTGAGCATGACACAGCACCTTGCATGGCTGATGCAGTCCTACCTTCCCTGCACCATCCCCACACCCTCCCAACGTTCTTTGGAGGGTTCCACGACGGTTTCCTTGTGAACAGCTCATGTCTCCATAGCGTTCCTCCTAAACAATACTCTCCTGACTAGAACAGCCCATGTCTCCATAGTGTCCCTCACAAACAATTCTCTCCCGATTAGCACGCCACTGCTGACCTTTACACCTATTGGCTCCCCTGTTGCTACCAGGAAAAGTTTCTTTGGAAAGTCCCTTTCTATTCTTTGGCATTTTCCTATATATACCTGTCTTGATATACAATAAACGAGATCCTGCTTTGCCAGCCTCCAGACTCGGTGTGGTGTTTAGTTCCTCTGGCGCCTAGGAGGAAGGGCTGAGTCGTCGACACTCATCATCCCATTCAGCCCGGAGAGGGACCGGCTGGACCAGTCCCCTTCACTACGGCCTCTACCTGTCGGAGGGTCCGACAGCGCAAAAGTACGAAAAATGGTTATATTAATCAAAAATTATTTATAGAGTCTTTAAAAACATGGAAATGCTTATTTCCCTGATTTGATCACTACACACTGTACACTCACTGAATTATGACACTGTATTCCATGCTTTTTAAAAAAAAATTTAATATTTATTTTTATTTTGGAGAGAGACACAGACATACACAGAGAGATAAGGAGAGGAAGACAGAGAATGGGCGAGCCAACAACCTCTCAGCTGCTGTGAACTAAATCCAGATGTGTGCGCCCCCTTGTGGGCAAGTATGGCATTGCACCCTTGCGTCACTTTGCATCTGGCTAAACGTGGGACCTGGAGATTGGAACTGGCATTCTTAGGCTTAGGAGGCAGGCACCGTAACCGCTAAGCCATCTCTCCAGCCCCATAATTTTTTACAATTAAAATAATTTGAAAGCCGGGCATGGTGGTGCTCGCCTTTAATCCCAGCACTCTGGAGGCAGAGATAGGAGGATCGCCATGAGTTCAAGGCCACCCTGAGACTACATAGTTAATTCCAGGTCAGCCTGGGCCAGAGTGAGACCCTACCTCGAAAAACCAAAAAAAATAATAATAATTTGAAAAATTAAAAAGAAGTAGAGACAGATGGTAACTGTGCTCGTTGAACAGATGAGCAACAAATCCCTAAAAGCACTTCTACTATGGATCTTTGTGTCATAGAGATGATTTGAGAGAGAGAGAGATCTCATTAGTTCTTTTAGGGATAAAGGTAGAAAATATTTGTTTATATAGTTAAGAAATAGCTTTGTTTCCTACAACCACAAAGCCAGAAGATCATTTTATGATATGTATAACCCAAAGTTACTGTATGAAAATTTTCAGTGAATTTTTGATTTTATATTAGACATGCTAAGTTCAAGTGATTAATTAATCTTGCCTTTCCAAACCAACCTATTTCCATACAAACCAACAATCGTCTCCTCACCAAATTCTGACCCAAAAACACAGACAGCACATTTTATTTCATAGCAGATGAAAAACAGAATAGTGAAAGCATGCACACAAAGACTTACCGAGGTGTACAAGAGTCCCTCACTGTTCACTGCCAAATACAGCTTGGTTTGAACTCCTTCAATAGCCGTCACTCGAAGACCCACAGGGATGCGTTAAATAGAGCTGAAAATTCATAGAAAGTGAAAAGGTTACACTTCTTGATTTCGTAGTTTTCCAATGTGTTCCATGGGAGAATCTGGCTCCCTAAAGGTAGTATGGACTGGACAAGTATATAAATAGACATGTAGCTACATAAAAACTAAAGCATCATTCTACCTTCTAGTGTACTTGACTCATGGTTTCCATTACAGTCATTTAACTGGGGCTATAAGTACATATTCTCAAACACTCCAGATACAATGGAAGACTCTAGACTCAGTACCCTAGTTTATAGAATCAGAATGAGGAATATTAATGCTTCTTGAGTGACCTGCCACCAGGAATTGTTTTGCACGTTAAATACCATCATCCTTTATAAAACTAAACTATTTTAAATGAATTTTTTTCTTAAATTTATTTACTTGAGACAGAGAGAGAGAGAAAGAGAGGGAGAGAGAATGGGCATGTCAGGGCCTTCAGCTGCAGCAAACAAACTCCAGATGCATGTGACACCTCGTGCATCCAGCTTCCACGGGTACTAGGGAATAGATCCTCTGACCATTGGCTTTGTAGGCAAGTACCTTAACCACTAAGCCATCTCTCCAGTCAAAAGCTAAGCTTTAAAATGCTTCCCTAGGTAGCTGGCCAAATTTACACAGCCAAGGTCAAAGATATCAGTCAGTTGGGAAGTGATTCCTATATTCTTAGAAGAGACATTATTGGTCCAATATCTTCATGTAAATAATCCATATAATTTCCAATCTAACCCCCTTCCCAACATATCTAGACCTTGCAATGATAAGTCATATTCTAGCAGAGAAGATTTTATTAAAGAACAGAAATTTTCCAAGTCACTCTTGAGAGGGGTCCTACTTTTAGTCTTGCAGAACAAAGATTAAATCAAGAAAAACAAGGAGGCAAGTTTTGTGGTGCATGCCTTTAATCCCAGCTCTTGAAACACTGAGGCAGGAGGTTCATCATGAGTTTGAGGTCAGCCTGGGGCTACAGAGTGAGTTCCAGGATACCCCACACTAGAGTAAGACACTGACTCAAAAAGAAGGTGTATTTTATCAATTATTTTCCTGCAAAATAGTTACAAGTGGGAATCCAAATGGTGCCAATGAGGCCTTCATCTCTTCATTGGAAGGTCTGACTGCATGAAACTTACACCCAAGCTCTCCTCACAACCACACACCACTCACTGGAGACAACCAGTGGGTGTGCTCACACTACTAGCTGTATACTCCCTCCCACACCATGAACAAAAAGAAGACAGTACATTTTTAGACCATAGGGCTTATCACAAACATCTTTTGAAAATAGCCTGTGCACCTTTCTTTCAGGAGTCATGGACCAAGGGTAATGATTTTTGTCTTGTTTTCTAAGTTTACTGAGGATGATACATTGGTCCATTATTTCCATGAACAAAAATATAAAGATGTCAATGCATGCTTAAAAGACTGTTTTCGGGATCACTAGTTTCTGTGTGAATATATTCTCTGCAGTAGATAGAATAACATGGATGCAAAATATTATGAGGGAGGAAGAACTCCTTCCTGAGCCTACAGTGTATCTTTCCCTTAAAATTAAGGTACTTAACAAAGAGAAGCTAGGACATACTGTACAGTTCAAAGTACAAGTGTTCCTACCACAAGCCACTGATGGCACTTTATTCAATACTTGTCATATTAAAATCTGTGCCCTTTTGTTACATGAGATAAAGGAAACTAATTGCACAGATTGCAAGCCAGAATTCTGTGCTACATCTGACAATGCAATGTACAGGAATGAACTCTGCTTTCAGCTGGCTTGGTATTCATATGTTCTTTTGAGTAAATGCAGGAAACAGAACTGCCCACAAATGGACAAATGTGTTACACCATTTCACCTAATATCTGAGGCCAACTTGGACGCTATTCTACCCTGAGCTGCCACTATGCTGGAAGGCTTTCTTTAAAGGGTCCCTCGACCTTCTTTTCTAATGCTTTCAGAGCTGATGTAGATGCAAAACCAAATGGCGACTTATTCCCAATGCACCTGTCCTCTTCACCTGCCTGACCTTCCAACAATTTCAGTCTCAGCAACAAAGAAACTCTTATGCTTGTGAGCCCAGTAGACTGGAACCACCTGAGACTTCCCATGTCTTCCCTTCACAGAGATGCCACTACTGCTCCTCTGTCCCTTCTCCCCAGTCTTGAACTGCTTCATCAGAATGATGGATGCCTGTCTGCAAAGCTGGGTGGAGATTTACAGAATGATGCCAAGAGTTCTGAAATCCCCTGCCTTTGCAAATTCAGCTTTCCCAAAAGTAAAGGACAACTCAGATTCATAGGGGTGAAAACTCCTGCTTTGTCTGTCTGGAACACCATGACAGTTTACCTGGCCTTGTTCATCACTACAGTCCCACCACTTGGTATAGAACTCATACAGTCTATGCTTTAGTCAAAATCCACTGACAGTGACTGATGAATGACAGATGTGTACTGACTCTGAGGAAGGAGGTGTTTCCCAGCTCAGAATGTGCAATAGGTTAATTTCTGGGAACCAGGAAATGATGCGATCCCATTGAAGGAAGGGTCACATGAAGCTTTGACCAGGGTCAGATATTCAAGTGAGCCCATGTTCACTTGGGCCTACTACCAAGGGTCCTTGTTTTCCAACTCACTTTGGAACCCTGATCTAGAATATATATATATATATATATATATATATATATATATATATATGTATATTACTAAAGAAGGGCAAAGTTTTGATTCAAGAAAGGAACAGACTTTAAAAGGAATTAGAGGATTTTGAGGAGACAAGGAGAAATTTCTCATGTTCTTTTTCTTGCAAGTTAAATCAGGTTAACATTATACATGTCCATATTTTAGCTATTTTCTAATATTGAAAATAATTCTTTGGAACTACATAACACTTTCAGGATTGACAAAGCTCTTAAGGAACTTGTCTTATGTGAAGTGCATGAGAACAGGTGAGAGAGCCAGAGTAGATATTGACAGGCTCCATTTTACAAAATAGAAAACATTCTCATCAACTTGCTTAACACCATGAAATTAATTGATTTATTAATCTGTATAGAATTACCTCCAAAGAGAAAGTGAGATGGCTTAAAAAAATTTTTTTTAAATCAGAGTCACTGAAAACACAAGGACAAGAACATTGGAATAAATGAGTAAGGGTCCATAGAAGATGCCAGTAGAGTTTCAAACCAAGGTTTCTTACCCCTCCTCTCACTCCCTTTCATCTCTATTAGGCTGCCACGGAAACTGTGTGATCCGCTGAGTGTTGACTGACAGTTTTGTTGGCATTCAAAAATAAAATACACAATGCCAGCCAAAGCAGTAATTTTGACTGCATACAGCATGTTGCCCAGCATCTATTGAAATAATATTCCATGAAACGTAAGCACTGCAACATCTAATCCAAACATGAATTCCTGTAATTATCCTGCTTGGACTAGAAACTTAATCAATCAATAGACAGAGGCGAGTTGAAATGAGCAGAGTGAACAATGAAAATTGGCCCATGAAATGTCAAGAGATTGTTTTGCAGAGTTGCATAGAAGTCATAAAAGAGGTGGCTGTTTCTGAGGTAAACTAATTCACTTGTGATCACAAAACATTTTACAGATGTCCACCTGTTCCTGTATTTTGATGAGAGTTTAAACAACGACATGGCTTTATCTGTTTTTTTTCCTAGACACATTTAACATCGATTAACTACTTAAAGCTTCTGATTTAGTTTGTATTTACAATATCTTTATGTGTGCCAAAAGTATTTTCCTCTGCTTGCCACCTCAAAAGAACAGTATTTGATAAATCCTCTTCCCTTTGCATGCCACATATTCTCTCAAGTGTTCTCATGGTATCAGCAATCACCATGAGATAACACCTAAGTGTTTTTTGTCATTTACTTTCTTTTCATAAACCACAGGTAAATATTTTCCTATCTATTGCCAATTGTTTCCAGTTATCACCTTCATTAAAATCTTCCCTTTTCTTTCTTTCTTTCTTTTTTTTTTTTTTTTTTTTTTTTTTTTTTTTGGTTTTTCGAGGTATAGTCTCACTCTGGCCCAGGCTGACCTGGAATTAACTATGTAGTCTCAGGGTGGCCTCGAACTCTCAGCGATCCTCCTACCTCTGCCTCCACGCCCCGCTCCCCTTTTCTATCTTATTTCTATTTGGTTAATAGCTTTACCATCTAAATGCCAAAGGTCAAGTCGCCTTTGTCTTTTAAGACACCCAATGTCCCTTTGAGCACTATTGCAAAAATTTGGTCTACCTGGAAGCACTTTATATCTATCTATGCAGTGAATGCTGATACATATGATGCTCCTGCTTCCCTTCTAAATGAAATCAGCTGACACATCATAATTATTTACTTATAAAATCAATCAATTCTTTTACTGATCTTCTTTTAGCCACTTCCATTGCAATGACTGTAAGAAAGGTGCTGGAGCCCCCAGGCAGGTTCAAACAGTACCTGAGTGGTGAGTGAGGATTAAGGAAAAATAAAGACAAGAGAGACAAAAGATAACTTGGGAGGGCTGTCTGTCAAAGAAGGACATACATGGATAGTACATATTGGAATATACAGGACCTGTGCCAGGTTTGGATTACAAGTGGGCAGAAGTAATACTCCAGCATTAAACTCTATAGCAGGGGACTACCTCTTTATAAGAGGGAAGGTGAAAGTTAAATCGTGTTAACATTATAAGTGTCCATATTTTACCTATTTTCTAATATTGAAAATAATTCTTTGGAACTACACAACACTTTCAGGATTGACAAAGCTCTTAAGAAACTTGTGTTATATAATGTGCATGAGAACAGGTGAGAGAGCCAGAGTAGATACTGTCAGGCTCCATTTTACAAACCAGAAAACATTCTCATCAACTTGCTTAACACCATGCAGTTAATTAATTTATTAATCTATACAGAATTACCTCCAAAGAGAAAGTGAGATGGCTTACAAACAATTTTTTTTTGAACTCAGAGTCACTGAAGCACAAGGACAAGAACATTGGAATAAAGGAGTAAGGGTCCATAGAGGATGCCAGTAGAGTTTCCAACCAAGGTTTCTGATGCCTCCTCTCACTCCCTTTCATCTCTATTAGGCTGCCACGGAAACTGTGTGATCCACTGAGTGATGACTCACAGTTTTGTTGTAATTCAAAAAATAAAAATACACAATGCCAGCCAAAGCAGTAATTTTGACTGCATACAGCATATTTTCCAGCATCTATTGAAATAATATTCCATGATATGTAAGCACTGAAACATCTAATGCAAACATGAAATCCTGTAATTATCCTGCTTCGACTAGAAACTTAACCAAACAATAGACAGAGGTGAGTTGAAATGAGGAGAGTCCACAAAGAAAATTGGTCCATAAAATGTCACAGGCCTGAGATTGTTTTTCAGATTTGCATAGAGGTCATGAAAGAGGTGGCTGTGTCTGTGGTAAACTAATTCACTTGTGATCACAAAATATTTTACAGATGTCCACCTGTTCCTGTATTTTGATGAGAGTTTAAACAACGACATGGCTTTATTTGTTTTTTTCTAGACACATTTGACATATATTAACTGCATAAAGCTTCTGATTTAGTTTGTATTTGCAATATCTTTATGTGTGCCAAAAGTACTTTCCTCTGCTTGCCACCTCAAAAGAACAGTATTTGATAAATCCTCTTCCCTTTGCATGCCACATATTCTCTCAAGTGTTCTCATGGTATCAGCAATCACCATGACACCTAAGTGTTTTTTGTTATTTACTTTCTTTTCATAAACCATAGGTAAATCTTTTCATGTCTATTACCAACTGTTTCCAGTCATCACCTTCATCAAATCTGCCCTTTTCTATTTTATTTCTATTTGGTTAATAGTTTTACCACATAAATGCCAAAGGTCAACTCGCCAGTCTCTTTTGAGACACCCAATGTCCCTTTGAGCACTACTGCACAAATTTGTTCTACCTGGAAGCACTTTATATCTATCTATGCAGTGAATGTTAACACATATGATGGTCCTGCTTCCCTTCCAAATGAAATCAGCCAACACATCATAATTATTTTACTTATAAGATCAATCAATTCTTTTATCTGATCTTCTTTTAGCCACTTCCATTGCAATGGCTGTAAGGAGGGCCATTAGATATTTGTCCTGTCCTATTTTATCTCTCTTTGCATGGTGAATAGCATTTTCTAAAGTTTCATAGATTTATGGAAGAGAATGATGCATATTTTATTGCCTTCTCTTGATGAATTCACGAGGTTTCATTAAGCATTGTAGTGTCAGCAACATCAATTGCTCAAGATATTAATGTGGAACACTGTCCTAATAGGTGTGCTCACTACGTGGGAGGGGGGTGATAACTATGTAGAAGGGACATGAAGACATAATCAATACCAAATAATAGGAAGAATTGGAAATTCATCCTGAAGAAGATTCTGACTTAATTTCTGGAACTAACATATTTAAATATTTCCCCTAAAGGAACCCCAGGATCATCTGGAATCTTTCCTACTTCATGAAAACATAATGGTTTTTCCTTACTAGGAAATAAATATAGAATGTTCCATATTTTGCTACCTTTAGCTTGCACTTCACAGATAGGAAACCCACCAATCTACAGTGCAGAGTCCCCTGAGAAGCTTTTCTTAGAAAATGAGCTCACATAGACATTTACCAGTTTGCTGAAATAATGGTCAATTGGAATGGTAGGATCTGTATTTTTAGTATCAGTTCCCTAAAGTTAGTAACAAATACTCTAGTTTTCTTGAGTGAGGACCCTGACATACTACCTACTTGACATGAGTTCCCTACTTGTATTATTTTTTCAAAATGTGCAATTTAAAAAATTTATATCTTGCATGATTTATATTTTATTTTATTTCATTTTATTTGAGAGAGAGAGAGAGAGGGGCAGATTTATTGAGCAAATGGGCATACCAGAGCCTTCAGCCACTGCAAAAACTCCAGATGCATGTGCTACTTTGTGAATTTAGCTTATGAGGAATGACCCCTGGACCCTTAGGCTTCAAAGACAAGCACCTTAACCACTTAACAATCTCTCCAGCCCACACGATTTATTTTTAATCAACATTTTTATCACAGCACCAATAACAGTGATAACAAATCAGAAAATTTCTGTGTGTATTACCAGTAATAACTTCATACTCAAGAAAACACACGTGGTTCTATTGCATCCCATCCCATGCCTACATTTAGTTCCTGAAAGTATTTCTTTTACTAAAATCCTACTTTGACTATAACCCTGTTGATCTAAAAGAGAGATCATTTAAAGTCAGAATCATCCACTATTAAATTATCCTACCATTAAGGTACAAGTCTGAAAAATAAATCATGTTTCCTATCATTTATACTAATAGCACTGTGTTAATAATAAAGTGACAGATTTCACAATTCTTACAATGTATTCAAATCTTTCTTTTAGGAAAAATAAATAGTCCCAGTATTTCTTTCAAAAGGAAATGAATGGCCGGAAAAGGTGGCACATGCCTTTAATCCCAGCACTTGGGAGGCAGAGCTAGGGGAGGATTGCCATGAGTTGGAGGCCATCCTGAGAGTACATAGTGAATTCCAGGTCAGCCTGAGCTACAGTGAGACCTTACCTTTGAAAAAAAAAAAAAAGAAAAAAAAGAAAGAAAAAACACGAATGAAATGGTATTGACAAGAATGCTGGCAGTGAACAGGGTTTGAGATACAGGGTGATGAATGGTCCTTTGTGGTAGTGATTGTCTCTCATTTCTCCTTCCCATCGTGGCCCTGAAAAGCAAAGATACTCCACAGTTTCCACCATGTCTGCCAAGACTCTTTCTAGGTATCTGGATTTGAAGTGAATTTAGGGAAAAAAGAGAGAAAACTGAATGCAGATTAAGAGTTTTATTGGCAGCTTGAGGAATTGATCTGCATTCTCTCTCTCTCTCTATCTCTGTCTCTATCTCTCTCCACATATATATTGCTACCTAGACTTTGTATGATTGCATCGTGTGTTGGTACCATGATTTCCTTTCCTCCCTGCCCCATTCCACTGAGGCCTTCCTCAGTGGTATTGCTGGTATTCACCATGGAGTTGTGTGTTATGAGTTGGGAGAACAGCAGTCATTCATTGTGTGTGGTGGGGACAATGCCTCTGGATATTACCTTCCACAAAGTGGCTTTTACAATTCTTCCACCCTCCCTCTTCTGCAAAATTTTCTAAGCCGCTGAGAGCTAAACACCAAAGTAGACTTAAAATACACCCACCAAGGCTCAGAGATTAACCCCTTTAAGGCTACTTCATAGGCAGTTTGCAAAGCAATTTTCTCCATTTTCAATACCCTGTTCTTTTCATAAAACATAGGAATACAGTATAAACACTTAAAGAATTTATATATTTGATAGTCTTTTATAAAATCAAACTAGATCAAGGAGGGACACGGGTGGTTTGTGGAAAAATAGGTCTAGGGAACTCCTTCAATCAGGAGATAAGGAGAGGAAAGATCCTTCTCTGATCTCTATAAAAGTGGATATCGAAAGGGCAGATTTAAGGACATTTCTGCTTTTTTACTTTCGGGGACCAGTCACCCAAAACTAACCTAACAAAGCTACATGACTCCTCCTCACTGGGATCACAGGTGCAGAGGATTCCTGTGGCTTCTGCATCCATCTCATGACAATCATGCTACCGTGAGCCACATGCCAAGTATGGATGAAGATGTAGGGCAGGAACAATTGAACTGTGAAGAATGTGCTGGATGGTAATGAAGAAGACTCTGCCATGGACTGGGTGCCACCTACAAATTCATGTGGGCCTGCACATGATCCATGGAACTGTGAAGAATATGCTGGGTGATAATGAAGAAGTCTCTGTAATGGACTAAGTCCGAGCAACCAATTTATCTGCGCCTGCACTTCCTCTGCGGGGGAGAACATCCTCTTTATGGTAGCATCTGGAGCCAGACATTATGTAGCTCAGCTTTAATGTCCCAAAGCGAG
Source organism: Orientallactaga sibirica (assembly GCA_036365145.1). Classification (NCBI taxonomy): domain Eukaryota; kingdom Metazoa; phylum Chordata; class Mammalia; order Rodentia; family Dipodidae; genus Orientallactaga; species Orientallactaga sibirica. Next base: position 33,776 of record JAEOAD010001909.1, on the reverse strand, counting down.
TAGATGACATGTCTAATTATTGGTGGGAGTAAGCAGACACGACGTACGATACAAACACCCAAAGCTGTGATACTTCCTATCCGGGAAGTAAATGAAGACCATGACGGCCATGAAGATCTATTCCTGGAACATAAATTAAATTACATAGACATGGAGAAGCGAACTAGGGTCCGTAGGCTTCGCAGGCATGGTCCTTAACTGATAAGCCATCTCTCAAGCCCTTTTAAGGTATTTTTAGGATTTTATTTTATTTATTTGATTTAGAGAGAACATGGGCATGCCAGGACTTCTAGCTACTACAAAAACCTGCTGGATGCTGGGCGTGGTGGTGCACACCTTTAATCCCAGCACTCGGGAGGCAGAGGTAGGAGGATCGCTGAGAGTTCGAGGCCACCCTGAGACTACATAGTTAATTCCAGGTCAGCCTGGGCTAGAGTGAGACCCTACCTCGCAAAACCAAAAAAAAAAAACAAAACAAAACAAAAAAAACCTGTTGGACCTGAGCTTCAAGCCTCCTCCATGTGAACCAGCTGACAGAAAGTTGGAAAAAGCTACCCTGCATGCAGTTCAAGGGGAGAGAGAAAACACCAGTGAAGGTACTCAACAGTGAACACTGCAAGCTTTAAATTTAGTCAGCCAGGCCAAATGAGCCAATGGGTGCAATAGTGGCACGTCTCTTATGGGGGGGACAAACCACTCTCTAAATGGACTGGAGGCCCACTCCATGGGAGGGAATACATCCCTGATACTAAAAACCTATGACACAGATAGTCATGAGCCCTAAGGGTGTAATGTCTGCTGGTGTTACACTAAATGTATATACAATGCTCACCAAAATGCCCAGTAGGCTCTTCTCTTAATGTCCACACCCATATATTAATGCTACTCTCACTTGTGGTTAGAGAAGCAACAGAGAAGTGACAGAGGAGTGCTCAGCCCTGAAACATCTCAAACCCACCTGCTAGGCTAAGGGCCCATTGCAGAAGAGGGGTTTGGAAAGAATATAAGAGCCAAAGGAAGAGTAGGACTCCTTACAACGTGCTCCTCCAGACACAAAATGGCCTGGATATACATGACCTCACAGTTCCGGATCCTTATAATAGGAGGAAAAGATCATGACATCAAACTGAAAAGAGACTGATAGAGAGGGGGAGGGGGATATGACGGAGACTGAACTTTCAAAGGGGAAAGTGGGGGAAGAGAGGGAAGTACCATGGGATACTGTCTACAATTAAAGAAGTTGTCAATAAATATAAATTTAAAATAATATTTAAAAATCAAACTAGATCTACTTATAAAAACAAAATCTTGAACTGAGCATGGTGGCACACACCTTTAAACCCTACACTCTACAGGCAGAGGTATGAAGACTGCAGCAAGTTTGAGACCACCCTGAGAATACATAATGAATTCCAAGTCAGGCTGGGCTAGAGGGAGACCTTACCTTGAAAATCAAAACAAACAAAAAAATCCCTGGGAACTGTAAATACAGAATATCACCATGATTGTGGAAAGCTCTACTGAGCAGTGCTATCTAGACAGCCAGGCCTTACAATGTTATACATTTGCAATTAATCAGTCAACGTTAAAAATAAAATAAAATCATTGAACATAGTGATGTACACCTTTACTCACAAAGAGGTAGAGGACTGCTGTGAGTTTGAGGCCAGTTTGAGACTAAATAGTGAATTTCAAGTCAGCCTGGGCTATAGCAAGACCCTACCTCAAAAAATAAATAAATAAATAAAATCTTAACTTTACCACTATACTTATAATTAAATGTCAATATGTTTCAAAATGATTAATTTGGACCCATGTTATTTACTCATTTTTGGCCTATATTGTTAATAAATCCACCTGATAAAACGTTCCTGGGAGTTTTTATGACATAATAGGTTAACTTGCTCTTGAAAAAATGTAGTGTGGATATATCATGACTTAATAGGAGATTGAAAGCACCAGAAAATGGTGTTAAAGACAAGAAATATTAATTATCCTGATACAATTAGTGAATATTGTATAAATGTACTGAAATAGCACAAAGTACATGAGAAATGTTTATATTAATCAAAAAGTATTTACAAAGTATTTAAAAAGATGTAAATGCTTATTTCCCTGATTTGATCATTACACACTGTACACTCACTGAATTATGACACTGTATTCCATAATTTTTATAATTAAAATGATTTGAAAAATTGAAAATAAGTAGAGACAGATGGCAAGTGTGCTAATTGAACAGATGAGCAACAAATCCTTAAAAACACTTCTAGTACTGATCTTTGTGTCTTAGAGCTGATTTGAGAGAGAGAGACAGATCTCATTAGTTCTTTTAGGGAAAAGGTGGAAAATATTTGTTTATATAGGTAAGAAATAGTTTTGTTTCCTAAAACCACTAAGCCAGAAGACCATTTTATGATATGCATAACGCAATGGCACTGTATGAAAACTTTTCAGTGAATTTTTGATTTTAGATTACACATGTTAACTTCAAATGATTAATTAGTTCATCTTGCCTTTCCAATCCAACCTATTTTCATACAAACCAATATTCATCTCCTCACCAAAATCTGAATGGAAAACACAGACAGCACATTTTATTTCGTAGCAGATGAAAAACAGGATAGCGAAAGCATGCACACAGACTTACCGAGGTGTACAAGTGTCCCTCACTGTTCACTGCCAAGTACAGCTTGGTTTGAACTCCTTCAATAGCCACCACTCGAAGACCCACAAGGATGAGGTTAAACAGAGCTGAAAATTCATAGAAAGTGAAAAGGTTACACTTGATTTCATAGTTTTCCAAGTGTTCCACAGGAGAATCTGGCTCCCTAAAGGTAGTATGGACTGGACAAGTATATACATAGACATGTAGCCACATAAAAACTAAAGCCTCATTCTACCTTCTAGTGTACTTGACTCATGGTTTCCATTACAGTCATTTCACTGGGGCTATAAGTACATATTCTCAAACACTCCAGGTATAATGGAAGACTCTAGACTCAGTACCCTAGTTTATAGAATCAGAATGAGGAATATTGATGCTTCCTGGGTGATCTACCACCAGGAATTGTTTTGCACATTAAATACCCTCATCCTTTATAAAAATAAGCTATTTTAAATGATTTTTTCTTAAATTTATTTATTTGAGAGAGAGAGAAAGAGGCAGAGAGAGAGAAAGAGAGAGAGAGAGAGAGAGAGAGAGAGAGAGAGAATGGGCATGTCAGGGGCTTCAGCTGCAGCAAATGAACTTCAGATGCACGTGGCACCTTGTGCATCCGGCTTCCGTGGGTACTAGGGAATAGATCCTCAGACCTTTGGCTTTGTAGCCAAGTACCTTAACCACTATGCCATCTCTTCAGTAAAAACCTAAGCTTTTAAACTGCTTCCCTAGGTAGTTGACCAAATTTACACTGCCAAGGTCAGAGATATCAGTCAGTTGGGAAGTAATTCCTATACTCTTAGAAGAGACATTATTGGTCCAATATCTTCATTTAAATAATCTGCCAGAGCCCACTGGCAGACTCAAACAGTAGCTGAGTGGGGAGTGAGGATTAAGGAAAAAAAGACATGAGAGACAAAAGATGAACTTGGGAGGGCTGTCCTCAATACCTAGGCTCCAGCCTTATTTAGTTTAGCTTTTACACTTCTTCTCAGAGCACAAGGATGCAAATGGCAAAAATGGTAAATACAGGATTTCTCAGAAAAACGCATCACAAAACAGTTAAATCTTTGCCTTTAGATCAAAGGAACACTTCCTCCTCAATTTCCATATTCTGAGCAGGGAACTGATCTCTCCTTGGCCAAACGTTCTTCTTATCTTTGGCCCATTGTCAAACAGAAGTTAAGTCAACATCAAATGGCTGCCCACAATGATCTATATAATTTCCAATCCAACCTTCCACCAAACATATCTAGACCTTGCAATAATAAGTCATATTCTCCCAGAGAAGATTTTATTAAAGAACAGAAATTTTCCAAGTCAGTCTTGAGAGGGGTTTAGCTTTTAGTCTTGAAGAACAAAGATTAAATCAATAAAAACAAGGAGGCAGGTTTTGTGGTGCATGCCTTGAATCCCAGCACTTGTAACTCTGAGGCAGGTCAGCCTGGGGCTACAGAGTGAGTTCTAAGACACCCCACGCTAGAGTAAGACACTGACTCAAAAAGAAGGTGTATTTTATCAATTTTTTTCCTGAAAAATAGTTACAAGTGGGAATCCAAATGGTGTCAATGAGGCCTTCATCTCTCTCTCTCTCTCTCTCTCTCTCTCTCTCTGGTTTTGCGAGATAGGGTCTCACTCTGGTCCAGGCTGACCTGGAATTCACTATGTAGTCTCAGGGTGGCTTCGAGCACTCAGCAATCCTCCTACCCCTGCCTCCCAAGTGCTGGGATTAAAGGCGGGCGCCACCAGGACCAGCTAGGCCTTCGTCTCTTCATTTGAAGGTCTGAGTGCATGAAATTTACACCCAAGCTCTCCTCACAACCACACACCACTCACTGGAGACAACCAGTGGGTATCCTCCCACTAATAGCTGTCTACTCCCTCCCACACCATGAACAAAAAGAAGACAGTACATTTTTAAAGCATAGTGCTTATCACACACATCTTTTTTGAAATAGCCTGTGCACCTTTCTCTCAGGAGTCATGGACCAAGGCTGATAATTTTTATCCTGTTTTGTAAGTTTACTGAGGATGATAACTTGGTCCGTTATTTCCATAAACAAAAATATAGAGATGTCAGTGCATGCTTAAGAAGAGTGTTCTCAGGATCACTTGTTTCTGTGCGTATATAATCTCTGCAGTAGATAGGATAACATGGATGAAAAATATTAGTGAGGAAGGAAGTACTCCTTGTTGAGCCTACAGTGTATGTTTCTCTTAAAATCAGGGTACTTACCAAAGAGGAACTAGGACATAGTGTACAGTTCAAAGTACAAGTGTTCCCACCACAAGCCACTGGTGGTGCTTTACTCAATACTTGTCATAGTAAAGCTGGGCCCTTTTATTACGTGAGATAAAGGAAACTAATTGCAGAGATTTCAAGCCAGGATTCTGTGCTAATATCTGACAATGCATTGTACAGGAAATAAGTGTAATATCTTGAGTATGTCGTGTATATGTCATATTTTTGGAAGATGCCTTGCTCACAGCAGGTGCTCAAAATGTTCGTAGATTGATAGAGAACTGTACAATGAAACATGATCATTATTTTTGAGAAGTAATAAATCACAATCTCATTATATAAGCCCATCATTAAAAAATCTGAAAGCTTAAAACTAAATTTTTCCTTATGGTTTGGTTTAAAGATATATTACTATGCATTACTTGACAACTATAAAACAAATGTAGGTCTGAAACCAGGTTTGGTCATAGTAAAATCTAATGGAAAATAATGATAAATGAAATTCAGAATTATTTCTAGAACTTCATTATTTTACAATATTCTAAACCTTCTTTGTTGTCGTTTTGGAATATTTTAAAAATTATTTGTGAGTAGAGAGAAAATGAAAGAGTGCATGCATGGGCTTACCAGGGTCTCTTGCTCTAAAATAAACTTTAAATATATGTGTCACTATGTGCATTTGGCTTTACCTGGGTATTGGGGAACCCAACTTAGGCCAACAGGCTTTACAATCAAGGGCCTCTAACCACTGAGTCATCTCCAGCTCTTCTTAGTTATCTTTTGTGTGTGTGTGTGTGTGTGTGTGTGTGTGTGTGTGTGTGTGAGGTAGGGTCTCACTCTAGCCCAGGCTGACCTGGAAATCACTATGCATTCTCAGGGTGGCCTCCAACTCATGGCAGTCCTCCTACCTCTGCCTCCAGAGTGCTGGGTTTAAAGGCATTTGCCACCACGCCTGGCCCTCTTCTTAGTTATCTTAAAGCAACTTTTAACAGAAGAGTTCAGGATATGGTTTGGGTCTCTGCGACTGTCCCAGGGCAGTTGCACTGCAGAGGCGAGAAAGCCACCACCTTCGCGTGCACACACACACACCAGCTAGGCGGCCTCATCCGCACAAGCTGGGCTTCAAACTCCCCTAATATGGGCGCCCCAACCCCTCCACCATCCTCCAATCTAAGGGGGGACATGTCAAAAGACAAAAGCCCCTTCCCACCTCGTCTCCTTCTGCGCCTCTTCTTGGAGCCAGAGTTGGACCCAGAAATGACCTTTACCTTGTTTTTGTCGCAGCTGGTCTAGCCTTTGCTCGGGTTGCGGACACACGGGCAGGCAGTGGATTTCTCGTGCTCGCCGCTTGTCTCTTCTGACCAGGAGCAGCAAGGGGGACAGCCGCCGCCATGGCTCCACGCCCACACCACCCCTTCTTTTTTTTGGGCCCCTCAGTGGGTTCACTTAGGGCCCCCTCTGCACCGCCACCCGCCTGGGCTTTTCTTGGCCAGCTCTGGGCTCGGCTTCTGGGTGCTGGGTGCTCCCGCCAAGGAGGGCCCTGGTCCCGCGCCCGTGGGCAACTGGCAGTCTAAGACCGAGCCTGCGCCACAGCCCCAGGCAGGGAGAGCAGGCTGCACTGACCGGCAGGCTGAGGAGACCGGGCCACCCTCAGGCGTGCTCATGGCCCTGAGCCCCGAGACACACTGGGCAAGTCCAAGCCTGTCCTGTGGGAGTCATGAGGCATCCCCCCTGTGCACGCGCGGAGAGTGCCTGAGGAGGGGGAGCAAGAGCGCAGGCGCGGGGGGGGGGCGGTCCCTCGGGAGAGAGGCCACGGGCGCGGGCGGGGGGGGGGGGAAGAGGCAGCACGGGCGAGCACGCTCCAGTCCTGGCCCCCTCCCTGTCCTCTTCCACTAGTCCTTCAAATTCTAGGCCTGATGCTCGCAAAAGTTGGCCAGTGCCAGCTTTCGGGCAGTGATCAAACAGGTAACATCCTCACATCCTCCCCGTTGCTGTTCCTGCTGCCCTGTATGAGGCGCAGTCACCAGACAGGAATTCATCTCCACAGGCCCCCTCCCTACCTAACAGCACAATAGCCTCAGGGCGGCTCTCTCCCTGGAAGGTCAGTCCCCTCCTTCAGGGAGCCCAGCTACTGATTGTCTCCAGCAGGCCTCCCCCACCCAACCCATCCCCCAAATGCCCCGAGGGTCACTCAGCCTAACACCTGTAGAGACCTAAGGTCCTGCCCTGGTGCCCAGAACTGGTGCCCTCGCTTGGCCCTCTGGACAGAGCTTTGGCAGTGAACAGTGATGGAGGAAGAGCCCTGGGATGAGGGAGTTGCATTCAAGGAGCTGGGCTTGGCTCCACTTTTGGGGAGGGAAGGAGTGAGATTGGGTTCTTCCCTGAGTGTCTGACTCTTAGCTGGTCAGTGGGAGCCTGGGCTAGAGCCCTTGGAAGTTCACCAGACCCCTGCCCCAGCCTGAGTGACATAAAGCCCCCGCCCACTGAGGTATTTTGCATGGCCACACTTGTTGCCAGCCACTCAGAAGAGGCAACAGATGGGCTCATCCCAAGCTACAGGGGCAGGAGCAGCCACTATAGAGCTGAACACCACACTGTCACCCAGTGGTTTTTGCTGACTTTTCATATCATGCCAATTTGTGTGAGCCAAACCCTTTTCTCTCTAGGCCCCCTCATCACTAGCGGGTTGGGTTTGGGAATCCATGCTGTGAGCTTGAAGGGTTTGCCATAAGCAGTATTTGGGAAATACACACCCCAGTCTCTTTTAGCTCTAGCACATCTCCAATGTTTTGATTTCTTTTACCCAATCCTCAGGAAAGCACCTTCTCTTCCAAGTCTGACCTGGAAATCACTATGCATTCTCAGGGTGGCATCAAACTCACCGCAATCCTCCTACCTCTGCCTCCTGAGTGCTGGGATTAAAGGCGCACACCACCATGCCTGGTGCTCTTCTCAGTTTTCTTAAAGCAACCTTTAACATAAGAGTTAAGACAATGAGGCAGAGGGAGAAAATGAAGAGAGATTGAGATTTTTCTTGTTTTTTTTTGCGTTTTTTTCTAACCACTCTCTGAGTTTTATTTTAATAAAAAAATAAAATTTAGCCAGGCATGGTGTTGCACGCCTTTAATCCCAGCACTCGGGAGGCAGAGGTAGGAGGATCGCCATGAGTTCAGGGCCACCCAGGTCATCTTGGGCCAGAGTGAGACAGTACCTCGAAAAATAAATAAATAAAATAAAATTCTTAAATTCCAACAGCTTGAAAGAGGTAGGAGGAAGAAAAGCAAAAAAAACATCAGCCATATATATATGCTCTTATCTACTCCTAAATACTGGTATGAATTAACTAGCAGAACATGTATTTTTCCTTATGAACTCCAAATTTCTGTGAAGCCTGATTCAAAAACACACATGCAAAACAAACAAACAAACAAACAAAATCCCTAAAACCTAGAAGACAGCACTAAATGTGATATGGCTGGTCATCCATATTAGTCCAATATTTGTTTCAGACATTCAAGATAGAATCAGTATTTCATAAAACCTGTCCAAGCTGTGTCCAGAGGTTATTCTTGTAGATAAAAATATGAGTAAGTTATATCAGAGAAAAACTTAGAGAAAACCACTATCTTTCTGCAAGCCTTGGTTGTTTTAGTTTATCTGTTTTGTTTTGAGACAAGATCTTGCTTCTTTCTTTGACTGGTGTGATACTTGCTATATAGCTCAGACTGGCCTTGCTGAACTGTGGGCAGTCTCCCTGCCTCATCCTCCGTAGTGCTAGCATTACAAACATGTATCACCTTGGTCAGCATAGCTTTGGTTTCTCTAATTCTGGACTATTTCTTCACAGATTGAAGACCAAGATGAAAAAAATTTCAGAGAGAAAGCAATTACTTGCATTTGTGTTTTTAAAGCATATTTAATAAATACTAAAAATTCTTCAATTTCAATCATACTTTTGAAGTTGTTAATGAATGTAATTCCTTATTACTTATTCTCTTTGTGTCTACTGAAAGCAGCTTTCTTACATTAAAAGGATCATTTTCTAAGAGCTGTGCACCTAGTTGGCACGCGGTGTTTGCTGTATTCTACTCTATAGCCACACTTCTTCATCACTTAAGATAGAGTTATTTCTCTAACAGGCTAATTAATAAAGACATTATTTTAAAGAAAATTAGAGAATTGGCATATATAACTGGTAATATTATTACAGATTTGAAGAGAAAGGGAAAGTTATCCATTTAAAATAGCCTTCATTGTACCCAAAGCAGACACAATGAACCATCATTATGAAATGCGTATCGTTTGTTTTCTTTTCAAAAAACATAAATAACTTCGCTGGGCGTGGTGGTGCTTGCCTTTAATCCTAGCACTCGGGAGGCAGAGGTAGGAGGATCACTGTGAGTTCAAGGCCACCCTGAGACTACAGAGTGAATTTCAGGTCAGCTGGACTAGTGTGCGACCCTACCAGGAAAAACGAAAATAAATAAATAAATAAATGAATGAATAAATAAACAAATAAATTATAAGTTCTAATTTGCACATTATGAAGTTTTATTGGACTGACGCTATTATAATAAATCTAGGTTACATAAGCTTAAATGTATAACATCAAACATGTTTTTAGAAATGGATATATTTGGGAAACTATGAAATCATTTGTTATCATGTTCTTGCTTACCTTTTCAAGTTAAAATAACAGAAAACATATTATATTGAATTCAGTGAGAACGTCAGATAAAAAGAAAAATTGAAAAAATAAAAAAGTGTAATACAAGTAATACAGATTACTGAAGTGCTATATACAAATGACTGACAGTTGAAAAATACAACCTATAATCCTACTCCACTCAATTCATGAGTTAAAATGAATGCCAAAACTTGTTAGGCTTGAGGAGGAAATATATATATTAATTTGAATGGCTATACTTTCATATTGATAGATTAATCATTAAGCATTCTGTTTTTGTGATGGTTTCTGTCTGTATACATACCCTAAATGGGGAAGTGAAGTTGGCCCCTCAACTTCCCCTCTCAACATCAAGCCTAGAGTCAAGCACCACTAATCTGCTATTTCTTTTGAGACAATTTCCATGTGCGTGAATTGAGTTGCGGTAATATGTAACTTCGATTGACTTACCATTCTGTGCATTACTCTGACTAAACACAGATTATCATCATCAGGCTATGTTCTTTAATAGTTTTCCGATGTCATTAGTACACAGAAATGTCATGCATTTTCAGTGGGAGTTATAAGCCAACGAAAGGCAGAAGCTATGCATAGGTAGGAATGGAATAATTAGACCTATATTTAAAGATCCACAGTAACAAATGGAGCCTAGGTTTTGGTGTGTACATGTGTGTGTTGTATATCTCCTAACATGATTACATACAGTGTGATCTTGATGTGTTTAGCATAGCACACTAAGTAAGACACACAGCACAATGAACCCTCAATACTTTTTATACTTTTCCTTTCCAGGAAAGATTTATGAACACCAGATCAAAAGACATATATAGTTTTTTTGTATTTGTAACTAGACATTAAAAGTTGACAGGGCAAAACTTGTCCAGGTGGGGTTCATTGGTAGCTTACCATAAACTTCCCTTTAATAGTGCCCATTGTTCCAAAGAAAACAGAGTAATATACTTCCTTAAATACCTTCCCCAAACATCACTTTTTAATATAATTTGAGGAATGTTTTATTATTAATCACTATGTATTTACGTTGATTATTTAATTCTAGTAAAATATATTCCTTCATTTGGATTGTTGTTTTAAATAGCATGCATACAGCTGGAGAGATGAGATGGCTTAGCAGTGAAGGCCCTTGCCTGCAAAGCCAAAGGACCCAGGTTCAATTCCCCAGTCCCACATAAACCAGGTGCACAAGGTGGTGCATGCATCTGGAATTCATATGCAGTGGCTGGAGGCCCTGGCACTCCCATTCTGTTTCTCTCACTCTACCTGCTTATTTCTCTCTCTCACTCTCTTGAGTCAATAAATTAATTAAAATAAAATATAGAATCTTATGCATGAAAGGGCATCTGGGATTCATTATGAAACTTTAATATCAACACGGTAATACAGGAGTTTGCAAAAACAGAAAACTCATCTAACATAGAAGGTCTTCAATCTTAGGAACCAAGAGCTTTGGAAGAATCATGGAAGATGATTTCCTCTTCTTAGACTAGGAAGCATTCTTAAAATGTGTAAAGCTCTTCAGTCCTTAATATCAAAAGCCTTGTCTATAGCCGGGCGTGGTGGTGCACGCCTTTAATCCCATCACTCGGGAGGCAGAGGTAGGAGGATCGCTGAGAGTTCGAGGCCACCCTGAGACTACATAGTGAATTCCAGGTCAGCCTGGACCAGAGTGAGACCCTACCTCGAAAAACCAAAAAAAAAAAAAAAAAAAAAAAAAAAAAAGCCTTATCTATGACTTAGCTGTCTCTAGCTATGTAGTTCTGAAAGTAGTCTTTAGTTCTCAGATCTATTTTCCTCCATTTTTCCCTTCAGGCAATGATGGGGTAGTAGCAGACAGCTTCAGGATCACTGAGAAGGAGCTGGCCTGCCTTCATAGGACCAAACACAGAGAGGCAATGATGTCTGCTCCGCACCCCTCGGGCAATTTCCAAGGTACACTTTTGACTGCTTGTCCCTGAGTCCCGGTCACGCCTTCCCAAAGCCTGGGAAGCACGCAGGCACAGACACACACACACACACACACACACACACACACACACACACACACACATATCTGATGCTCAGGGGATACATCCAAGATAGGATATGCTTTGGGTCTCTGTGCCTGTCCCAGGGCAACTGCACTGCAGCAAGCCCATTACAGTGACAAAGGCAAGAAAGCCATCTCCTTTGCATGCATGCACACCGGCTAGGCGGCCTCATCCCCACAAACTTGGCTTCAAATTCCCCTTACATGGCCACCCCAACCCCTCCACCGTCCTCAAATCTAAGGGGGGACATGTCAAAAGGCAAACGCCCCACCTGGTCTTCTTCTGTACCTTCTGTGCCTCTTCTTGGAACCAAAGACTTGGACCCGGGAAACGATGTTTAACTTGTTTTTGTCGCAGCTGGTCTTGCCTTTGCTCGGGCTTTGGTCGGGGCCGCGAGTTCAAGACCTGAGAACACACAGTGGGCTCCGGGTCAGCCTGGCCTACAGCCACACCCGACCTCAAAACCATATTAATAATAATAACAATACCAATAATAAAAATAAAAAAAAAATGATAAAATAAAAAATTAAAAAGTAAAATAAAATAATAAATAATGAAAATCGAAAGTTAAATAAATAATAAAATAAATTAAATTAAATAAAAAGTAAAAAAAAGCAATAAAATAATAAATAATAAGATAAATTATACATACCAAAATAAAAATTTAAATAAAATGATAAACTATTATATAAATAATAGAATAAATAAAATAAAATAAAAAATAAGTAAATTGCAGTCAACTTGCTTAGAAGGAGGAGGAGGGTCGAGGCCATGAGTTTGAGGCCAGCCTGAGATGACAGAGTGGATTATGGGTCAGACTGGCCTAGAGCCACACCTGACCTCAATGGTAATCATAATAATGATGATGATAATAATAATAATAATAAACAAATAAACTCGGGCTGGAGGGATGGCTCAGCAGTTAAGGGACATGCCTGTGAAGCCTAAGGATCCAGGTGCGACTCTCCAGGACCCACGTAAGGCCGATACACAATGTGGCGCATGCGCCTGGAGTTCGTTTGCAGCGGCTGGAGGCCCTGGCGTGTCCATTCCCTCCTCTCTTCTGCGTCTCTCTGTCCCTCTCTATTTCTCTCTCTCTAATCAATAAGTAACTAAAGTATTTTTTAAATATGCATTTTCATTTATTTACTTATTAGACACACAGAGAGGTTGTGCACTGGACAGGCCTTGAGCCAGGATGCCAGCCATATGGCCTTTTAAGATTTCTTTATCTTTATTCCTTCCTTTAATAATTTACAGTTATTGCTGGGCATGGTGACACACATCTTTAATCCCAGCACTCAAGAAGCAGAGGTAGGAGGATCACTGTGAGTTCAAGGCCACCCTGAGATGACTACAAAGTTAGTTCTATGTCAGCCTCAGCCAGAGTGGTGAGACCCTATCTCAAAAAACAAAAACAACAAAAAAATTAGTTATTTATTCATTTATTATTTACATTTATTTATTATTAAGATTTATTTGCTATTTAAATTTGTTTATCATTATTTGTCTTTATTTCTTTATTATTGATATTTATTTATCATTTACATTCATCTATTTAGTATTTATCCTTATTTGTTTATTATAGTTATTTATTTTTAAAATTTGTTTATTTAATATTTATACTGCTTTGTTTATTATACTTATTTAGTAATAATATTTATTTATTGTTTTATTTATTTATTATTTATATTCATTTTATTGTTTTATTTATTGTTTATTTTCTCTTGTTTAATATTCATACTGATTTATTACATTTACTTACTTATCATATTAATTTATTGTTCTATGTTTACTTATTATTTATATTCGTTGATTTAGTATTTATTGTTTATTATGTTGACTTATTTGTAGAAATTTATTTAATATTTATGCTTATACATTGATTTATATTTATTAATTGATTATTTATATGCATTTATATATTATTTATAATCGTGTGTTTAATATTTATCCTTATTTGTTTATTATATGTATTTATTATATTTATTTATTATTTATATTCATTTATTTAGTATTTAATCCTTATTTGTTTATTATATTTATTTATTATTTTATTTATCATGTGTATTAATTTATTTATCATTTATGTTCATTTATTTAATAGTCACCCGTATTTGTTTATTATATTTATTTCTATATATATTTACTTATTGCTTTTCTTATTTATTGGTTATACTCATTTACTTAATATTTATACTGATATGTTTATAATATTTATTTATCATATGTATTTATTGTTTTATTCTTATTATTTTGTTTTTTCTTTTTTTTCTTTTTGATTTTTTCTTTTTCGAGGTAGGGTCGCACCACTCTGGGCCAGGATGACCTGGAATTAACTTAGTAGTTTCAGGGTGGCCTCGAACTCACAGCGATCCTCCTACCTCTGCCTCCCAGTGCTGGGATTAAAGGCGTGCACCAACATGCCCTGCTATTTTTATTATTTATATTTGTATGTTTAACATTTATCCTTATTCATTCATTATATTCATTTATCATAATTATTTATTTGTTGTTTTATTGATTGATTATGTATATCTATTTGTTCGTTTTATCATTTCACCATTTAGTGGTGACAGAGAGAGAATGGGACCTTCGCATGCCATGGCCTCCCAGGGACCACAGGCACCGCTTTGTGCTTTGGGACCTGGGGATTCAAACCTGGGTCTTTGGGCTCCGCTGGCAGGCGCCCTAACCGCTGAGCCACCTTGCCAGACCAAAAGTAGATAGAGCTCAATGAATGAAGCTGTCAGACAGCCTGAGAAAACAGAAACCAGCCCCTCAGTCCCTTACACTCTCCCGATTAAAGGAAGGAAGGAAGGAAGGAAGGAAGGAAGGAAGGAAGGAAGGAGGGGAGGGAGGGAGGGGGGGAAGGAAAGGAAGGAAGGAAGGAAGGAAGGAAGGAAGAAGGAAGGGGAGGAAAGACTTTTTAACTGTCAACTTCCATCAATAGAAACAATATAAAAAGATGAAAATATCATCCGTTTGTAGTGGTGGGATGCGCCCGCATTCATTCTCCCAGTTGAAAACCCCACAAGATATCTGCTTTTTAGCTGTTTCTGCAGAGTCCATGATGGATACAGAAATCGTGTCTGGGGTACCGACCGACTGTGGGTGTGGAACCAAAAATTATGTAGGAGACACAGACAAGGCTAGCATGTACCCCAACCGCCCTCCCCTCGCCCGGTGAAGAATGGGAAGAAGGGGCGGCGGAGGCGGCCCAGGCAGAGGCAAAGTGTCAGTGAGGTACAGGACAGGGTAGGAGGAAAAGGCTCTCTCTCTCTCTCTCTCTCTCTCTCTCTCTCTCTCAAGAGACTCGTGACAGGATGGGAGTGGTGGGTGGCACTATGCATTCGCACACTCCCGCTTGAAAGAAAGAGAGAGAGAGAATGGAAAAGACATTTTTTTCGTTTCACTTCCTAACATATTGTGAAGAACTCTGATATGCGGGCATCATGTTGTGAGTGCTTGTTTCTTTAAGAGTGTTCACCTAAAAATCCATAGGAGAGACAGAAGAAACATACCATGTCCATCACAAAGCAAGCTCTACTTTTAAGAAATATCGGTTTTATTTTACTTAGAAAAACCTTCAGGGCAACTAGAAGAATCACAGCAGCGGTTAAAGGAAGGAGGAGGAGGAGGAAGAGAAAGAATGCGCTGGCGAGATAGAGGTGGTTGATCCTGTAGTTACTTAAAGATGGGGTTCAATTCCCCACTAACCATGTAAAAGCTGGTACACGACGTGGCACTTTTGTCCTGAGTTAGTTCCCTTTGCAGTGGCAGGAGAGCCTAGCATTCATTCTCCCACATGAAAATCCTACAAGTCATCTGTGTAAAATTAAACATTTTTTTTCTTAGCGGTTTCTGACGAGTACCGGGCAACTCCAGTTACAGAACCAACAGTACGTAGGAGACAGTAGAAGGCTGGCATGTACACCAAACGCCCTCCCCTCACCCGGCGAAATACGTAAGACAGATGCATAAGGGGGCACATGCATCTGGAGTTTGTTTGCAGTGTGTGAAGGCCTTGTGTGCCCATTCTCTCGCTCTGTCTCAAATAAACAAATATAAAAATACATTTAAAATACTTTTAAAAAGGGAAGAAACACACACACACACACACACACACACACACACACGGCATCCACAACAGTACTTAAACGTGAGACTGGAGTTCGTTTGCAGTGGCAGAAGACTCACCATTTGTTCATTCTCATCCATTCCTTTTATCATCTATCTGTCATCATCCATCATCTATCTATCTATCTATCTATCTATCTATCTATCTATCATCTATCTAGCAATCATCTCTCTGTATGTCTCCATGGTCTCCCATTTCTCATCTCTTTAAATAAATAACTATAAATGATAGATAAGAAAAGAAAAGGAAGTAAAAATCTGGCTGTGGTGGCACACGCCTTTAATCCCAGCACTCGGGAGGCAGAGGTAGGAGTGTCGCCATGAGTTCAAGGCCAGTCCAGTCTGGGACTACATAGGCTGATGTCCAGGTCAGCCTGGGCTAGAGTAAGACTCTACTTCCAAAAACCAAAAGAAGAAAAAAGAGAAAGAAAACAAAATAAAAGAAAGTAGTAGTAAGAGTAAGAAGGGGGTGTGAGGACAGAATGAAAAGTTCTACAGGTTATCTCTGTTGACCATCAGAAAATATCTCTTTTTTAAGAACACATAGTAATTTAGATAAAGATCACAAAGCAGCCTAACATGGTGGCGAAGCCCTTTCACTCCAGTGCCCACTCGCTCCAGATGCTGACTTAGGAGGATTTCTGTGAGTTCCAGGCCCCTCTGGGGCTACAGAGTGAACTCTGCACCAGCGTGGCTGGTGTGGGTGAGGGCCTGTTTTCCCGACTTTCACCATCTCACGTTTCAAACAGCACCCTCTAGATGGCACCCCGGTCACAGGAAAGCATTTGGCTAACATCACTAGGATGGGTCGCTCTTCTCTCCTCCCCCTCTCCTCAAATAAAAGCAGAAGTCAAGCCAGGTGTGGTGGCGCATGCCTTTAATCCCAGCACTTGGGAGGCAGAGGTAGGAGGATGTCCATGAGTTCGAGGCCACCCTGAGACTACATAGTGAAGTCTAGGTCAGCCTGAGCTAGAGTGAGACCCTAACTCAAAAAAAAAAAGCAGAAGTTACCCTGTTGCTGCTAGGGTGGGGCACAGCGGGGAGGATGGCCTAAACAAGTGCCACATGATGTCTTAACCAGCATGGCCTGCCTCATCGGAGCCCATCACCTGCCCCAGGGCAGGCTGCCATTGCCGCAGACAGATACACACACACATCCAATCTCTCTTTGGCCTTTCTGTCCCACCCAGACTCACAGGGCTTGATGTTTTCATGGAGCCAGGCAAAATGAGGAGTAGCCAGCTTGCTCACCAGGCTACCTATATTTCTAAGGGTGAAAACGATAGCCAGCCACTCCAAAAAATGTATCCATTGTCTGGAGAGAGGGCTCAGCATCTAAAGGTTCCTGCTCGAAAAATGCATTCTAAAAAGAAAAAGAAAATTAAAAAAAAAAGAAAAAGAAAAATGTATTCAAAATGAAAAGGAAAAGAAAAAGGAAATGCACTCAAGAGCCTGATCCTCACCTCAACAGATCTGTATTTTCTTCTCTTGAATTTTCTTTTCCTCTTCTTCCCGCTTTTCTTAAAACAATGACGTCCAATTTGTTAACTTTTACACTTAAAACAAATGACAGTAAAGTTTTATTTAAAGATAAATAATTTTTGGAAAGTTTAGATTTTAGACACATATTTTAGGAAATCACTTTAACATTTAACATTACATTACGCTAGCAGTTTTTCAAGGACTGAGCGACCTCCATAACGTGACATCACTCTCTGCATGGTAGAAAAACGTGGCTCCCAACAAGCACCTGAGTCATTTGCTCACATCTGTTTGGGACCTCCAGAACTGACAGAGGATTTGAGACGTTCAGTAGGACTTTTGAGCACCCTTTCAGCCTCTGGCTCACCCTTCTGGTAACCCAGCAGACATGGTGGAGTGTCCTAAGTCCCCAAAGGAAAAACATAGCGGCACCTTAAACCCATATGCATCTACAGAAAATCCTTTTGCCTTATAAGCCTTATGCACTGAAGAATGGGCAGAAGGAATCGAGAATCTCAGACTTGGAAAGTGCACCCTGAGGCAGGGTGTCCCCACAAGGAGGCGCTTAAGGACCTTCCCAACAACAGTGGAAGCAGGTGTGGTGATGCATCACAACTAGAGCAAGGTATGGAAAATCGCCAATATGCCATTTGTTCATTCAGTCACACTTGCAGTCAGGAATGGTCGGTACACCACACCAGGACCCCTATTAACACAGTGAGAATTTGTTGTGGCCTGACGTGTTGTACAAAAGAATTAAAACTCCAAATCTGATGTTGAATAGAAAGCACAAGCGCATAGTTACACTTTACACTTCTATGGAAAATATCATTTCAGACAGTGATTCCACTGTCTGGAAACGCTTTAAAAGGTTTCTCAGTAGAATTACACCTTTACTTGCCAGGACAGGATCTCATTAGCATTGGGGACAAGTCTCTCGCAATCACATGTTCCTTTCCAGGGCATCTCGGTTCAAATACAAGTAATGAAAACTATGTGTGAAATTTGACCTATGATCCGATCTTGGGATATTTATCTGTGATTTTCCACCATCAGGAGGGATGAGTATACCAAATCCCTTGAGCTTGACATGGTTCAATGCCCCTTTATCCCCAGCCCTGACAAGGCAGATATGCATTCATTAGGTATGAGTTCAAAGCCAGCCTGAGATAAGATCGTGTGTTCTTGTTCAGCCTGAGCTAGAGTGAGACCCTACCGTGAAAAAACAAAATATAGCCGGGCGTGGTGGCGCCGGTCTTGTATCCCAGCCCTTGGGTAGCACAGATAGAGGGTGGATGAGTTCGAGTCCACCCTGAGACTCCATGGTGAATTCCTGTTCAGCCTCAGATTGAGTGAGACCCTACATTGCAAAACCAAAATAACAAAAGAAAGAAAGAAAGAAAGAAAGAAAGAAAGAAAGAAAGAAAGAAAGAAAGCAAAAGAGAAAGAAAGACCAAAAAAAAATAAAATAAAATAAAATAAAATAAAATAAAATAAAATAAAATAAAATAAACTATCAAAATGGACTGAAGCTTTGACCTTACATAGTCTAAATGCTGGGAATAGTTGGAAGCGAAGCGATTACATAAACATATTTGGCAAACGTGTATTGGGTCCCGCTAAGGATAGGGCTTGATATGCTTTGAAAATTAGAGAAAAATCCTATGAGCTGTATCTGTGCAGGAGAGACACAGACGACTATGGAGGCCTTTGTCATGAGAAAGAAAATTCAGAGTTGGTTTCAGAAACTTTCCAGAAGATCTCCTGGGAAAGAAAATTCTACAGACATAAGGCCAGTGTCACCTGGTGTCATCACGTGAAAAGTCGAAAACATAGAAGCATCCCGTCAAGTTATAACCAAAGAATGCTCGCTCACACTTACTAAGTATGTTAGGACATTAGAAGGATTTAATTCTGAGATTGATACGTCTTAGAAGTTATTCTCACTTTTTCTGGAAACCAACTGTGACTAAGTACATCTTAGAAGGGTTGTGACCGTACGTTCAAGGCCAGCCTGAGACACCACCGTGAATTCTGTGTCAGCCCGGCCTACAGCCAGTCCCTACCTCGCACCCCCCCAAAAATCACATATATATATATTTGTTTATTTATTTATATATATATATGTATATATATATATGGATGTATTAATGGATATAAATTTACATATGGCCTCAACCCTAATCCTATTATGATATATATTTACATATTTACATATAATTACATATATATGTACATGTAAATGTTATGTAGGATATATAATGTATAATAATCTATAACACATGAAATAATATGTTATACATATTATATATGTAAATATATATCATATATATTTATGTATATATGTACAAATTTACATATATATTTATGTATGAACTCACATATTCACATATAATTTTATATATAAATTTAAATATATATATTCATATGTATATATTATGTATAATTTATAATATCTAAAATAAATATATATTTTACATATTATATAGCAATATAGATTATAGATTATAGATTATATATCATGCTCTAAACACCTCCTCCTACTTCTGGCTACATGACACTGTACTTATGGTAGATGTTAAATTTATTTCTTTGTTTTTTCGGTTTTTTTTTTTTCAATTTCTAGGTAGGGTCTGGCTCTAGCCCAGGATGAGCTGGAATTCACTCTGTCGTCTCAGGATGGCCTCGAACTCACAGCCATGCCCCTCCTCACCCTCTTCCTCCCTCCCCGTGCTGCTGGGATTAAAGGCGTGAGCGCCACCATATATATTTATTTTATTAATATTATTATTATTATTATCATTTCATTTCATTATTTTTTGTTATTTATAGCAGAGTTAGAAGGGGTCAGACAGAGACAGAGAGAGAGAGAGAGAATGGGGGCGCCAGGACCTTTGGCTTTGTAGGCAAGCACCTTAAGCACTAAGCCATCTCAAATCAAAAACCAAGCAATTAAACTGCTTCCCTAGGTAGCTGACCAAATTCACACAGTCAAGCTCAGATATATCTGACAGTTGGGAAGTGATTCCTATACTCCTAGAAGAGACAGTATTAGTCCAATAGCTTCATTTAAATAATCTGTATAATTTGAAATCTAACCCCCTCGTCCAAACATATGTAGACCTTTTAATAAAAAGTCATACTCTCAGCAGGGCGTGGTGGCACATGCCTTTATTTCCCGCACTGTGGAGGCAGAAGTAGTTGGATCCTTATGAGTACAAGGCCACCCTGAGACTACAGAGTGAATTCCAGGTCAGCCTGGACCAGAGTGAGACTCTACCTAGACAAACCAAAAAAAAAAAAAAAAAAAGTCATGTTCTCCCAGATAAGATTTTATTATAGAACATAAATTTTCCAAGTCACTCTTCAGAGGTGTCCTAGCTTTCAATCTTGAAGAACAAAGATTAAAGCAATAAAAATAAGGAAGCAGGTTTTCTGGTGCATGCCTTGAATCCCAGCACTTGAAACACTGAGGCAGGAGGATCGTTTGAGGTCATCATAGGCTACAGAGTGAGTTCCAGAACACGCCACGCTAGAGTAAGACACTGACTCAAAAGGAATGTGTCTTTTATCAAGTTTCTTTCTTTCTTTCTTTCTTTCTTTCTTTCTTTCTTTCTGCTTTGTTTTCTAACCACTCTCTGAATTGGGTTTTAATAAAAAATAAAATGCTTAAATTCCAATAGCTTAAAGGGGTAGGAGGAAAAGAAGCAAAAGACATTAGCCATCTATACCTGGTCTTATCTACTCCTGAATAATGGTATGAATTTAGTAGCAGAACATGTATTTTTCCTTATGTACTTCAAATTTCTGTGAGGCCTGATTCAAAAACACAAATGGAAAAACAAAAAAACAAGCAAACAAACAAAAATCCCTAAAACCTAGAAGACAGCACTAAATGTGATATGGCTGGTCATCCATATTAGTCCAATACTTGTTTCAGACATTTAAGATAGAATCAGTATTTCATAAAACCTGTCCAAGCTGTGTCAAGAGGTTAGTCTTGTATATAAAAATATGAATAAGGGAAGCCGGGCGTGGTGGCGCACGCCTTTAATCCCAGCACTCAGGAGGCAGAGGTAGGAGGATCGCCGAGAGTTCGAGGCCACCCTGAGACTACATAGTTAATTCCAGGTCAGCCTGGACCAGAGTGAAACCCTACCTCAAAAAAAAAATATGAATAAGGTATACCAGAGAAAAACTTAGAGAAAACCACTATCTTTCTGCACGCCTTGGTTGTTTTAGTTTATCTGTTTTATTTTGAGACAAGGTCTTGTTTCTTTCTTTGACTGGTGTGATACTTGCTATGTAGCTCAGACTGGCCTTGCTGAACTGTGGGCAGTCTCCCTGCGTCATCCTCCATAGTGCTAGCATTACAAACATGTATCACCTTGGTCAGCATAGCTTTGGTTTTTCTAATTCTGGACTATTTCTTCACAGATTGAAGAGCAAGATGAAAAAAATTTCAGGGAGAAAGCAATTACTTGCATTTGTGTTTGTAAAGCATATTTAATAAATACTAAAAATTCTTCAATTTCAATCATACTCTTGAAGTTGTTAATGAATGCGTTTCCTTATTACTTATTCCATTTGTGTCTACTGAAAACAGATGCTTTCTACATTAAAAGGATCATTTACTCAGAGCTGTGCACCTAGTTGGCACGCAGGGTTTGCTATATTCTACTCTACAGCCACACTTCTTCATCACTTAAGATAGGGTTAATTTCTCTAACAGGATAATAAAGATATTATTTTAAAGAAAATAAGAGAATTGACATATATAACTAGTAATATTATTACAGATTTGAAGCGAAAGGGAAACTTATCCATTTAAAATAACCTTCATTTTACCCAAAGCAGATATAATCCACCATCACTGTGAAATGCCTATCACTTGAT
Organism: Orientallactaga sibirica; assembly: GCA_036365145.1. Taxonomy (NCBI): domain Eukaryota; kingdom Metazoa; phylum Chordata; class Mammalia; order Rodentia; family Dipodidae; genus Orientallactaga; species Orientallactaga sibirica. Next base: position 11,622 of record JAEOAD010001909.1, on the reverse strand, counting down.
TCCTTTTTTAAAAAATAATTTGTAAAATCTAATTCGCTCATTATGAAATATTATCGGACTGACACTACTATAATAAATCTAGGTAACATAAGCTTAAATGTATAACATGAAACATTTTTTGGAATGGATATATTTGGGAAACTATGAAATCAGTTGTTCTTGCTTACCATTTCAACTTAAAACAACAAAATCAATTATATTGAATTCAATGAGAATGTCAGATAAAAAGAAAAATTCGAAAAAATAAACGTGTAATACAAGTAATGAAGATTAATGAAGTGCTATACAAATGAGTGACAGTTGAAAAATACAACCTATAATCCTACTCCACTCATTTAATTAATGAGTTAAAATGAATGCCAAAACTTGTTTGGCTTGAGAGAGTAAATATATATAAATTTGAATGGCAATACTTTCATATTGATAGATTAATCATTAAGCATTCTGTTTCTGTGATGGTTTCTGTACTACATAAACAAAATCATGTGTCTAACTCGAATTCAGGCAGACCTGCAATTCACTATGTTGTCTCAGGGTGGTGCCACCACACCCAGCTTTTCACGCCTGGCTTTTAATCTCTGATCTCCATTTTTATCTCTTGGAGTTGCAGGCCAGTTTGGGACTACAGGGAATATTCCAAGTCAACAACAGCATGTTAAAAAATAAAGAAAAGAAAAATATTTAGGAAGCAGGCAGACAGTTCATGTAAATAAAAGACCCTCAAAACTTTAAAATATGTTCTTTTCAGAACAAGACAGGCTAAGTGAATATCCAAAGTGCACCATCCATCCATCCATCTGTCCTTCTTTCACCTGGCCTGGTTGTTGAGCTGGATTCTCACTTATAACTGATACTGGAGCTTGCAGAACTCCTGATATACCTGTTTCTGGCTTTACATGTGTAAAGGAATACCATCTGGTCCGGTAAGTTTGCAAGCAGCAAGCACCTTTGCACACAGAGTCATATCTCCAGCCTCCAGCCAGCCTTCCTCGGTTTCTTTACCTTTTTCTTTCCTTCTTCTTTTTTTTTTTTTTTTTTCGAGGTAGGGTCTCACTCTGGCTCAGGCTAACCTGGAATTCACTATGTGGTCCCAGACCTTTTTCTTTTGTATTTATGAGAGAGAGACTGGGCACAACAGGGCCTCCAGGCACTGCAGATGGACACTGGTTGTATGTGCCATTTTGTGCACATGGCTGTACATCTGTCATGGGGAATTGAATCTGGCCTTGCTGGCAAGGACCCTTGACCATGGAGCCATTTCTCCAGTCTTCCTCATTTTTTCTGTTTACATGACCATATATGGGCATCCTAGTATCTCTTACCACCTGACAAATACAAAACTTTTTCTTTAAATTTTTATTTATTTATTTATTTATTTATTTATTTATTTATTTATTTATTTATTCTACTGCCTTCTGTGTATACAAACAGATTCGCAGGGATGAGAGTGAGGATGGAACCCACACGTGGTGTTTACACACTGAGTAGGTATATAACCAAAAAACAAAACAAAACAGAGCCACCAATTTTCAGGAAATTTTTCAGAAGAGGGAGTGGAAAAGCCAGAGGGTGATCCATAATAAGGCCAGCCTATTCTCATTCATATTATCCCTCTCAAATAAATTTTTTTTAATTTAAAAAATGTATGTATGTATGTATGTATGTATGTATGTATGTATGTATGTATGTATGTATTTGAGAGACAGAAACTTATTTGAGGGAGAGAATGGGCACAGCAGGTCCTCAAGCCATTGCAAATGAACTCCAGATGCATGTGCCCAGTGGGGACACAGTGAAAGTAACTTTTTTTTGTTATTTTTGATTTTTCTAGATAGGATCTTGCTGAAGCTCAAAGCTAACCTCCTACTCACTATGTAATCTCAGAGTCATCTTATACACACAAAGATGCTCCTACTTCTCCCTCTTTAGTAAAAATAGTGGCGCATGAGTCTGGAGGTCCTTGGCAGTGGCTAGAGGCCCTGGGCACCCATTCTATCTCTCTCTGTCAAATAAATAAATGAAAATTATAGAAAAATACACACAGACACACACACACACACACACACACACACACATTGGCTGGTGAGATGGCTTAGTGGTTAAGCGATTCCCTGTGAAGCCTAAGGATGCCAGTTTCAGGCTCGATTTCCCCAGAACCCATGTAAGACAGATGCACAAGGTGGCACATGCGTCTGGAGTTCGTTAGTAGTGGCTGGGGGCCCTGGCGCACCCATTCTTTATCTTCCTTTTTTCTCTCTGTGTCTGTTATTTTCTAAATAAAATAATAGAATAAAATAAATAATAAAATAAAATATGTAAATAAAATAAAATATAGTGTGTCTCTAAGAGTCCCTGGAAAACCATGAGGAAGTAGGCTGAGCTGGGCTGTTCTGTTGTGGGGGGTTGGCTAGAAGTGGGTAATGATCTAAAGAAAGACTGAAATTTAAAAGTATGACTGGGCTGGAGATATGGCTAAGCAGTTAAGGTTCTTGCAAAAGGACACAGGTTCGATTTCCCAGCACCCATGTAAGACAGATGCACAAGGCGGCACATGTGTCTGGAGTTTGTTTGCAGTGGCTGGAGGCCCTGGTCTGCCCACTCTCTCTGATCCCCCCAATTAAATTAATTAATTAATTAATTAAAGTTTGACCTCTGGGAAGAAGACCATATAAGAGAGTGAAATCTACCTTTGCCCAATTCCCTCCTTACACCATTGTCAAATGCTCCCTCATGGAGGATACTGTTACATTTATTATGCATCTTCTGTGTTCCATATATTATGCTAAAGTAAATGAATGACTCACATTACCTACAATCATCCCTTCAATGCTTGTTTTGTGAAGGAAGGAAGAAAACTGGGTCCCAGTCACGTAGGATTTCTGGTCCACAGAGAATAAATTCTAGAACTGGAAAACTGAATCTGCTTTCTTAGATTTTTGAGCTGCAAATGACTTCCATCTCTCAGATGACTGGCTAGAAGAAAACATGAAACACAGAGACAAAACAAGACAAAGAAGGGGCTGGAAGGATGGCTCAGCAGTTAAGGCGCCTGCCTGCAAAGCCTAACTGCCTGGGGTTCATTCTCTCTTCCTCTCTCCTTGCACACAAATAAATAATTAAATAAAACTTTTTAAAAAGAAAGGTTTATAAAGCACTTTGTCATATTCTGATTTTAATGATTATAGTGGTTTTGCAAGGAAGCCTTTTTTTTTTTTTTTTTTGAGGTAGGGTCTCACTCTAGCCCAGGCCAGGCTGACCTGGAATTCACTATGTAGTCTCAGGCCCATCTGGAACTCATAGCGATCCTGCTCCCTCTGCCTCCCAAGTGTTGGGATTAAAGGCATGCACCATGATGCCTGGCAAGGAAGCCATTTTGTTTGCTCATTTTTTTCAATAAGACAGGGAGAAAGAATTGGTGTGCTAGGGTGTCTAGTCACTGCAATCGAACTCCAGATGCATGTATGACCTTGTGCACATGTCTCACCTTGTGTGTCAGGCTTACATGGGTTCTTGGGAGTTGAACCAGGGTCCTTAGGCTTTGCAGGAAAGCGCTTTAACTAGTAAGCCATCTCTCCAGCCCTTATTCATTCATTTTATGGATAAAGAAACTGAGGCTCATAGTGTAATTTGCCTATGGTTAGACAATTAACAAGAGAGCCAGGTTCAACCCAGGACTCTCAGACTTGATCTCATGGTCAGTCTTTTGACTCCATCAAAAAAGAAGTACAAGCCGGACATGGTGGTTCATGCCTTTAATGCCAGCACTCAGGAGGCAAAGGAAGGAGGCTCACCATGAGCTCAAGGCCACCCTGATACTACATAGTGAATTCCACACCAGCGTGAGCTAGAGTGATACTCGAACTCTAAAAAGTAAAAAAAAAAAAAAAAAAAAACAGGGGTGAAGACATGGCTTAGCAGTTAAGGTGCTTTCCTGTGAAGCCTAAGGATCTGTGTTTGCCACTTCCGATCCCACAGGTGAGGCAAGTGCAAGGTTGCACATGCCCACTAGCTGTTGCAAGCATCTGGAGTTCGATTGCAGTGGCATAGGCCCTGGTGTAGGCCCTCTCTCTGCTCAATCTCTCTCTCTCTCTCTAAAATAACAACAGCTGGAGAGATGGCTTAGCTGTTAAGATGCCTGCCTGCAAAGCCTAAGAATGCTCGTTCAAATCTCCAGGTCCCACATTTAGCCATATGCAAAAGTTGACAGGAGCACGCAATGTTGCCCATGTGCATGTGCCCAGAGTTTGTTCACAGTGGCTGAGAGGCTGCTGGCACACCCATTCTCTTGGGAGGCTAATGTAGAAGGATCACCATGAGTTCAAGGCCGCTCTGAGACTACATAGTGAATTCCAGGTTAGCCTAGGCTAGAGTGAGACTCTACCTTGAAAAACAAAACAAAACAGCCAGGTAAGGTGGCTCACACTTAAATCTAACCACTCAGAGGTAGAAGTGGGAGGATAGCTGTGCATTCCAAGCCAGCCTGAGACTACATAGTAAATTACAGATCATTAGGGTCTCAGGAGACAGAGAGACAACAAATACAGATTGTTAAGTGTGCTTGTTCAAGTTGCAGACATTATGGTAGCTGTTGTTTTTTTAAATTTCCTTTTTAACTGACAATAGTAATTGTTTGTACTTGTGGTGTACAGTGTGGCATTCCCATGAATGGATCAATCTTTTTTAAAATATATTTTTAAATTATATTTTATTCATTTATTTATTTGAGAGAGAGAAAGAAGGAGAGGGAGAGAGAGAGAGAGAATGAGAATGGACACACCAGTGCCTTTGTCCACTGTAAACAAACTCCAGACACATGCGCCCACTTGTGTATCTGGCTTATGTGGGTCCTGGAGAATCAAACTGGGATCTTTTGGCTTTGCAGGCAAATGCCTTAATCACTAAGCCATCTCTCCAGTCCACATGAATCAATCTTTAACAATGAATGAGATCAGAGTAACTGGCCTACCACCTCAGAGTTGGCCACCCACAATCCTCTCTAGTGTCTCTTTGGAAAGATTGCTATCAACCTTGTCCTTTCATGCTGCAGAACATTAGAAATCACTCTTCCTATCCAATGGCACCCCATCACCACTAGCCACGCTTCCTCCATTTGCTTTCTCCCCACACTTCCCGGGCTCCGGTAATTACCTTTCTATCCTCTATTCTTTGGGAGTAACTTTATTAACTTCCACATGTAGGTTAGAGGATGTGCTATTTACTTTTAAGTGTCTGACTTTTTATCTTTGGGGTAGGGGCTCACTGTAGCCCAGGGTGAATGGGAACACACTCTGCAGACCCAAGCTGGTCTTGAACTCATGGCGATCCTCCTACCACTGCCTCCTGGGTGTTTAAAGGCATGTGCCACCACCACAAAGGGCATATCTGACTCCTTTTTTCCAATCCACACAATATCCTCCAGTTCTTTCCATGTAACTACAAATGCTTGAGCTTTCATTTAATGTCTGAATTATAGTCTACCACATATATTATCTACACATGCACATATATAGCAGTTAACCTTATTAATAGAACATGATCAGTGAATGTTCATCAATTGAGATCAAAGGAACCTCTCATAATATAAGAGATGCTGGTAGCTCTAGCTGAGGGCAGACATAGCCGTTGAATTGAATAGAAAATGACTACTTTTGGGCCTTTTTTTTTTTTTTTTTTTTTTTTTTTTTTTTTTTTTTGGTTATTTGAGGTAGGGTTTCACTGCAGCTCAGGCTGACCTGGAATTTACTATGTATTCTCAGGGTGGCCTTGAACTCATGGCAATCCTCCTACCTCTGCCTCCTGAGTGCTGGGATTAAAGGCGTGCGCCACCACATTGTGCTTACTTTTGAGCTATTTTATGAGGAAATACCGTTAAGTGCTTAGGTTAATTTTGAACAGTAGATAAAGCTATTGAGACATTATCAGGATAATATAGAACTACATAAAACATTCTTTTATTATTTATTTTAGAGGGAGGGAGACCGGGAGGGAGAGAGACAGAAAGAGAAAGAGAAAGAGAGAGTGGGTCAGGGCCTCCAGCCACTGCAAATGAACTCCAGACACATGTACCACCTTGTGCATCTGGCTTACGTGGGTCCTGGAGAATTGATCCTGGATCCTTTGGCTTTGCAGGCAAATGCCTTAACCATTAAGCCATTTCTACAGCCCAGAATTATCACATTGTTTTTAATGATTTTTTAAAAAATATTATTTATTTATTTATTTATTTAGAGAGAGTAAAAGAGAGAGAGAGAGAGAGAGAGAATGGGCATGCCGGAGCCTCCAGCCACTGCAAAAGAACTACAGACGCATGTGCCCCCTTGTGCATCTGGCTTACATGGATCCTGGAGAATTGAACTGGGTTCCTTTGGCTTTGCAGGCAAACACCTTAACCACTAAGCCATCTCTCCACCATTAATCATTTTTTTATCGTTTTCATTCTCTAGGTATACAATAATATAATCTATAAGAAGTGATCATATTACCTCCCACATTCAGATTTTATATTCTTTATTTTCCTCTCTTTTAATTGAATTAGCTGATACTTACTGATTCTATGAAAATTAACAGTCACGGTGATAATCGTGCCTGTTGTGTTATTATTGCTCTTCCTTGAATGTACGACTGGAGTTGTCTAAAGTCTGTGTAAAACTTTTCTCAATTGTGAAGTGGGAAGTGTCCCAGTTAGAAGAGTTGGAGTGGGACAAGTAGACCTGAGATTCCCCAGCCTCCCTTATCCCAGCCATGAGCCGTCAGTAAAGCAGTGATGAAGGACTGGAGTGGGGACAAGTCACTATAAACAGATCTCTGTAGAGGGAAAGGAACGAATATAGGCAGATCTGCTTAGAGGAACTCCACCAACCCTACAGAACCACTAGGTGACCGGTGAAAATGCTAATGTCTTTGACACCTCCGTGGGCTGTCATTGCTACAGTGTCTTCCAGAGGTCACGATGGTCCCAGAAACCACTGGAGACCAGAGGTCACGCTCATGGGGATGGCCATGCCGTTCTTATAGTCAGAGACCGATTTCCATGAGGCTTGGGTTACAGTTCATTCCAGTAAGCTGCTGGATGACTTCTTTAAATCTCGACTTATTTTTGAAACCACTGGATAGGTTCAAACCTCAGTAGATCTGTCTTGCTGTTCTTATGGATGGCATTATTCTTTTAAATCATTTATTTATTTATTTATTTATTTCCGGGATAGAGAGAGAAATAGGGGCTGGAGAGATGGCTTAGTGATTAAGGAGCATGCCTCTGAACCCAAGGACCCAGGTTTGATTCTCCAGGTCCCACAGAAACCAGATCACATGGTGGCGCATGCATCTGGAATTCGTTTGCAGTGGCAAGAGGCCCTGGAGTGCTCATTCTCTCTATCTCTCTCTCCTTCTCCCTTTCTCTGTCTCTAATAAATAAATAAAATAAACAAATCTAAAAAATGAGAAAGAGAAATAGTGAGGGAGAGAGAGAAAATGGGTGTGCCAGGGAAACTGGAGTCAAGGAACGACAGACTTGAACCTCTGAAACCATCAGCCAATGTCCCAGAAATTAACCTGTTTCTGCCTCCCTTCTTTCTGTAGACACACTAGGATTACAGATATCTGACACACAGTCCAGATTTTATGTGGGCTCTGGGGATTTGAACCAGGTACTTAGGCTTGCAGGGCAGGCAAGTGCTTTATCCACTGAGCCTTCTCCATATCCCTGACCTTATTTTTGATACAGGGTCTAGAACTGAACCCAGAACGCACTGATTTGGCTACACTAGCCTGTCAGCAAACCCGAGGGCTCCTCCCAGCTCTGCTTCCCCAGCACTGAGACTACAGGCGCGTGCCACAATACACGGCTTTAATGTGGGTGCTGGGGATCCAAACCCAGGTCATTTTTACCCTCTGAGCCATCTTCCCAGCTCTCACAGCTCCATGTTAAAGTTTTTATTTTATTTTATTTTTTGGTTGGCATACAGAGATTTAGGTATCATTTAAAATGTATTGTGTTTTAGTTGATTCCTGCCCCCTCCTTCTCTTCCCCTCTCCCTATATCTTCTCTTCTTCTGTTTGCACATTCATTCCAGGGTCCCATAATATTCCCTTTTATCACATTGCAATACTCAAGGGCATAGTTTGGACAGTAGGAATTTCTCAAGACAATAATGGACTCCTGCAAACCTTCATTTGTGAGGAAGAAGCAGGAAGATCACAGCAAGTTCGAGGCCAGCCTGGCCTAGATAGTGAGTTCCAGGACAACCAGGGCTACATAGAGAAACCCGTTCCAAGAAAGAAAACAAAACAAACAAAACAAAACAAGCACCCAGCCACACAACAAAAAAGATTTAACAATGACATGGTGGCATTTTCCTAGCAGAGTGACCATGTCAGATGACATAGAACTTCCTGAAGTGGTGAGCTGAGCACCAAGTCAGTTCTTTGCACATGTCTTTTCTGGAGAATGTCTCCCGGGATACTTTTTTTTCTGAGAGTGTAAGAAGTGTCCTAAATATCCTGAAAGGGTTTTACTACAAGAAACATATGTTCCTCCAGTCGGGGTGAGAGTTTGATGCTTTACTGTGTTACCAGCTGAGTCTCCACTAGGTGGAGCTATGACAAAAGCTATGGTACATGAAACCGCACTCTGAGGATTTCTCATTGCAGGCTCAACTGCGGCTCTGCCCACTTGACTGACATTGTAACTTGATTAAGAGTGAGGAAGTGAAGTCTTTGCAAAATCAACGAGTGAGGTGACCAGTGCGCTGTCTTCACTGCTTGTGTGCATGGAACGTTGTGAGCCACAACGCACTGAATCTCAACACCCAGCTCCTTGCAGCAAAAACTGTCCTGGCATTTGTAAGAAAGGAATGAAATTTGAGATTTCCTGCTCTGAAGATAGGAATGTATTGACATTCGGTGTTTAAAAAGTTTTCTTAGGAAATCAACCACGAGTCTGAGAAAATTTAAACGTTGTACAAGTAAAAGCAGATTTGGTTTAATGGAGACCTGGGAACTGCCTTGAAATATTTTTCCATGGAGTTTATACTTTGTATCTATCTTGGAGTAGGGGACATTAGAAAGCAGGCTTTATTTATTTATGTGCAGGTGGGGTGTGTGTGTGTGTGTGTAGGCATGCCAGTTCTCTTGCTACTGTAAACACGTGATCTTCTGTTTTTATGTGGGTGTTGGAGACTTGAACTCAGCCTGGCAGGATTTAAAAGCAAACACCTTTAACTGCTGGGCCATCTCCCAATTCCCTGAAAGCAAGACTTTTGACATCTAAGTATGCTTGGAAGTAGTTTAATGAACCTGCTTCACATAGAATTCATTTTGTAGTTCTATTATACCTGAACTGCAAAATTGTCAAGTAATGAACATAAAGGTAATTCAAATGCATGACTAGAAAGAATAATTCCAAACTCATAATAAAGGCAGCAATTATGTTTATCAGCACTATTATTTAAGTGCTGGGAAATATATTGTAAGTGACATACTATTAGTGTAAGATAATATTTCATTTTTTCCTTTAAGCTTTTAAATGCCTCTAACTCAAGAAATGATTAATCCTTTCCCTAGGCTTCTTGGCTGTTCACGGATAGAACAGTGGCATCTAAGAACAACGGGTGGAAAAATCACATCTAACAGAAGTATATTGCTTCTTTAATTATAAATGTATACCCAAACTACTCAATCACTATTTGTGTTTCTGACATCATCAGAAATCTTTGGTGCTTTAATTTTTTTAATTTATTGGGAAATGGAGAGAGAGAGAATGAATGAGAATAGGCACCCAAGGGCCTTTGGCCACTGCAAATGAACTCCAGATGCCTGTCCTACTTGGTGCATTTGGCTTTACCTGGGCACTGGGGAATCCGTATAAGAGATAGAAAGGAAAGAATAAGGAAAAAGATGCAGTTTACAAGTAGAGATAGAAGCAACAGAACTCTCAGGATGAAATATTGTTCCTGTGACGTCTCGGGGGAAAACGCTGTTGAGTCATGTTTGCACATATTAAATGCTCATGTTAGGAAAGTGAAGTGCATCATGGGATGTTTGTACAAATATAAGTAAGTCAATAAATCAGCAGTCTATTGTAAGCATATAAGACAATGCAATAGAAACAAAGACTTAAGAGCTGTTGACTTGCCTCTCTTCTGAATCTGTATTAAAGCTCCCTTAGTCTTTTGAGAGAACTGGAGAAATAAAAAGTCTGGGTCAAAGTGGGGTTATGAGGATGCTGCATGGTGGTTGGCGAATCTCCAAGGCTGTAATTGCTAATCTGACCTTTCTGTTTGCTTCTCCAACGTGGCTTTGAGAGAGGGATTGAACACGTTCCAAAACAGGGCTGGCTCTGAATGCTACAGCTAAACACTCCAGGCTTCACTGGTTTCTACACAGCTGGAGAAACTGGGAGTTTCAACAACCCCTATTATAAATTTAGTTGAAGTGAATTGGGAAAGAGTTGCATTGACTGTCCTTGGTATTTTTACAAAAGGGATTAGGTTAGACTCATGACAAAATAGCAACAAGAACAACAACAAAACCCCAGAGATTTTTTTTCCCCTACAGAAAGAGCATTGCCCACCCTTGTGCCATAGCTTTTATTTCTGCCATCTGGGAAGATGGTGTGCAGTTGCTTATAATCTGCTCCCCTCACAAGTGTCTAAGCATTGTCTCCAAAACAATGACTTTGCTGTGTGTGTGTGTGTGTGTGTGTGTGTGTGTGTGTGTGTGTCCCCGTGTCCTCCTAGAAGGTACAGCATGTGCATGGCACAGAGGGGTGCTCAGTACATATTGGTGACAAGAATAAATGGATAAATGGTCATGATTGATTTTATCTTTTGGAGGGGGATTTGATAAAGGGATGGGGTAATTTGTAAAACATTCGAGGTCAGATTCACTATATTTTAATGCAATGACATTCCACTTTGATTTGGGGAATCAGGTATATTCTCAGTGTTAACTAATGCTTTCTGTATGGAAGACCCTCCAGTGTCCTCCCTCTTAAAAGGAGGGGTCTGCTATTGTTTGTCAGAATGTAAATTAGTGCAGACATTATGGAAAACAGTGTGAGGATTTCTCAACTAAAATGGGTTCACACAGCCACCCCACTACGAAGTATATGTCCAGAGGAAGTGAAATTAAATCAGTATATAGCACAGAACCAGGCATGATGGCATGCGACTGCTTTCTTGGCACTCTGAAGTCTGAGGCAACAGGATAATAAGGCTAACCTGGCTATGTAGAAAGATCCTGCTTCACAAGAAAAAAGAAAAGAAAATACAAGACAAGACAAGAAAAAAGAAAAGAAAAAGGAAAAGAAAAGAAAAAGGAAAAGAAAAGAAAAAGCAATCTGTGTCAAGAGGTTAGTCTTGTAGATAAAAATATGAATAAGGTATATCAGAGAAAAACTTAGAGAAAACCACTATCTTTCTTCACGCTTTGGTTGTTTTAGTTTATCTGTTTTATTTTGAGACAAGGTCTTGCTTCTTTCTTTGACTGGTGTGATACTCGCTATGTAGCTCAGACTGGCCTTGCTGAACTGTGGGCAGTTTTCCTGCCTCATGCTGGTAGCTCTAGCTGAGGGCAGACAGAACCATTGAATTGAATAAAAAATGACTACTTTTGAGCCTTTTT